>OY978529.1:56796701-57393911 GCA_963854835.1 Megamerina dolium
TTAGCGCTGTTAGATTGTGGAATTCACTTCCGGTACATATTAAAAATGCTGTTACTATGGCAAACTTTAAGCACCTAATTCTTCTACATTTCTCTAACAAACCTTAATTAAAATTTTTTTTCTTTTCTTTTCTTTCTTTCTCTCTCTCTCTCTCTCTCTTTCACACGCACTTTCTTTTCTTTTCTTTTTCTTTTCCCTTTCCCTTTTCTCGACAGCCCTATTTAGTTTTAAGCAATTACTTTATTCATTTATTTTTTAAGCAATTTGTTGTTAATATCTTTGAAGTTGTTATTTCATGTTTACTCTGCGCATGTAAAAGATTATTATATCTTATATGTGAACAAAAATGGAATTAAATAAATAAAAAAATAAATAAATATGGCTGACTCATATTAATTTTTTCTGTTCAACCTTTTTTTTTTAAACATACTTCCAACTTATATCTATTTCTTACAGAGATTCCCCTTAAAATTTTTTACGATTTTTATAAATTTAGTGAAACAATATTTTAATATTTGTATTACTTGTCTCCAATCAAATTACTATGGTAAATATTTGTTCTACGAAGAAGTGAATTTCATTAACTCTATTAGGTACCTCTCTTTTCTCTATTAATTGCCTTAATTTTAATAAACCTTTTCATTATACAAAAAAAAAAAAAAAAATGAATATAATAACAACAATTACTGAATAGCAAAAGAAATTATCAAGATAATAAAGTGAAGTAACTATAATAAAAAAATATAAAAGACACAGAGCAAAAGATTGTGTTTGAAAATTAATTTCCCTAGTGGATTATTTATCTAAGCGTAACATGCTTGAATGATGAAATGTATTCATAAAATGTACATACTATATATATACATATTTTTTTTCTTCTCTATAAGTAATTCAATAAAGGGAATGAAAGATAAAATGAGTTAAAAGCTAAAAAGAAAATTAGATATGATGTAATAAAATGATCATAAATAAAATGCTTTAGATACATAGTCCGAAACAAAATATCAATGTACGCACGTATAAATCTCAACTCAATGAAATTTCATATCAAACTATATTTAGTATATGTAGGTATCTATTCATAATAAGTATGTCAAATCGAAATGAAATTTATTATCTCGACAAATAGTTCAATAGCAAATTTAGTTTATTGCGACAAAAGTAGAAAACAAGAAAAAAGAACTAACGGAAGAAAAATGGTCGGTATAAGAAAATACTCAATTGCTATTGAGCTTCAAAAGACTCTATCGATGTTTCATTTCTTTAACATTCATATTTTCCGTTTTTGTGTAGTTTTTCTCTTTCACTTGCGTCGGTTCATCATTTCTTCTTCTTCGCTGTTCTAACCTATTTCGATTAATGCAATTTTGGTTGTTGTTGTTGTTGTTTTTGTTCAACTTCATTCTCTTGTCTTTATTGTTAATATTGTAATATTTCGTTTTTTTTGTTGTTTTGTATTCTGCGTACGTTTTATTTATTCCATTCACTTTATTATTATTATGTATTATTATTTTTTTCTTACTTTATTTTATTCTGCCGTAACAATTGTTCATAAAATTTTATGATTTCGATCAAGTCAAGTGCAGAAATTATTACGCATAGAATCTGTTTCTTTGCTTCCTAGCCATATTCACATGCTATACTATATATGCATGTGTATTTGTTCACAATATTATAACAAGAGAACTTTGGTTGATATCGAAATGTATGCCGTATTGGAATAATAATTTGAAGGGGAAAATATGCGTGTGATTGAAGCTGTATCGTATATAAAGATAAAGAGTACAGAGAAGCTACGTAGAAATCAGCAGAACTTCGCAATATCTGATGTCAATTTTACACATATTGTGCTACGGAATAAATGCCTGGTGTAAATTTGTTAAAAAAATGACAAAAATTTCATTAATGCAATAATTTTGGTTAAAAAGGTTTACTTCATCCATATTATTTTGCTAAAAACAATAATTTTGTGGATTTTTGTTTGAAGTAAATTTAATGTGAGTCAAGTTCGTGAATTTCCTAGTACAATTCTGCTAAATATAAGGAAATATTGGAGTGTTATATCACACTGTAATATGTACAAAAGGGAGAGTATTATAAAAAGAAGCAGAAACTAAAATTTACTCTTGATTCTTAGAGTGTAAAGTTTAAAAATGGAAATTTGTGTTCGAATAATATTTAATGTAACTGAAATCCTTGTAAGTCAAACAAACTTTTTATGAACTTTGCCTGCCACTTTTTCCCCAACATTAATACACTTTCTTTTTATTCTCTAAATAAGTGAGAGATCTTTCCTTTTCCTTATTTTCCCAACTTCATAATTATTGATTATTTTCCTGTGGTTTTTTTATTTATTTATTTATATTCTCTATGTAGAATACACCCACAGTGCTTCAAGCTGTCCTTCCTCCTTTTAAGCCAGCCATTGTTGGGCGATTGACAACTAATGACATTATCCTTTTTTTTTTTTTTGGTGAGAGGCAATCACCATTAAAATAATTATAAAATATGATAATATAATCTATGTAATTTTCTCTAAGTGGGTGTTTAATTTATCTTTTCATTTTTCTTTCTTTTTATTTTAATTTTAATTTCAGCTAATGTATATGTATGTAAGTCAATCTTATGAGATAAACAATATACCTAGTGTGATGGTATTTATTTAGCTTGTTTTATAAGCAACTTTTCGCCTTTATAATATATATCTAATATCACTGAAAGTATATATGCATTTATATATAACATTTTGCTTTGTGGCACGCTGTTCTCTGTCTAGCAACAGTAAGGAGTAATATTACAAAATATGCATATAGCCCTTAAAAATATGAAAATAAAGTTTTAAAAATAAATACTATTTGATTTGGTCGCTTAACATGGGAATTGGAATTTAATACGATTGCTATGGTGTTGTATTAGCTATTTTACAGGCGCCAACTTTAACATACAAACACTCTCGCATGCCATATACATACATACTTACTTAAACCAACTTGACTATCGTTTGGCTGAGACAGCAATGCTATTTAACCCGAACATTACTAAGCAAGTGCTACATACATAGAACAACGTGTGTATAAAGAAAAGCGTAAAGTATAAAGAAAAAGTTGTAAACGAGCTATTTTTCGTTTCGGCTGTTTGGTTGTTGTAAATGACGAAGTTTGTGTGACGGTTTTATGAGTCGATAATCCCAGTCAACATATTAAGTGGCTCAAGACGCGACATACACACACACACACCCAAACTTGGGTATATATATATAGACATAAAGGAATATCAACAATATTAATATACACACATATACCACATAGACCAAGTGTAGCTACAGAAATAAGAGATTACCCTTTCAAGCATAAGCTGTGTATTTTTCATATTGTTTTTTTTTGGTTTTTATTTTTTTGTATAAACTTTTCATATCCCTTTACTTTAGTTGTGAACTTAAATGGTTGAAGCAGTTTAGTAAAATGACCACAAAAGTTATTTTTAAATGCATAACCAAACACACGTACGAACTATTTATATTTTATTTTGTAAAAAAAAAGTGTAAAAAGAAAAACTAGAAATCTCTCTATAAAGTTATTGAGGTCGGCTGATGGTGTGGCAATATTGCGTTTACTTTTTTTTTTTTGGTCCCCTTAATTTTCCATATAAAATCGAAACCGAGATATGTACAGTGGTTGCATATTGGTTGACCTTAACTGTGTTGAATAATTTATAAAATTGGCTTCTCATACTAAGTTGATATTCATGATAATGATCTCTCGTGCTTGGTAAATAATAAAATTGTTCTTAAATTCCATGGGTTTATTGTACTATATGTGGATTTACATTTCAAAAACTGATTCCAAATGAATATTATGTCCAATAATATTTGTAGTATCCTAAGTTTTTTCATCATATATTTGATTGGGAATTAGATATGGATATTTAGGTATAAAAATATAATCAGAGTAGAAGACATTTTCTTAAGGCAATTATATTATGTTTTTTAAAGTAGTAAATTTTAAATTAAAAATTTTTAAAATTGAAAATCAAACATTTTTATATTAGAAAAATTGTTAATGTAAGAATTCCATTATTAGAATTTGCCAGATATTAATCAAGAACCAAGAATTTAATTTAATTTAATATCAATTTTGTGATGACTGTGTCTTTCTAAGTGGGTATAAATTACATAAGTGCAATTTACACATCACAATTTTCTATTTACAATAAAATGTATTTAATTTAAACAAATAAGTTAGACTAATTAGAAACCACAAATTCAATATAATTTATATTGTATATGTACATATATTTAAAACGCTTCAAGCTATTTATTTGTAAGTACATAACTGTCAAAATATGTGTACATGTGTTTGTGTATGTCCGTAATAATTGTTGTTCTCATTACTAAGTTAAACCACACACCCACTCATATGCACTCCAATGAATTTACATATACTCGAACATATGTACATTAGAGTACGTCGATTTGAAAGTTAGAAATATCCACCCACTCATTGAGAGCTTTTTACATTATGACCTCGCTGTTGAATTAATTCTAATGCACATAATATTTGTAAATCGATGATTTTTTGTTCATGTTGTCGATCCGTTGAACTCAAGATAATCCGTGAATTAAGGAATGGACATTTGGAAATTATTTATTTTTATATGGAGTGCGACTTAGCCTTATATATATATATATATATATATATATATATATATATATATATATATATATGTATATATATATATATATATATATATATATAAATATATATATATATATATATATATATATATATATATATATATATATATATATATATATATACGGTACATCGATTTGATATTATCTAATCTAATTTCAAAAAAATTGTACTTTCTGTTTTAAGGACAATTCACACTTGACATCTGCCAAACACATGATTACACATTTAAGGGTGATTAAAATGGATATGTATATATGTATATGTATATATATATATGTATGTATATATTAACATATATATATATATATATATATATATATATATATATATATATATGTATATATATATGTATATATATATGTATATATATATGTATATATATGTATATATATATGTATATATATGTATATATATATATATACTTACTTATATATATATATATATATATATGTATATATATGTATATATATATATATATATATATATATATATATATATACTTACTTATATATATATATGTATATATATATATATATACTTACTTAATATATATATATATATATATATATATATATATATATATATATATATATATTAATCATACATAGATATAAACCAGTTGTAGCAAAAACAGTAGAATATATTGATGCCTTATTGTAAATATTTGCTTATAAATAATATTTGTTATACACATATATGTACATATAGAAAATAATATTATGAATGGTGGTGGGATTTGAATAAAGTTGCAACTAATGCTTTTAATATTATGATTGCATCCATTGATTGTGTGAATATTCACATAACTTATATTTAAATCAAATATTATGCTATAAAACTTGTAGATATGCTATTAGTATGAACAGTTATCTCAAATGTTTATAGTTCGTATACCATTTGTATCGCATACCAGTACGTATGAATGCATTTATATATTTTATATTAAATTGGTATCATCGCCATCAGCATTAATATTGTGAATATAGTTCATTATTCTATCATAGATATATATGTATTTCTATTGACTGTGTTTGTGTGAGGTAAAATCAAAAAGAAGAAATATTATATAGTATCACATTATAATTTCTTGATAGATGATACCTTTGGGGCTTATTATTATGATCTTATACAATTGTTATTATTATTATTATTATTATTATTATTATTATTATTTCTTTTGTATAAGCTTACATTTGAGTATTTTTGAAATATATATGCACATCTACATTTGTTGAGCGGCTACCATCATTAGATATCATCACACTAATGTCAATGTATACAGACAAACCTATTAATATTCGTATATTTCATTTTTATAAAAAATTTTTGTTTTTTATGACACATATTTTTGTCATAATTTCATTATGTTTTCTTCGTTTTTGTTTCACATATCTTTTTGTCATATATTATATGTATTATTTTTTTGCCATTTAAGTCACGTGTTTGAATACGCGACATGAGCGATGACTTCATTTGCTGCTCTCATAGTTGAATATATTTACGCACACACAAACGCCTGTAAGATATAGTATAATCGTACACTCTTTTTTTCTCACATCATCCATATACATACAAGTCATATATGTGCCGTTTGAATATTTTTCATTTTTATTACATTGTCGCCTTATCGACCATAAATTGTATGTTTGTATATAGGTACCTATGATAACATGATGTCTTCTCTTTTGGTTATATTTTGGGTTTTTGCATTTATGGTGCGATGGTAGTCTTTTTAATTTATGTCACTCTAAGGCATTGCTTAATGTGTATGTACTTACATACCACCATACAAATATGTGTGATGCACAAAAAAGGAAGAAAAAAAATTTAATATAAAAATAAAAATATGAATGAAAAATGAAATTAAATGAATTTAAAATTATATTTACGTAAATGAAAGAAATATATATGTGCTTGCAAACGCTAATATTATGCTGTAGGGAGGCGACCACTTAAAAATCCATTAAAATTTTGATATCATGGGAGTAAGAAATGAAATTTTCACAAATGATATGCTTATGCACAGATTTTCATATGAGTTTGTACGTTTATCATGTATAAATTTTAATTGAAATTACCAAAATTGTATGAAATACGATTTATTTTTAAATTATATATTACTCATACGTCATGGTGCATTGCAAGCATGGGATATAGTTTAAAATATTTAAATATACAGAATATACAAATAATTTAATTAAATTATAATTTTGTTGGAGCATTGATAAAACAGTATTTTCATAATACATATTATTATATTCATGCAATCGCTCCATATTTTTCTTTATTTGGTCTCCGATGTGACACTGCTATTATAGTCGGATTTTATATACGTACATGTAATGACTTTATAGTCCGTGTTGTCCCTTCTTCTAAGTACAGTCGTATTCGTATAAATATTATAATTTATGTATTTCATAATTTTGCTCCATAAGACTCCCAGTGCGCAATGAGAGTAGTGAGTCTTTCAGTAACACTATCTCATATACAAATTGGAGTTAAATTGATTTCTTATATTATTGTAATTACATCATCAGATGTCAAAGTTGTAAACATAGAAAAACACTATGAAAATAACACTTCAATAAATGAAAAATAAAAACAAACAATAATGATGTAAATAATAGTAATAATAATAATAATAAGTTAGTAGTGAATACATTAAAAGTGAAAGAGGAAACGATTCATCATTATTACCTCATTCTTCTTTTAGCACTTTGTACAGAATGTTTGTAACAAGCAAAGAAAAATTACAAAATAAGAACATGAGTACACGAATTGGAAGTGAAAACTATTGTTGCTATATGATGATGATGTCTGATGATGGCCATGAGTTATATGCACAAATACAATATTTCAAAAATTAAAATATGAAACTCATACTGATGAACACTGGTGGAAATCGCCATAAACTCAATATGTTTTACCATCAAGTAATTGTGTTAAATAGGTAAAACAGCCAAAAGTACTGTGTTTAATTTGTAAAAATATCGTCGGAGCTTAAAAGAATTAAATTGCAATGTAAATTTGGCGAAAATGGTTTTATTTTTGTCAAATTGTTTCAAAATTGAAGCCATCAAGATAGAATGCAATTAAAATAATTAACTAAGACTTGAAGCTCTGTGTCTTAAATTTAAAGTAGATGCAATCTATTTATAAAATATACTATTCCAAAAGGCAGAACTATTAGATAGATATGGGTCCACATGTAAGAGTGAATACTTTATCTCTAATAGGTTGTTAATATCATTAATTAAAATTACAGCCATTGTATTGTTCCAAAAATTTTGAACAAAAAATTTATTCTTTTAAAAAACGTTTACATGTTTAACAAAAGTCAATTAAAATATGCTTGAGTTTATGACAATTTCTACCAGTGTACACCCAGATATGCATTCAAGAAAAGCTTTAGGAGATTTCGCAGAAACACATGTTGAAAACTGAGGCTGACGATAATAATGACAAGCATAAAAGCAATGAATGTATGAATTAAAATCTCTCACAAACTACATACTATGCTCATAGTATATATAAATATGAGATAGGAACAAAAGCGAACAAATTTCAGTATACTATATATGTATTGTTGTTTTCACTTTTGTTTTTGATAAAAATATTTTCGTATTATATATAGTTTCTCTATGTAGGTTTTTTTGTCTTTTTGTAGATCACACGCTGTCTCTTTGTATATTGCATCTTTCTCCAACCGCTAGCAACCATCATCTCCAACTATTTGTTAGTCACTCCTTTTTCGCCTCGTGTATTTACCGCTTAAACAAATGACACAACATATCGTTTATCATTTGTCGTTACACACACACATTCACACACATAACACACACATACACACTGTGCAGACTTAATCTACACATTCATTTTGTTCAAAGGGAACTCGCCGTTACCGTCACCCTCTACAATCCTTTCATTCATACGTTCGTTCATTCATTCATTCATTCATTTATTTTCCACATTGCCATTGTCTGTCTGATCCTTTTTGGAGGAGGATAATATGTAGCAAATATATATGTATATATGTGTGTGTGTGTGTTTGTACATCTAAGTGAAATGTATGTATGGTATGAGCATGAATGTTTTTTGTTTTGGTTTTTTATTTTTTCTTTCGTTTTTTTGTTAAGTAGGGCAGACTTAGTTGTTGTCGTTGTTGTTATTGTTGAACTTGTTCTTATGGTTTTGTTGCTACTGTTGTCACCCAAGTGGTGTTGTTGTTGTTGTTGTTGTTGTTGTTAACATTATTGCTGCTGTTTGTGATGTTGTTAGGTGCACATTTGTACAGTTATTGTTAGTTATAATTTTGTATTTGTTATTTATCTTCTGTTGTATACATATTACTGGCATGTTGTCACACTGATTCCTAAATATGTTTGTATTTACTATACATAATCGACTTAAGTGATTTAATTTTCAATCTTTTTTTTGGAACTTTAGAGGTAATTTACAATTTTGGAATTATTTTCTTTTTAAGCTTAAAATAAAATATTTTGTTCAATTATAGTTTAAATGCCTTAATACATAATTAGCTAGTAATTAAATGTATATAATACATAACTTAGTAAAATGAAAATAATTTGTAATATTACTTATAGACATTATTGATATATTTAATAAAAATATTCATCATCTAAATAGAATTCTGCACTGTTAGTGGTAAAAATCAACGCAAATTTCAATCACTTTGCAGATTTATTCATCTAAAAATATATTGCTACGTTTATATGAATGTGCTGACACTAGCACCTTTGTGTAGGTGTAAAGCCGTTCGCTATACACTTGTTTATTTTCAAATCATACTAATGTAAACCTTTCATTTTTCCATTATTTCTAATACATAAATATATTTATATATGTATATACAATCAATTAATATAAAAGCTTTTTTATAGACTTCTACAATAAAATGCGGTTTTTTAAAAAAATGTTTTTATATTCAATTATAAAATTTTTATAAATTATAGAGGCATAATATTTTTTTTGTTTATATATTACCTTAACCATAAACAATATTTAGTTGGTGGGAAAGTATTGTCGTATTTTATAAGAGACGATTTCTCATGTATTTCTACACTACTAGCTTCATCGCAAGCGAATCAAGTGCTGTATATGATGTCAGACGTCAGTTAATCGCAATCGCAAATTTTTTGCTATCGTATATTATACAAATCTGTTGGCTAAATTCTTTTAAAAGTAATTTTTCAATTAGTTTTTGCTTAGCAGATTAACAAAACTGAAATCGTATGCTTCAAAGAATTTGTTGATTTTCAGCAGCAGCTATTTTGCCTAAACTAAATATAAATTCTATCAAGTTTGTGCTTTAATAATTTTCTTAGTTTAAGTATTGCTTTTTCAAATGACATTAAATTAGTTTTTTGATATACATACTATATGAACTCTTTCGAATTGTTTGTGTGTGCCTTTAGGGTTTCATGTTGAAAAGTTTTCATTTAAAACGAAACTTTTATGACTTGACAAATTTTTCAAATATCTGTAACCAATATTGAGTAAATGAAAGGCTATTTCTGAAAATTTCATTTATACGATATGACCTTTGTTTGTCAATAAATTGTAAAGAATTTTCTGCTCTTCTAATATAACGTATCATTACAAATCGAAAATAGTATCCTTTCAATTTATATTTAACTACAATTATGTGTATATTAGATATGTTCAAATAGTATATGATTTTTTGGGAATTTAATTTAATAAAATAATTATTTTTTGCTTATGAAAGCTTGTTGTAAAAAATATGATTATCAAAATAAACAAAAAATTTACACCAAAATTTCGGTGATATTCGGTTATCAGAAGGTCATCTAACTTTTTGGAGATTCTGATAGAAAGACGATTTCTACACTTTATTAAAGAAATTGCTTCATGTCCTTTTAGGAGAGATTTCAATAAGTCTGACTCTCAAATTTAATCTTTAAATAAATGCAAAATATTACAGAACAACTTTTTCAACATGTCTTTTTCAAAACTTCCTTTACAAATTATTATTTAAAATATCTGAACATTTCTAATGAAAATTCATTCATTCGAATTCAAATTATTATTTGTTTGTGCTTCAATTTCCTCCTCTCTTTCTCTGTTACTCAGCTTCACAAAGTAATGTGACATTTTTGGTTAATAATAGATTGAATTTCCATTTGAAATATCGTATATAGCATCTGTGAGAGTGTGTGCAGTTGTTTTGAGTGCTTATTATTATACTTGTATGCTAAGGTAGATATTTTTCTTAAAAATTGAATCCTTTTATACATATGTTTATATACACATATGTTTATATACACAAGTGTACAATATTTGTATATATACATATGTATATTTCTTGAACAATAGCAATATCATAAGAAATAGAATAAGATTTCGATTGTATACTGGCTTCTTGTAGAAATAGAAGATTCAATTTAAAGTAGCCCACTTAAATGCAATACAATACAATACGTATATAATAATAATATATTTGTTTTCTTATAGAATATATATTCCTTCCTTTCGAATCAATGATATTTATTTTCAACTTATTATCTATTCAGAAATTTAGTTTATTTTCTTTTAGGTTGAGAATTGTGATACTTGTCAACTTTTATGTTTGATTTCTAAGTATCTTTATATGTACTAACAAACAAGTGGTAAAATGTGCTTTAGTTTTCGAAAAAAGTCAATTTTTTTTTTACTAACTGTAACCAAACTAAACTATCTTTAACAAGTTTTTTTTTTGTTAACATAAGTCAATAAATTTGCTCAGTATTGGTAACTTTAAAGTGTAAATATTGAGCTAGAATGGTCGTAATGAAAGTATGTATGTAGTACATACGAGTATTATGTAGTAGTTTGTCAATAAAGATTGTTTCACAAACTTATGTTGCCACCATAAAATTCCCTTTTTCCAAATTTTTGTTTGTTTGTTTTTTTTTTAAGTATTTACTTGAGAGAGGCTGAAATAAAAAAAACACATGCTTAAATATATGTAGTAGATAAACGTAGTGATAGTAAGGAGGATGAAGAAACTATAGAAAACTAAGCTCACATATTTGTATGATAATGGTGTTAGAGGATGATTGCCTTGTTGTTTCGGAATTTTTAAACATTACGATATTATTTGAATGTGTGCGCATGTGATGTGTATTTAGAATTTTTGCTTTTATTTAGTAAAAAGAAAAATCCCCAATTTTTTGTTTTTTTTTTACATACTATTATGCTATACAAACATGAAATCCCTTTTAGAAAGGATTTCTCAAAAAAAAAAAAAAAAAAAAACTCAAATATAAACATACACCCGCACATAAGTGCACACTCAAACTCACTTACACAGACACATGCATACATTCCAATATATGAAAATACTTATGTATGTATATAGCTGGTATCTAAGGGAAGCAGAAGCAGCAGATCAGCAACGGCATTACTGATGGTGCTTAAGCCTTCGACCATATCCATATCATCAACACAATAAACTTACATCTTTCGTCTCTGATTTTCCGCATACAGTAATATTCATGGTCGTTATTGTTGCCTAGATGCTATATGAACATTGTTGTTGTTGTTGTTGTTGTTATCTATTTGAAAATTCAAAATTTTTAAGTGGATTCGCTTTCATTCATGTTTGATGATTTTTTTTTGGGGTTTTTGGTCTGGGGCTCCCATAGTACCACTCTATTGTGTTAGTGTGAAAGTGCATTTGTATTTATAGCATTGTCAGCAAGTTTTTATTGGTGGGTTCATGTGTGTGTGAGTATATGGTATATATGTAAGGAAGTGTTAAATATGTTAGGAATGCTATTCTGTTGTCTGTATTTCATAAATGATGCTGATGTTTATTTACTATTTATTTGGTTTTAGTGTAAGTAAGTATATTTGTATGTTTGTATTTCAAAATAAGCTCATTGCTGTCGAAACGCTCTCAATCTATATATTGTTTGCTTTCGTACTACTAGTAATCTACTCTACATAGTCTTCTTTCTCAGCTATACTTTTTTCGTACATACCATATATCTCATCTTCTGTCTGTTGGCGTAAGTGTTTGAATTTGTAAATTGAATTCGCTATTGTACAAGTGTACAAGTAGCATAATATAATACAATTTGTTGACTTTTATCTCAATTTGCTTTTAGTTGCTTCTGCATTTTTTTTTTTAACCGAATTGAAATCAATAATGTAGAAGAATATTATATTCAATAAATCTGAAAATATGTATTTCTAAATTAAAAATTTGTTGCCTTAATATTTCTAGCACAGCTGACTTTTTTCTTTGTTTTTCCACTACCGGACAACATATTGTAAATATACATTATATGAGATGGAAAATTTTTTATTTTTCTAACTGTAGCGTTGATGCAAACTTTTCTGCACATTTGACTGTGATTTGATATTGTTACTGATTTGTTTTCCTTTACATTTTTTAATTAGAAAAGTTTTTTTCTGTTGCGCAATATCGTAAACCAATGCTCAAAAACAACAGCAACAATAAAAAGTACAACGTGAACCTGAGACAACCTGCCAACTACATACCTAAGTAACTGGACCTGAGTTAGCATTAACGAGAAGAAATTGTAAAAGACGAAAAATAAAAAAATAATAAGAATTGAAATAAAAATAAAATAAAAAACTATAAAAAAAGAGGAAAGAAAATAAAAGAAATTAATCAAAAAAAAAAATTCAGAAATATACTATTACAGCAACAACAACAACGATAAGAGTACGGAAAAACAACTTCATATTGCTATAAAAAATATCAAATTAAGAAGTAAGCAAAAGAAATCAAAGAATCTTTAGCAAAAAGTTTACAGTTTTTGTTCGTTTTATAAAAATTTCAAAAAATTTTTAAACAAAATTTCTATTTGTAAGCACAATATATTGTAGAATTATTGGGTTGGGTCGCATACCAAATACAAAATAAACAGTTTTCTAGTATCCACTTCTTAATCGAAAACTTGCCTTGGAAACAATTTTCAATAAAAATTTCTTTGATTTCATGATGTTGATCCATAAAATATTTGACTAGAACCTTATGTGTGCTATTGATGAGTTATTTAAGATGTTAAATACGCTCTTCACTAGCATTTAATTTTTACGAAAAAGAGCATTCTAATTGACTGAAAAATGTAAAAGAACAAAACCAAAAAAAAAAAAAAAAAATGTTTTAAAAATAATAGTTATGATTTATGCAATAGTTGTTAAAGTAAATATGTATAAAAGTAACTACAACAATATACATGTGCATTAGAGCGGTATAGAAAAGTATGGTTACTCCAATTTTGAACGGTCGCATACCAAATATTTCGTTTATATCTACATAAATAAGTACTATACCAAATTAGAAGTACTCTTACGGGATTCAAATCGATTTTATGAATATGCCACTTATGTAAGATAACTTCAAATACATATAGTAGTACAGACAAGAGAATCATTAATAATATGAATTTTGAATAGCAGTTACTTGATTTTTTGTAGATCTTTTAATTTTAGTAATATTAAATTTTGAAAATGAATGTACCGTGTTTTGAAGTAAGAAATATAAGGTAAAGGTAGGAATGAAAAGCTACTTTTAGTACATTTCTTGCCAAATTCATGATCATTGGTTAAACCATTAGTTAACTAAAGGTTGATTAAGATTTAAGCTGTCCGGCTGGTTAACTATACCGAAATGAGACGATCTTTAGCATGGAAGAAATAAATATTTCTTCAGTGTCAGTAAATTGCTTAACTAATAGTTAACTACTAATTCATTAATTTTACTAATGTTTAACTGATGGCGTTATAGTGTTTAGCTAGTAATTATTAAGCTAGATAATCGAGTTTCATTAATTAACCAAATGATTGTTAATTCCGAATTTATTTGCAAGATAATCTTTTAACTTTTCAAGTTAAATATAATAATTTCAAAGTGAATAAATTTAAAAAAAAATAAACTAAGGAATTACTACTATGTCGTATAGAAAATTTCGCCGAAAGAAAAGTATTCCAAAAAATTTGGTGCAACTTAAATTTTCTTTATATAAATTTGAGTAGTCATAATATGTATATGAAATGAACAATAATAACTATAGCATAAACATCAACATCACCTATTTACCATAATATTTATGTAGTGAAAGAATACAAAAACTGTTACATGAACAATGCAATATAACAACGCAATATTATAATGCAAATATGAAAAAAAACAAAATACATACATAAATAGAATGCTACAAACAAGTAAATGCTATAAGCAAATAAAATATTGTAAATAACTTTGTTATTGTTTCGGTAGTCAGTATACGTCTGTTGGTATTTCTTTCTTTCTTTGCATAGTTTTCAATTTATTTTTTTTTTGTATTTATTTGTTTTTGCTATAGAAGAAGAGAAACAAAGTGCTAATCTTCCCTAGTAAACTTCTTATTTGTTGTTGCTATAACATATTCATAATGATGATTTACTGAAGTGTGTGTGTGTGTGTGTTTCTAACTAAAACTATACTTATACATATTTAATGCAACTTTTGAATTAATCAAATAATTTAAATAAACTAAATAATACTCATACTCTGCTTCAAATTGAACCTTTGTTCGTAGTAGTAGAATAACAGAGATCAAATGATTGTTTATATAAACTCGTAGAAGGTAGAACAATGTTGCTTATTATATAGATGATTGTTATTGTTAACATTCTTGATGATAGTTAATATCAATTATAGATTATTGATTATAATGTTATATGTTTATATGGGGTTAAGTAAATGTGCTGTAGTATCAATATATCTCGTATACTGAAGTGAAGTCAATACCTATTATAAGGTAATCAGAGCATGTCATATATGTAACTATATATTATAGATATATACAACGTATAAGTGAGTTAATTAAATTATTATACAATATGAGTATCTTATCATAATCATTACGACTTATAATCATAGTTGCTCACTAACTTTTGTTGCTCAGTTATATGGCATTAACTTATTATATAATATTATGTAATTAACCGCACTTCAGTGTACTTATGGAACAATTTCTAGCGATTGCATATAACACAAACAATATGCATAATAGTGAATACATGCTTAATAAATATAAGATCTTAATACATTTTGTTTAAGAGTACAGAGAATATAAAGTTTGCAATTCGCAAATACTTGTACGTACGTACTCGTACATATCGTATAGATACTCGTAGTACATTCATATGAGTTAGATACAGAAAAACTAAAAACATGAAAGTACATAGTACTCGTATATAATTAGTTATACAATGACAGATATCCTATTTCATTTCTCTTTAATTACGTTTAGCAAAATGATGACTCTTTCGCAGAGTAACTGTAATTTTTTTTTTAAATTATATCTTTCATTCTTTACATAGTTTTCATTACTACTTATTCTACAAAATTGTGATTGCTTTGGCATATTGATTCAAAATACAATGTATTTTCCTTATATACAAGTATTAATTTTTGGTCCTAAATTTCTTGTTCATCTTCTTCTGCCAATTCTATGCCAATTTTCGCCTAAGATTATTCTGTGATGTGACACAGATGTTTTCTTTGCTGTAAACTTTACTATATTTTCATCTCAGTGTATTTAGTGCATGCTAAATACATTCACTACTGTGTACAGTCTGCGTAGGTTCAATACCAAAAATGATGTGGCCTACGTGTATTTACATATTGATATAATCGTACTTGTGTATTTCTATTTCTGCATACTTCTAAAAATTGCATGATATGCATATTTTTCAACTGCGTGCCTATACGATATACACATAATCCTACGCTACGCCTCTACCATTATCATCACCATCGTCATCATCATCATCATCTGACATTAACCAGTGTGTATACATATGTGTGTGTGTGTGTGTGTGTGTCAGTTTGTGCAACTAGTGACATTTACGCCCACTCTATGTCGAATGAACAACGCTGGAAGAAATACATCTATATGTACATTACATGTTTGTATGTGTACACTTCGCATGAGTCAGTGTACATGAAGCAACAGTGTATAATTTTCTGAATCAATCTAAATGACTGAATCACTGCTTGCCTGTTGGCTTCGATTGTTCAATGCCAACAAATAATTAAAACTTTTATTAAAATGAAATTGAACAGGAGACAGTACTTGAGGTAAAGATGTTGTGCGATTAGATGTGGGGAGAAAGGTCGTGTGGCGAAACAACAGGCTTGCCAGAATTTTGTAGACTTCTAGGTTCAGGTTTAGGGGTGTTTTGTATTTTTAAAGAATGAAAAATTTACGTTATAAAAAGCTTTCATAAATTCTTTTAAGCATTTGCTTTCATATGAACAAAAGCAAAATATATAAGAGATTATTATTTAATTTCGATCCTGAAAGTATGCTCTTTTTTTCAAATATGAAGTAGTGATATCCAATCAAAATTGCAAAGTATATTTTCAACAACAATAAGACAAATGAAGAAGAAAGGGACCACAAATTGGATTTATTTGTATTGATTATGGATACTTTTAATATTTTTTTGAAAAATTAATACATAAATGCTTTTATAATATTGTGCAGCAGATAAATGTATTTTTAGCAAATGCTATTTAATTTAGCAAATGCTATGAAATACAGCGCACGCTCGATAACGTGAACTAATTAAAACCAAGGCTGTTCACGTTATCAAAAGTGTTCACGTTTTCGAATAGCAAAAAAGTCTATAGTCAATACATATTAACATGTTTAAATTCATATTTCATCATTCATCATTTTTTTATTTAAAAAAATCAGTCATTTTTTTCTGTGTCTTCTGTTTTTCTACTAGTTGAAATACGGCTTTCCCCCTTAGGCGTTTCAGTACATTTATATCATTCTGATCGACGTCTTCATGACTAGCCCATAGCACCGCTTTGTTAAAAATCTTATAGAGCTTTCTTGCCTTGTTCACGTTTTAGAATAGTCAATGTAAAAAAAAGTTTGTTCAGTTTTGGGGTGTTCATGTTTTAGAGTGTTCACGTTATCGAGCGTGCGCTGTATTTTATTATTTTTAAAGAAATTTAGTTCGCTCTCAATATAATTTAGCATTCGTACAGAAGATCATGAAAAATTGCCTAAGTTACGATTTATTCATAATAGATGATATAACGTAATTAATAATCGTCGTGTTAATATAGTTCATGATGAAAATACATATCACACTATAAATGCCAAACAATCAATGGTAATGAAATGTTATTTTTAAGATAATAAAAATAATATTGCCTGATATTTAATTTAGTTTTTTACCCGATTCTGCCAAATTCAATAATATTTTAGGCAATTTCTTCTCTAAAGAGCTTGGAGTAATAATCTTGGCTATATTTTTAATTTCAACAAGCAATGTTTATATGGAACGCAAAATTTTCGTAATGAATAAAACAAAAAAAAAAAAAAGATATTATCTTTCAAAAAAAATTTACGAATAAATAAAAATAAAAAAATAGTAATAATACAAAAATCTGGCAACCTTGAGAGACTCTCATAAAATAAATATTAAACTGTTGTTAGCTATGCGTGTATTGAAAAAGAAAAAGGAAAAAGGAGACAGCGTGGAGAAAGAAAGAAAGAGCAAGAGAAAAATGGTAAGTAAGGTTTCGAATCCGAATGAATGAGTGATGAAAAATATATATAAATGATGCTGCAATTAGTACGTATATTTTCCTCAAGAATATCAAATGAACTTTCTTATTTTTTTTTTTTTTTTTTAATTGCAAAATGGAAGTTTTTGCCTTGCGGTATATATTTTACATAAACACATACATATATTATATGTATGTATTTATGTTCGTAGTTCAAATTGTTGATTTACATAAATGCAACAGTACCTAACAATTGTAGTAGAGTAGTAGTGGAAATCGAGTTTGAGTGAAGGTGTTACACCCAATTTTGAATAAGTATGCAAATATGTTTCTCTCCATCTATACCTACATACATATAATACATATAGGGATTGTAAATGAGTGTAACAACTGAAGAAGATGAAGAGAAGAAAACGCAAAAGATGAAGAGAAGCAAAAGTTGAATTAAAACTTTTTGCATGTCATTTACATATACACCAATCTGTACGTGTATGTGTCTAAAATTTATTTGCATGCATATGTGTATATGTATGTCATCAATTCTTACATATCCAGATATATATACATCTCTACGAATACGTACGTGTTATGAAGAAAGTTGTAAATATTTTCCAAGATTAAAAACTTAAGTCTGCTGCGATTACAACAAATTTAATTGCTTCACAATTTTCTTGCAATGCTGCAAAAAAGAGTGCAAATTTCATTATACGTAACTTACTGTCGAGCGTGAGAATAAAGAATGAGTTTTATAAGTACATACGAGTACATGCCGAACATGCAAATTATTTTGTGTCGTTTTACTGTCTCATTCTACATATATCCCTGCTACTGCTTTGCTACTTTGCTACTTCATTCAAAATCCACAGAAATCTTTTCAGAACGAACTTTAATTGCTGCAGCAAATCAAGAAAATGACACAGCAACAACAACAACAACAACAACAACAACAACCAAAAGTAATATTATTAATATGAGCGCTTCTACTTAAGTATGTGACAATGCAATTTACATGTAGCATACACGTACTCATACTATCATACATGTGTGTGTGTGCTGTATGCGGTATGAAAATTAATTAAATGAAAATCGAAATGAAGCTATTTTTCAAGTGTCAATTAAAGTTTTCAATTAAAAATTTATAGTTCATGTGCTTTTGTATTTTAAAATAGAAAAAAAAATATATAAAATTCCCACATATCTGTTTTCATTGCTTCCCCATTTATAGTCTTTGATATGTAATAGTATTTTTTCAACATGTCAATTAAATTCTAAATTGTACTTTCCATTTGATACTCGTACAAAATATTATATCAGACTTTTTTAGCTTTTCGATTTAACCGCTAAATAATTTATTCTATACACTTCATATGTACATTCTTTCAAAATCAAGTTTCAGGATTTATCAAATAAAATACAAGAAATAACTTGTCTAATGTCACTCATGCCAGCTCGACTTTATGCATTCGATAATGATTACCTTTCTACAGTCAAAATAAGCAGAGTCTATAAATTAATAATACTAATCGCTAAACAATAATGGATTTGAATTTGAACAATGGTCTTGTTTGTTGTTGCTGTTTCCAAAGAATGGCTTCACGTTTAAACGTTTTTGCCATCGGTCATTGCTGAACAGTATGTTATTGAATCTCAACACTTTTCATGCTATAAATTTACGCAACTTATTTAAACAATGAATTTTTATGGCATTTTTAACAAATTTTCTTGGGATGATCGAGTAAGGAATTGAACCTCAAACGTCATGCATAGGGGTGTAGTAGATGGCAATAGATGGCTTTAGTAATCTGTATCTCGCGTTGTGTAAGTGCGATCCGGTTGCGCTAGATGGCGTTAGAAAGATAGGATTCCGTACTAAATAAACTTTTCAGGCAGTTTTGTGATTGCTTGACACAGTATTGCTTGAGCACGCGCCAAAGGTGGACACCAGTAAAGAGAAAATACGCCATATTTTACAGTTTTTCTTCGATAAAGGCGAAAACGCAAGCCAGACGGCTGAAAATGTGAATAGTGTTTATGGTCCTGATATTGTAACAGCCAATGACGTGTAATTTTGGTTTCGTCGATTCTGTACCGGTAATTTTGATGTCAAAGATGCACCACGCTCTGTCGAAAATATCGATAAAATAATGGAAATCGTCGAGCCTGACCATCATGTAAGCTCTGTTTCTATTGCCCAGGAGCTAAACATTGCACAAAAAACACGTCTAGAATACTTTAAATAAGGTTGGATACAAAAAGAAGTTCGATGTATGGGTGCCACACGAGATAATGCATTAAAACCTCATAGACGGAATTTCCATCTGCGAATCACTGCATAATCGCAACAAAATCGATCCATTTCTGAAGCGGATGGTTACTGGTAATGAAAAGTGGGTCACTTACGACAACGTCAAGCGAAAACGGTTGTGGTCGAATCACGTTGAGCCGGTGCAAACGGTGGCCAATCCAGGATTGACGGTCAGGTTTGGTGGGATTGGCAGGGAATCATCTACTATGAGCTGCTCCCCTACAGCGAAACTCTTAATTTGGACCTGTACTGTTATCAATTAGACCGTCTGAAGGAAGCAATCGCTCATAGGTGGCCAGCTTTGGGCAATAGGAGAGGAATTGTGTTCCATCAGGACAACGCCAGGCCACACACATCGATAGTGACTCGTCAGAAGCTGCCGGAACTTGGTTGGGAGGTTCTTATGCATCCACCTTATAGTCCGGACCTGGCACCAAGTGATTACTAAATGTTCCAGTCTATGGCGAATGATTTTGCTGGTGAAAAATACGCCTCAAGAGAAGCTTGTGAAAATCGACTGTCTCAGTTTTTTGCCAATAGGGACGAGGGTTTCTATGAGAGTGGCATTATGAAATTATCTTCAAAATGGAAACAAGTTATTGAATAAAATGATGCATAATTGACCTAAATCGGATCATTCTAACTATGCTAAATAAAACCTTCAATTTAATGCAAAAATAGTGGATTTCTTTTTACTATATAAAAAGTAAAGTAAAAGTATTAAAGTAACCTACAAAAGTTGAAAAGTCTCAAATGCAGCAATTTAAATTTAAGATTTAAAGAATTTACCATCTGTTTGATATTCTAAAAGTTATACTTGATTTATGCTTATATGTATGAGTGTATGTGTATGTGTATATTATACACACACGCACAAGGCTCCAAACTTAAGTGTAAATGATCAATATTTAGAATATGTAACTATAATTTTTTTGGCTGTGTGATCATACAACATGTTGTTATGTCTTTGTTATTTGTGTTCCTTCTTGTTATTATGTTATGCTTTCGAATTTATATTTGTATATATGGAATATTTTCTTCTTCACCTCTTTTGAGTTTGTGTTTTGTTATTCTTTATGCTGTTATTATTGCTGCTGTTTATTGTTATTTTTATCTGTTGATATGCATAAGTACTTTCACATATGTATATAAGTAGTATATACTTACTTATACTGTTATGTATGTAAATATTTTAAACGCATATGTTTCTCTGCATTACACAACGTACACTATACATAGATGAGAATATTATAATGACTGGTTGGTTGAAACCGATTGCTTTCTATAAGATCTTTATTCTTTTATGACACTTTTACTATACGTAAATAATATTATTATGAAAGTACGTGAAATCTCATTATGGGGTCATATGGGCAAAAATGGTAATTGTTGTTAGATACTCAAACATATACTTATATAATGGAGTGGTGCTATTTGTTTATCTACTTCAACGTCTTCATTTGGCATAAGGACATAGAAGATTTGCATAAATTGTTACACTATTAACACATACACACATACACATATACACTTGCATATATGTACATATGCGCATATATAGATTTACATACACATATATGTACGTATTATTATAAATTATTTTCCCTCATACTACTGTGGCTGTTACTGCTGTTTTGGCATAATTTTCTTATATTTATCTTATAATTATGTAAATGAGCTTGGTCTTCATTATTTTCCCTTTCCTTAATTTTTTTGTTCATCTCTCTTTGCTATATGCATAATATTTTATGAAAACAACTTTTCATCTTATTTTTATTTTTTTTCATGTTTTTTCATTCATGCTTTTTCGGGTGATAAAATTCAATATTTTTTTTTTTAAATAGCCTCAGTGAGAAATTGTATATATATTTATATGTAGTAGTTGCATTTGGAAATAGTTTTAAAGTCTTTAAACATGAATTTGTATGATTCGACGATTTTGGGCAAGCTTGTTTTGATAGTCTGGTTGTGGCTTGAAGTACTTGAAGGAGCTGAAGGAATTCTTTTTTTTTAAATTCAGTCATATAGCTCTTTTAGAATTTTCTAGATGCCACTGCTTATGGTATGGAACGTATGAATTTCTTGTCATGGAGGACATTGTTGCTCTAAAAATTACTATCAAATTCTATATGATTGACATGCTTTTAGAATTTATATGTTTATAGTAACAGCCTTAATTTGTAGATAATGTTCTTGATACTTTTTCATTTCTTCCTCTCTAAGTGGTTGTAGACTAGTCATTTATACTCCAAGCAGATCTGTATACGTATGTCTGCTAATGCCTTGATGCGAGCAGAGAAAAATAACAGATTTCAAATATTTATAAAAACTATATCTTCGAAAAACAAAAACAAATAGATACTTTTAAAAAAGTTGCAAAAGAATAGAGAATACAAGAAAAAAAATACAAATTTTTAAACTTTCCATGTAAAGGTTCTATTTTGTATGGTATATGTATACAGCATTCATATACATAATATATGATTGTACGTGATGTGGGCGTATGTTTATGATGGGCGTGCATGCACGTTGATAAAACTTTCTATTTATTTTGTTTTTGCATAATTTCATATTTGCATAAGTTTTGTTGATTTTGAGATATTTTTTGAAACTTTTCGAATTTTATAAAAACATACACCTACATACAAATATATGTAATACAAAAACTTGTACAGCACACATATAGCCAAGTAAATACAAATATGTAAATCTGATGCCATTTTACTCTGTAATTGAATATATATACTTTTTATTTACAATATTTGCAACATTTTCTCTTTCATATACAAATATTGCAATACATTTTTTTTTTGTTGGCAACTTTTCCCAATATTTATTTATGTTTTCTTCGAAATAAAATCCATACAATTTTCAATATAAACTTACCACAAATTGTAGATTGTGATTGTGCATATATTTATTTTACACTACATGACTAACATGTACATGACTCTGCTTATGTGTGAGCAACTAGTAAACAGGATGTTTGCTAATTTGTTTGGCTTCAGTTTGTTTATCGGTAGTTCAATGAACTATAATTTGCTTATACAAATTATTAACTGCGAATGTTGTTTCAACTATAATCGAAAGAACAAAGAGAGAGAAAGAGAGAAAAATTTATTAAAATATTTTTGGATTTGTAAATGATCTTCTTTATGCATAAAAATGATGATTTTATGAGGGTGAGAATTTAAAAAAATATACATAAAAATATATATATAATATATAAAAATATATATAAAAAGCAATAGTGCTATCTAACACAATTCGAGTGAAGAAAGTGGCTATTTGAATGAACAAAGTAACGATCTGATGGGTTCATTCATTTATCGCATGATCTTGACATGGCACCTTGTGACTTCTCTTTATGTCTGAATATCAATGATAAATTATGTGCGTCTTTAATCGCTTGAGACGACGATTGAATCCTTCAAAAAATCATATTTAACTTCATACCGAAAAATCATATATATGCAGTAATTGGTTAACCTTTTATTCTGTACACGTGCTCATATGAATGGAGAGTATGACTATATATACATAACATGTATAGAGCAGTCAAAAACTTTTTGACCACGATGATGTACAATGCACTTTACTTTGTTCATATAATATACAAAGCAACCTCTGAACCAACTAAGTTCGAAAACAACGTACGATGAATTTGTCTCTAGAAAAACAAAAAAAAAAAACAAAATTCTGGAAAGTTTGCCTCCAATTGCTGATTATATATATTTGTTGGTGTTGCTTTTTTCAAAACTTTAAATGGGCTAACGTATATTTTTGTTTCATTTCATTTACCCAACCTCTTAGTATTTATAACTTTTACAACAAACAAGACCAAACTGATAACTAGTTTCTATATAATTCTAATGTGTATACTAACTAGTTGTTGTTGTTATTGTTATTGTTGCTATATTGGAGTTGGTGTCACAATGGTCAAAGTGCATTTAGAGGTAGTCAAAAGGACATCATATCACCATCGAGTTATGGTATTAGTGGGTGAAACGAAAGACAGCAAGACAAAAGTGCGCAAAAACTTTAAATCGATTTGAAAAAGTTATTTATCTTGTGCTCGTATCGTTGTAAGAGGATACCTTCCAAAAATTACCTGCGGGAACTTAAACAACATGTTTCTCATACTCATTGTAGCTATAGTATGTACTCTATCATTTTGGAGCTATGTATAAGCATACTGCCAGCGTGCGCAAAAAAACTATGTTAACATACACATGTTATACACCGTAGCAAAATTGATGGATGAAATTAGTCTGCAACACGCCAACTATCATCCATATTGTTGAACTTTCCTGAACACTTTCACACACATAAACTTTCCAAACAATCAATCGTTTTGATATATTTGCTCGAATGGACTGCTTCGATAAGTCCGTTTCAGTTTTCTTCATTGTAATTTATGATTTTCCTATAAACGGATATGAGTCCTTTGGCCAATCAACCTTTACATTATATGACAAACTAAGGCAATTGAGTATCTCTCGATCTCTCTTTCTATACCATATATACATATTTCTCTTTGTCGTTGTGTTAAAACTTTGATAGAGGCTAAAGTAACTATTTGTAGGGAAATTAGTGCAATGACACGCACTGGAACAGACGTTCACACATACATATATAAAGTCCCTCCTCAACAAAATTATGAAGTATTGGCCATTGGCAATACATCGAAGCAAATCAAACTTTGCATCATGCATACAAGTACTACTCTAGCGTCTCTTTGCCATCAATTTTATCGTTGATGGTGTTCTCATTATTAACTTTCTCATTGGCAGCATGCGCTGCTAAGTATGCATGTATATACGAGTATGGGTTAAATTTTGGTCCTTTCGCTTGCAATTGTATGCATGAGTTTGAATATTTGTTCATAAACATTTCTCTTTGTGCATATATAGACTTCCGCGCGTATGCAGAGTATGATGTGACAACATTGTCACAAACGTTGCATATTGATGTAATAATTTGCATTTTCTCTAATATGCCTTAGTTGGTGGTTGTTTATCTCAGAGTATTCCTTGTGGTCATGACTCTGTTTGTGACCATGAAGTGGAGATGGCTTGTGGTGGCAATAATGCCATAAGTAAATTTGTTCTAGAAAATGCAGTTAATTGGTAAAATGTTTACTTAAGTCTTATATGGTATAAATTAATTTCATCAAAATGACAACGTTTGGAAAGAGGGTAATCAAGTTAAATCGAAAATATGGAGTTGGTGGAAATTTTGATTGCATTTTTATATAAGTTTAGATCATAATAGGATGTCTGAAGTAAGTAATTAGTAAGGATAGGATAGTAAGGTACGAGGATGGTCCCAGAACTACTCGACCTAGGGCAGAAAACACAACAAATTTGGGAAAATTTTTTTTTGTTTCTCAACATAATCTCCTTTTAGCTCTATTCGCTTTTCCCACCGATTTTCTATAACTTCGATACTCTGTTTATAGTATGAACTGTCTAGCTGATTAAAATAGCCATCTACCGCAGACTTCACCTCTTCATTGTTTACAAATCTTTTACCACCAAGCCATTTTTTCAAATTTTGAAATAGAAAATAATCCAAAGGAGCTAAATCTGACGAATAAGGTGCGTGCTGAAGCAATTCGAGAACTTTAACACATTGACTTTGGCCATCGCAATAGCGGATGTGTGAACTGGTGCATTGTCTTGATGAAACAACATTTTCTTTTACGCCAAATGCGGCTTTTCTTCTTTAATTTCATCACTTAAACGCTGCAACAAATTAGCATAATACTAGCCGTTGATTGTTTTTCCTTTTTGAATAAAAATGATCCCACGTGCATCCCAAAAATCAGACGCCATAACCTTACCTGCAGATGGAGCTGTCTGTCTGCCTTCTTTGGACACGGTTCTCACCCTTCACTGTTTTGACTGCTCCTTTGTTTCAGGTGTGAAGTGGTGGACACATGTCTCATGCATGGTTACGAATCGATGCAAAAACTCGGCTTTATTACTGTGCAACATCGTCAAACACTCTATAGAAACGTCTTCTCGACTTTGTTCTTGTGCTATTGTGAGCAAAGGCGGCACTCATCTTGCACACAGATTTTTCATCTCCAAATTTTCGATCAATATACGATGTATAGCACTTTTTGAAATGCCTGTAATTTCACCTAGTTCACGCGCCTTCAGCCGGTGATCATACAATACATTTTGTGGATTTTCTTAACCGTTTCTGGCGTGGCCACCTCAATTGGTCGACCCATTCGGTGTTCGTCTTGGCAGCTCGTGCGACCTCGTTTAAACTCTTCCACTCAATATTTTATGGTCATAAACGAGGGAGCACACTCCCCAGAGTAGAATCTAGATCGGCTTTAATATTCGTTGGATGAGACCTTTCAAATGAAAGTTTTGAATTACATAACGGTGACCAATTTTTTCCATGTTTACAAATTCACTGAGATCGTTAACTTTCGATGGTTCAAAAAAGAAAAAAAAAATACTAAACAACGTGGCGCCTTGAAACTTAAAACATGTGTTTTATAAGGTTGCCACTTTTCACCAAAGTAATTTTTTTCAAACCACTCCCGCTATCTATATGTCGTAGTACTAGTTCTGGGACGGCTTTCATATCTTGCATTAATTTTAAGTGCGAGGGCGTTAGTTAGTTGGCTTTTTTGTACTTGGAACCGTGAATCACGTTACAGCTCTATGAATTTCTTAGAATTATTATAGAAAAACTACAAAAAATGTTAGTAAAAAATTAAAAAAAAAAAAAATATTTAATGAAAAAGACTATAGAAGTGGTCTCGTGTAAATCTCAGAATCAATAGCATATAAATCTCATAGTATCATTTTACCATAAAAATATTTCATATTTTATTTAAACTGACTTTTGACAATTATAATTAGATATAAAAGTAAATGAAAATTCTTCTTGAAAATGCTAAACATTGATAAAGCTACTTGTTAGAATCATAAATCTTCACATTATAAGTCTATTAGTGTGGTTCATCGAAAATTTATGTAATACATATATTTATTAAGAGAAAAGAACGAAAATATTGATATTAAGTGGATTGATTTAGATGTGTTTTTAAGTAATTTATTAAATTTAATTATTATTATATTATAGTATTTATTAAATAATGAAAAATATCAGAAACAATGAAAACATTATTTAGTAGGCCATAATTATAACATATTTATATGAAATGTGAACGTTTTTACCATCCATCTGCAAAATAAAATGTTTGAACCACCTTGACGGATATATGATTATTGGTTATTATCGCTTTCATCACTTTCACTAATGTCGAAAATGACTATCGTGGTTGCTGTGTTGTAATATGAGAGTACTAAAAGCCATAAGTACTTGCGGTTTTTGAAGTCTTGCAAAACCCATAAGTACATATGTACACAACAAGTACAT
This sequence comes from Megamerina dolium, assembly GCA_963854835.1. Taxonomy (NCBI): domain Eukaryota; kingdom Metazoa; phylum Arthropoda; class Insecta; order Diptera; family Megamerinidae; genus Megamerina; species Megamerina dolium. The sequence continues at coordinate 56,824,678 of OY978529.1, forward strand.
ATTGTAATACAACACCAAATGCCCATACACATACAAGAGATGGTCTCAAAAATTCAAACGAAACATTGATGATGATGATGATGATAAGCTCAGCAATGTTTTCTATAGTTTATATTATGTTTATATTTGTTGATGATTGTTGATATTGTTATTGTTGTTATTTACGGATGAGAGTCTCTTCTAAATATGTATATTATATACAATATATAAGAGGATTCTATCATCAACATCTTACTATGTACATATTATATGTATCTCCCAATAGTATTTATGAAAAGCACACAGTCGTCACAATATCACCATCACATCGATGTGTGTCGATGGTATGATGGTGATAGTGACGACTATGTGCTTTTCATCGTTGTCATCAATACGTAAGTTCATGCAAAAGTTTCTGCCGAATTTGTCTGTTCAACTTTCCACCACTCTTTCTATTTTTCTTACAATTTCTATTGAGCTTTGAGCTGTTTTTTCTTTTTTCACATATATTGATGGGATCAGAGGAATCATCATCAGTTGTATGTAATGTTATTAAGAAGAGAGATATGTCAAGATGAGGATGAGAAGGTGAGAATGCAAGTAAACGGATTTTGCAAAATTTTTATTTTGTTTATTTTTTCGATGGTCCCTCTGCTCGCTGCTAAGTTTGTTATTTTTTTTTGCCTGCAATACTTTGTAGGATCACCATTATGGCTAAGAAAGAAAAATGAAAAAGTAAAAGTTACTGCTACTCCAGCATTAATTTCTAACATCAAAACTTTTAATATCATCAATGATGACTATAAATGTTGTAGTTTTGAGAACATTTGGGAACAAACTTGGCCAAAAACTAACTTAGATAAAATGTTGTGGAAAATGAGTGAACAAAATGAAGCTAAGTAAAGTGATGATTATATTGTTGCGCAGCAAAGTTCATTATTGTGCCTTATTTCATTGTTATTATATTTTCTTCATTTTCGTAGACTTGTTGTAGTTTGATTATAAAATTAATATTCTATTCGTTGTGCTTATTGTCATCACTATCATCATCATCATCGTCATAATTACCAATATGATGATCATTATTATATCATCGGCGTCCTTGCCTTCTTATTGTTTAAAATTGTCTTCAGCACATTCGTTAGCTTTAGTGCTTATATTGTATTGTAGGTTACCTACCTGTGTGTGTGTGTGTGTGTCTATACTTGCTGGTTTACCTGTGTGTCATTGTGTCACTCTGTGTATATACTTATTTATTTATTGTTGTCGTTATTGCAAGAACAGAATTGGTCCCGAGTGTAATCAACGCTTAGATTATTATACATACCGACCTACCTACCTATTTTATATGCATATTTTTTAGTTGTTCTCTTTCACATAATATATATCTCTTAATGTTACTTACTCTCCCCTTTGTGGCGACATTTTCAACAACGGAAATTGCAGTAAAAGTTTCAAGAGTAAACTTATTCTGTTGTTGTTGTGTAGTTACCATCATATCTGTGTAGAGTATATAGGTATGGTGTTCTGAGTGTCATAAAATACATACCAAAAGGCGGCTCAACACTCAGTCTCAACACAGTCACATTGTCATTAGAACTGCGCGTTCAACAAACTGACGATGTGCAATAAATGACGATGATAAACTTTACAATACAATGCACACTTGCGCCAGTAATGAGTTTGTTGTTTGAACTTTATCTTTTGTTGTTGTTGTTGTTGTTGTTGTTGTCGTTCGAGGTGCAAGCGTATAGCAACGCGAATTGCATTGCCATTTCATCTTTCAAGGGTACAGTGATTTCAACAATAATGTTTCCCAAATTTTATATACTATTGGTTGGCTATACAGTTAGAGTTAGAATTAGAGTTATGCGTGGTTGATTCTAGACATTTAGTTAATAGACAATCGTGCCAAAGCCTTAAAGTGTGAGCACTGAGAGTTTCGCTCTCAAACGTTTAATGCATGTTGAACCCATAAATTCGTCGATCTATGGCAGGAACTACGAAGAGCTACATATGAAAAGTTATTCTGAATCCATAGGTGTACCACTCAAGCGCTCATGGGTAAGGTGATTGGTGGCATTCATTTATGATGCTTTATATTCCAATTTTCAAAGCTATTAAATTTCCTCTTACACTCTCTGATCGTGTCAGATGAGCTGGCAGGATTCACAAGAGCCTTGACTGCAGTCTGACTGTCACTGCAAATGTCGATGTGGCTTCCACACAACTTTTCCTCGATAATCCGCTAAGCTACCTTGAGTATGACAAAGACTTTCGATAAGAAGGTTGTCACGATGCTCTCTCTGGGTGTTATCGTTCAAGTATCATACGTAACCATTCGGGGTTTTGGAGTAAAATCCCTGAACTTAACTATTGCTCCTGTTCCGGGAATATAACATCATATCTACGTTCGATTTGTGTAGAATTTATACAATTGTGCTTTGACATAACCAACATGAGGCGCTGCTCCGATAACTGCCGATATATCTGTCTGTCGCTGTGCGAGACTTCATACATGCTGAATTTTTTTTTTCCTCAAAGCTGCTGCCATTAAAAACTCTGTTTTTTGCTGCACACTGTAAATAATCCAACAGTGGGTTTCACAACAAATTTGTGAAATTCATCATATCTGCTCCATATCTGATTGAATCAGAGAAGCATTGACTCTTAAAGCTGTCGGATATTTCATATCACTAATCCATCTTGCAAGAAGATAGTGGATATCAAATATTGCAGAAAATAGCATTCGGAATATAATCAAATTTGGACAACTATAAAGTTGAAACATACTGAAAGATTTAGTGAAAGTTTTCTCAGAAAATATCTTCGAGCAAATGATAATAACGGCAACTTGACAATGGCATAATTGACGATATTTCCATTGTTGTTATTTTAGATAATTTCTTCTTGAAATCACTGTAAGTAGGAATATGGCGTTTATAGTAGTGTAATATGCCGCCACTTGTTGTATGAATCTACATAAACGACAATTGAAGAAAAAGGTGAGGGTCAGACTAAGTATGTATATATGTACATACCTATAGTACCTATTTTGTTATCTGTACAACGCTTAATGTCCGCCACAGCTGTAGTGATGGAACGTACATATTACTTATATATAACGATGCTGATAGAGGCAGTGCTGTTATTGTTGGTGCCTTGCGCCTCAATGTGAAAGTTATTTAAATTTGAAATGAGTTTCCGGAAAATCAATTTTAATTTTCTAAACAACAAAAACAGAGAATTGAATGCGACAACACACATGCGACACATATGAATATCTACAAACATATGTAGCAAATACAGGATGTGCATGGTGGATTTCAATTCATATGCATATACATACATACATACATACATACATACATACATATGTATATAAAAGAGAGAAAGAGTGAGTCAGAGAGAGAGAGAGAGAGAAGAGCTTGCGTGTTCAAGTTTATTTGAAAACATTCATATTAAATGTGTTAATAAATATGAAATTTCATATGCGAAATAGATAATTGAAAAAAGTTATTTACAAATTTAGTTGGGTTTCATAAAACGAGGGCATAAAATTTAATATAACTATTTTCAAATTTATAGCATAAAGTTTCAGAAACTAAAAATCTAAGTGCTCTGCTAGTATGATGGGTTAAAATGCACCACATCATTAATGCGTCCATACCTTCTGTATTCAAAATTATTTAGCTTAGTTATGGAAGGGCAAACCCTGGGGAGCAATTTCTGATAAATAAAGTGTGGTAATCTCCACTGCTTTTCTTGAAAGTTTAACAAGGTTCGAGGAGATTGCGGAGATCAAAATGCATCTAACTTATTATAAGCGCGTCTATACGGACAGGCGCCTAAATCTGACCTTATTAAACAACATTTCTCTGTGTGAGGTAGTTAAGATATTGTGTCATAAAATATGACTGTTTATGAGACATTACCTTATAGTTGACCTTTGCTGTTGCACATATTAATTGTTTTATTTATTTGTTTATTTTGTTTGCTTATTTATTCGTTTAAGTGAAAATTTCAATTAAACTTAATTTCTTAAAAAGTTAAAATTCTTTCAAATACATATAAGCAATTAATATTATCCTCTTACTTTAAGAAGACCAAAAAAAAAAAAAGAAAAGTAAAAAGAGAAATATTCAAATTAAAAGAATATGCTTGTCTTTCTGAAAGAAGGACATGAGGAGCAGGGAGAAGAGCTTTCTTGCTGAAGTTGAGTAATGAGCTAAAATTGTATTAACGCTTCAATATGAAATAGGATAAGAACTACCACAACAATAACAACAACAACAACAACAACAACAACAATAACAAAAAAACGCAATAATAAATAATAGAACTATCAACAATGGAAATGCTTTTTGAATGCGCGCAAAAGCAACAAATTTCAGTGATTTTACAACCAAACCAAGCATCCAAATGGATGGAAAATGATTGATGTAAAAAGTTATTGTTGATGATGGAGGTGCTGTAAAATGTTGGACTTGGTGGAATATGATGGTGATGATGTTGCTGATGGCGGTCGTTTATTTTTCCCATTTCCCTCACTTTATATCTTGTCCCACTTCACTCGAAGAGTGTAAAGCATTTTTGTGCTCAATACAATTGCAATTTAAAATTTTCATTTTGGGTTTTCTGGTATGCTTCCCGGTGCTTCTACATAGTTGGAAACAATGTTTAAACAACATTATCCAAACAATAACAACAGCCACCAGCGAGTAACTAGAGCAATAACCAGAAGTCAGAATAGCAATATTTTAATAGAGCTTTGAAAGGAAATTGTACATATAATGTTTCACGAGACAGAGAAATACCACTACAGCATAAATGTACATTTTGTATGGAACATGTCTACAAATACTAATGTGTTTATATGTGCGCCAATTAAATTGTTTAAAATAAATTATGATATGGGTAAGAATTCTTAAAATGAGAGCATTCGGAAGAGAAAGAATATTTAGAAAGTTAATATTGCTATAGTATACTTTTAGGCGGCACATTTTACTCTATAAGAGTGCGTTGTGTAACAACTGAGCACAAATTTTGCTATAAAATTATTTTCATAAAATCCATAAAAATAAAAAAATAGAAAAAAAAAGCAACGAAAAACGGAGCCAAACAATAAATTATACAAACTAACGAAAGAGTGAACAAGTAAGTGTACGAGTATGAATATGTCTGAATATACAAAACAAATTTCTTGGGCGTTAGGGTTGTGGCAAAAGATATATTTCTATGCATAGCACTTCTTGCATTTCTCTAATGAATTGTTTGTGTCGGTCGGTCGGTTAGTTGCTTTCATCATCAAGTCGCTTCGCTTTTAACTCGCCCTCTGTTTGCGTTGTTCAAGCGTACGATAAAAAGTTTAACATTTACGCATTTATTTGGTAATAAAAATATTTTTATAGCATTGTTATAAAATGTTATATTTTAGTAGGTGTTAAATCACGTTTACGCAAAAAAGGCCACTTTAATAGATGCATCACTAGCTAGCCGAATGGATAGTCCTTCTAGATGTTTCATCATATTTTTCTCTGTTTTCAGAGGACATAGCACGTGTCTATATATATCCCTACATCTAAATAGATATAGCATAAAGATAATACATTTTTTTTTATCGTTGCTTTATTCAACTTATATATGTCTATATGTCTATATGTCTTCATGTACTACAGGGTTAAAGGATTATTGAAGTTTTATGCGTTTATTTCACTTTTCATGTTAGTTACAGCCATTTGAGCGACACGTTCACTGAATGTTATCAACATTTATGGGTTTTTTGTATACTCAAGTTGATTTTTGTCATTTTAGGCTGGCTCATATAGACAGCTTTAGTGTAGCCAGATTTGAATTTCGGTGAGATTAATCTAATATTCTGTGTATTCGCATATTAAATTCTGAAATGTGTATTTTTTTTTATTATAATTTCCATGCCAGGTGAATTGATTACTGTATTCTATTAATGAAAATATTATATGTTTTGTGGCATAAGCGCTTTAACATGTATCTACATGAATTAATATTGAAAAAATTTTGTGATAATATCGACCAAATTTTTGTAATTCTTTTATGGTATTGCAAAAATCAGAGAAATAAACAAAAAATTACATTAAAGCCGAAATTTAAAATTTTCGAAATTATTGTAAAATGTTTAGCAATGAATGAAATTTTTCATTCAGCATTGATTCAAATATTCCTCCCCTATAAAATTTTTTATACATATGCTCCAAGTGCACCGTGGTCGACCCAAGAGGGCTAGAAAATATACCAGGTGTACAAGCTTAAATCCGCTGTTTTTCGGTAAAAAAAACCTCACTAGCTATACATTTTTCTCATTTCTCGGGCAATTTGTGTATACCATGCCAAAAAAATTCCTCATTTTTCGAGGCAAACCACTCGTTCAGCCATTTTCCGACGTCTTCATGAGAATTTGAAGTGCTGTTCGGCGAGCCCATGACCCATCGACGAAAACAGGTGATAGTCAGAAGGGGCCAGGTCTGGTGAATAAGTGGGATGAGGTAGCACCTCCCAATTGAGTGTGTCCAAGTAGTTTTGGACCAGTTTTGACGTGTGCGATGGAGCGTTGTCGTGAAGAAAAATCAGCTTCTCGTGTCTTAACCAGGCTCTCTGTTCATAACCAGGCCTTTTTTCACCCAAAGCACGGCGCAATTTCACTAGTTGTTGGTGGTAGCGGTGAGCATTGATAGTTTCACCAGGTTTCAACAGGTCATAGTAGATGACACCCTGCTGATTCCGCACAGCATCATCTTGCGTCCAAAGCGATTTGGTCTTGGAGAAGAAGTTGCTGATTGGCCGGGATCGACCCACGATTTTTTTCGTTTAGGATTCTTAAAGTATATCCACTTTTCATCGCAAGTCACCATAAGATGCAGGAACGACTTTCTTTTTTGTCTAGCAAGCAATAATTCGCATGTGTTTTGGCGTTGCTCCATCTGCCTATCATTCAATGCATGGGGTACCCATTTTCCAAATCTTTAAACCTTCCCCATGGCTCGTAAACATATGGAAATGGCTTGTTGAGTAACACCTACCTGTTCGGCAAGCATTTTTTGCGATTGGGTGTCGTCCTTATCCAAAAACGCCTGCAAATCATGGTCCTCAAATTTTCTGGGTCTATTTTCACACTTCTTGTCACTCAAGTCAAAATGGTCTTCTTTGAACCGACGAAACCAGTCTCTGCAAGTGGTTTCCGATAGCGCACTGTCACCATAGTCCTCCACAAGCATTCGATGCGGCTCAGCAGCAGATTTCTTCAAATTGAAGCAAAAACGTAGAGCTTCCCGCATATGCTCTTTTTCTGGCACGAAATTAGACATGATTATACGAGGAAAAATGTATGTTGTTGTATGAAATCACTGATGATGTTTACTAATTGATGTAAATAGAACTCATGAAAAAAAAGGATGCACAGTCGATAATAGCTCAATATGCTCACTAACGCCATCTACGAGCAAACAGCGGATTTAAGCTTGTACACCTGGTATAACCGATTCCCATTCAATTTTTCATCAGAACCTTTCCTCAAAACATGCTTGTGCCCTATTTCTGTCCCTTAAGGTGGCGCCCATACAAAATGAGCTGAAAAGGAATGGCCTGTAGAGGAAGATGTGTATCCCCTACATTTCCCTAGAATAAATATACCTCTTATGTCCATAATAATAAAAATCATTTTTATGAAATTTATTGAGAAGGTTTTGCTTTCATATATTTGGTGGCCACCTTAATGTACATACAATATATATGCGTATGTGGAGAGCATAGAGCGGTCGACTGTGGGCGAATGTAATGCAATTTTTTTGAAATCATTTTTATTTATTTATTTTATTTTCTATTTGAACAATTGTCATAAAACTTTTCTCATCAATTATAAAATAGTCACCTTTAGATCTGAATCTAAGTATGCAAATGAGTATGGTTCGCATGAGAAATGTTTTAATATTGGAGGTTAGGTTAGGTTTCTATTTCCTGGGAAACTTTTCTTCTGCCAAAGTCATCATTAATTTGTATGCGTATATTGGTACATCTGCATACTACTACTCAATTGATGTACCTGTATATGAATAGATAAGTATTCATATATTCATACATATAATATTGCAGAGATAGAGAGAGAGAGAGAGAGAGAGAGCGGTTTACTTGATTGGTAGCCGTAATGTATATATAATTTTAAATAAAACGCCACAAACAGATGACTTATTTCGCATTTTTTGCACGCTTTATATTACCACTGCTTTGAGATTCAACGTGTATGTGTGTGTGTGTGTAGTCTTTAGGTTCATCAGTTGCAAAAGCTTCAGAAGTATCAGCATAATCCCTGTGTCACGCATAAATTGTGTCGTCTATATAATTTCAATCATTTTTCATGCACACACACACACACACATACACATATATATATAGGTACATATGGTATTTATACTCATATACATTAATAATATAACCTACGCAAATTAGAAAAGTTTTTCATTTCTATTTTCCCATTTGCATTTGGTATTTTCTATTTTTTTCTTCTTTTTTATTATTCATTTCATTTCATTTCATTTCATTTGTGACTTGAATTCGATATAAACTCGAGAAAATGATATGCGAATATGAGAAATGTTGATAGGAGGATATTGCTTGGTTGCATTTGTGGTTGGTATGAGGCATATGTGGAAACAGGAAACATGAAATTTGAAATCAAACAAACTCTTCTATTGAATTATTCCCGATTGCAATGATGTTTGATGATAAATTACGTAATATGTCCTGTTTGTTTCTCTATCACTCTGTCTATCTATCTGTCTGTCCGGTTGTCTGACGTGTTGTGCCTATCTCTCTGCATTGCTTACCAAGGCAGAAGATTGAACTGATCAAATATTTACAAAAAATGATGGTAAAAAGGGGTGGTTTGGTTTTTATATATATATTTTTTTTAAACTAGAAACATCAAATAGACGACAATCAAATTGAACTGAAAGAAACTCTTGCATACATAGTATGACAACGGATTATAGCTTAACTTGATGATTTTCAATTCATGCAGATTAATGATAGGTGACTTTCTATTTATCTATGATATTTTACAGGTATTTCAATACAATCTCTGCATCTAATTTCTTCTCTTCTGTGTGGCTTCTCTATTTTTGTCAAATGCCGACTTTATTGCAGCTCAAGATAGACTTTATTGTATTAACTATTGCAATTAATGAGTTTTATTATGGAAAAATATATTTAAGTTTACTTTCAACCCGTTAATCTGTATCAGGAAATATTCATTTAAGCTTTGAATCCTATCCGATTGGTGTGAGAACTAATTTTGATTTATTAAGACCCGCTCAATTCGTGACATTTAACGGCTTTCCATGGAGAGGTTTCAAATCAAATTAAAGAGTTAGAGATAGGGAAATGTTTAAATATTATTGATCAAAATCTCTCTTAAATGGAAGCTATGTAGCTGAAAGTCGGCAGATAGGATTATATTGATTAATGGTCAACTGTGAGAATGAGCACAATGGGATGAAAACTCTGTATACATCCCATATAAAAATATGTATTGGTAGGTCGATTTTCATACTTTGCTCATGACAATAAATATAGATAAATATAGAACTGATTTGTGACTCAATCAATTTTTTTTCATCAACGAAAATCTAAAAATGTAGATTATCGAATGAAAACCACATATACCTCCCATACAAAAATATGCTTTTTTTTTGAAGTCTGCTTTTAATAGTGTAGGATATTTTCAATACGGAGTTGATGTGTTTTTTAAATTTTTTCATTACTAATTCATTCAATATTATTGACATATAATTTTTGCCACTTTCTCTTTGATTGTATTCATGCTTAAGCATTATGTACTCGTACATCACTCCTTGTTGTTTTCTTCTATTAACATAACATAAGTCGTTTGTTAAATTAAAACAAATATCCATTTTGTTATGGCATACTAAATTCATATGTATGGTATGTGTGTTTGCATTGTAATACTACTTCATTGCTTCATTCATGTTGATGTACACTTTATTGTTTGTGATTAAGATCGGATGGGTAGTGATGTTAAAATTAAATATTTTACTATAAAATGCAACAATGATTGCCGAAGAATGACAAACAGACAGACGCGAACATTCTGACAGACTGGCTGACTGACTGACTGACTGACTGACTAGCTGACAGACAGATTGCTCAACTGATGTTAGACAATATAATTCGCATCCGTTGAGTGACTGACTGACTGACTGACTAACTAAGAGTGTAGCAGCGTCATCAGCATTGAGAAAAAAAAAATATTATATATTACAAAACATGCAACATGCAATTTTATTGTTCTCATTTTTTTTTGTTGCTATTACTTTGCTTTTTTTTGCATTCTTTTGCTATTTTTTTTTTGGTGGCACCCATTTTGTTGCATGTTGCATCATCAAAAGAAAGCCACTTAACGTTATCATTTATTATTACTACGTTACATATATATATATATATATATATATATATATATATATATATATATATATATATATATATATATATATATATATATATATATATATATATATATATATATATATATATATATATATATATATATATATATATATATATATATATATATATATATATATATATTTTTGTCTGTCTGTCTGTCTGTCTGTATTTTTATGTATAGTATGTGTCTGAATTTGTGCGAACGTGCTTCACTCAAGAAATGAATTTATTTACAATTGTTGTTGTTGTTGTTGTTATTGCCATTTTCTTTGTTTGTTTTATTATCATCGTTGCAGTGGTTGTTACAATAAAATTTACGATTTTGTGTTTTTGATTCTGACACTTTAGTGTACATATACACGTACATATACATATGTATACTCGTATGCATACATCTGAAGACATGTACGTATGTATGTGTTAGCAATTTAATATTACACATTCTGATTTATTTGTTCATTCATAAATTTCAATTTCAATTGAAAAATTCCTTATACAAAAGCATATATGCATTTTATATGGTATACGAGTAGAACAATAATCGTTTAAGTTGAGTTAAGACAAGATTGAATTATAAATACATTTTTATATGTAAAGTTATTAATTCGTATACTTACTACACGTATATGTAGTTATATGGTTTTCTGCTTTTTCAACATAAAATTTATTGAAATATTGACAGAAGTATGTGCTATTAAGTATTATGGAATAAAAGATGGAGAAGAAGAAGAAGAACTCATATTCAATTCGTTCAGATCGTGTTTTAGCCCATATTCACATTTTAACCATTTCGACATGAATTACTTACATCCAACACAGATGCATTTATTGTGGCTGGCATCCATGCTCTACTTTCGTATATGGGGAAGTACTACATACATACTACATATATGTAGGTATATTAAGTTAGGTCGGTTTTCAAACAAAATCTTATTTTTAAAATTCATAAATGTTTATGAGTATTAAGGATTTTGTGCGACCCCTAAAAAAAATATATTTTTTTGAAAAATGTTGATACTCAGTATACCTGCTTATCACATGCTCCCTATTGACCTATACATCAAGAAAACGGCAACCATGACCGCAGTGAGACTAAAGGAAGCGGGTCACTGGAAGGAGAGAACCTACGGAAATGGATGCATACTAACAAGAGAAACGCAATATACGTCTAACAGGACAGACTACATCATCCCGAAGATGAATTTCAATAGAAACTTCACAGTAGTCTTTCCTTCAAGGAAAGATTGGACTAAGGGATGTCTGTTAAACAGCTTCGACACCACAATCTACACGGACGGCTCCAAAATGGATTGTGGCATAGGAGCAGGTATATATTCCGAGAGATTGAAAGTGGACAAGTCTGTGCGCCTCCCCAATTTGTCTAGCGTATTCCAGGCGGAAGTGTTTGCAATCGGGGAAGCTTGTAGGATACTAATCGCAGACTTCAGATTCAAGCTCAATATAGCTATAATATCGGACAGCCAATCTGCAATTCAGGCTTTAAACTCAGCAATCTTATCCTCCTTCCCAGTGGAACAAAGTAGAAGGAGTCTCAATACACTCAGCGAGCGGCACAACGTTTCATTGATCTGGGTTCCGGGACACCGGAACATAGAAGGAAACGAAAAAGCCGACGAACTGGCAAGAAACGGATCTGCCATGCAAGAGGCTCTTGCACAACCAATGTTCATACCGCTGAGCGTAGCCAAAAGAGCTATCAACACAAAATATCTACAAATAGCGGATTGTAGGTGGAAAAGTCTTACGAAATGTAAAACTAGTAGGTCTCTGTGGCCTACATACAATCATAAACAATCAATGTTACTGATAAACAGGAACCGTAAAGACGTCTCTAGACTGACGGCAGTCATCACTGGCTTCTGGCTCATCGGAGAACAGGGGGCCAAAATGGGATTGTCCCATAACGATTTCTGTCACAGTTGCAACCAAGTGGAAGAAAAGGAAACGGTCTTCCACTTCCTTTGTAAATGCCCTGCCCTTTGGAAGCAGAGAATGAACACATTAGGAAAACCACTCTTCAACAGCATTGTTTTTAAACAGCACGAACTGGATTTAACCGTGCTGCCCACACAAACAGCCTAACGAACAGTTGGAAGCGAGGATGTGGTAACAAAACGGTGCGTAAGCGCTATTTGGACTCATGGATGAGTCACCACTTCAACCAACCAACCAACCATACCTGCTTATTGTTTTTAATTTTACTCGTAAAGCGTAACTCCACAAATATTCACATCTAAGTATATTAATGATGGATTTTTATTAAAAAAATGCTTATTGGTTATTTCAGTTACAAGAGACGTGCCACTTCACACAATATCAACTATTTTTATACCCATAAGGAGAGGCCACAAACATGGAAGCCGTATGTTTACTACTATCGGAATGAGTATGAGCTGAGCTGAGCATGAATTCACTATGTCTGTCTGCGTGTTATTACTCCTGCTGGAAGTGTTCGGACATCAAAGAATGCATGAGTTCATGAATGGACGTTCATTAATCCAAAATGAATAATACAAATATGAATATTATTTGTAATATTTATTTAATAATAATTAATATCTCTCCTAATAAGATTTCTGCATGAAGTTGAACACTGCAAATTTTTGTTGTTGTTCATGACCTACCTTAATGTATGTAAATGTCTAAATGTTCTTATGTTAGTCACTGCTAGCCATTACAAATAACTATTATCTTAAATCATCTATTGATGGTGACGACAACGAGCTCTACCATATTCATATATTATATTTTCAGAGTAACGTACTAAGTACATCCATACATATGTCGTTCTATTAGAGAGCACCAGATGCATTTAATGAAGGCAATTAAATGAAGTGGCACTAATGCTGCATCCACTCATAGTATGTATATAATGCATAATGCAAACAACACTCCGTTTAACATGTATAATATAATATACTAGTGTAATGAATAGCAAAATGGTGAAAGAAAGCATATCGAGACAAATGGAAAAATAAGCTTTAAGTATGAATTTTTTCACACATGTATATGTGTATATTTTCTAATAGTTGAATAGAAAAAATTTTGAAATGTTTAAGAATATATGTGACATAGTAAATTATTGAATGTTTTCTTCAAAAATATACATTATATTTTATTCGTTTTCCGAGAATGAAGTTGTAAATTCGAACTGTGTTCGAAATTCGTGTAATTGTAATTCGAGTTAAATTCCTCATTTAACACTTAATTAAAATTATTTTATACATATTCATGAACTCTATTTTTGCTCTTGAATTATCTAATTTCATAAAAACATTCATAGAGTCTCCAATACATGAACTGATTCTTAGTTTAGTTTCTATTCGTGTTTGTGAATGACTTAAAAATCATTGGTTAATTTATTCATCTTTTCATTGGCCTTTTGGCTAAATCGTACCACATTCTTATCTGCATAAATGAATTTCAGTCTGTTGTTCTATTTATCTTGCATTCTGTATCTGGTTTCAGCATATGCCTGTATGCGTATCCCTGAAAGCTATAGTCATACAGGCAATTTGCTTAAATAACAATTTTAAATATTTGTAATTTATCTTAGATGCATACAATATGGTTGAAGCAAATGTTGCCAATGTTATCAGTGCTGTATGCTACAGTCACTACCAATGATATTATCTGAATGAGCATGAGTGTGTATATGTGTGTATGTGCACACTTTGCTCTGCATTTACACACATACACACAGAGACACACAATGCCAAACATATTGGTACAATTCAGTGGCAAATCTATTTGTGCTTGTACCCACTACAGCAACAACAAAGCAGTCATAGTTTCATTTGGTATAACCAATTGGGCGTGTGCGAGTAGCATGTGTATATATGTATATGCGTGTCTTAAATAATGCATTGAAATTGCTAGTTACGCTTACATTATTATCTATTCTTTTTTTTCTTCTGCTCATATTAGTCTGTTCGTATTTTTTATGGTATTCTTTGCATGTACGCACTAAGCATAGGCAAATACATGCATACATGTAAGCCTAAATGATTGTAAAATGTGAGACTAGAAGGATTTGAAGAATATAAACATATAAAATACGCACACAAATATGTAGATGAGGATACGAGTACGAGTCTATGCAGTCACATATAAATGCACTAGTATTTGTGGAAAAGTATTAATGTGTATGTCGACGGATGTTTTCATTGTTGGTTGTATTTTTAATGTACATACAAATACAAATGTACCTTATCCATATATATATATGTGTGTGTGTGCCAAGGCTCTTATATATGCACTCTCATTTACATGGCAGCAACATGAATGCAAAAACAACAGTAACAACAAAAACATGCTATAGCAACATGCCAGCAATGAAATTGAAGAAGTTTACTGTTCATGCTGTTCATGTTTATGCTTGATGAGCTATATTGCTGCAACAGCTATTGCTACTGCTGCAAAACATACTGTTACTTAAGTCGATTTTCCACACAATACAATAGAAATTGCAAAAAAATTTACATAAGTAGGTATCTGTGTATATGTATGAACATATGTGTGTATATATATGTACCATGTGATCTGCATGTGATCCTGAACCTAATATAGGGTAATGCACTGGCTGCATATATATAAATGTTAATATATAGTCTGTATTCATATGTGTTACAACACTACTTGATTGGTAACTGAATAAACTAGACGATTGATGAGGTTAATGCAATTGCAATGTAATAAAAAAAAAAAAAATTTTCAAAAACACACATGCTATATACCATATATAGTAATATATGTGTTCTACCAGTAAGCTCTTCTCTCAGATCATTTCAATTCGTATTTATTACCAAAGAAAAGAACGCAAATGTAGAGTAGAAAAATATATAAAAAAAAAAAATTTTTTTAATACATTACAATAAACATGTAAATCTGCTACAAGAAACAAACAATTTCTATTTGTATATGTGGTGTGTATGTGTATTATAGTAACAGTTGCATTTCTTGCTATTGCTGCTAAGAGAAAAATTGCATTTTTTTTATGTGCAACTCCTTCCTAGGACATATTTGTGATTATAGATTTAGGCACAAATGTCTATTTTCTGTTCAGAAATAATTATATGTAACTACTTGCATGATTTTTAATGCACTATGTCCGAAATATTCTTTTGATGGTGTAGGTTGGACGATTTGGGCGAAAATTATATAAAAATTCGTAACTTTATCGCTATGTATTTATGCAAAAGGTGTAAAAAATTTAAAAAATCTAAGAACCAGGCTCTAGCTTGCTGCTCTAATGTATTAAGCCCAAAATTTTCTGCCAGAAGATAGCTTAACTATGGTGTATTTCATAATTTCAATATTATATTATAATATTATAAAAAAAAATTATGACAGAAATAGTTTTTAAAACTTTTTAAAGTTTTAACTAATGGTTAAACATTGGCACTCGCGGGTTCAACAAATGGTTAAGAAGATACAGACGTCCTGTTAAAGGACATGAAGACGAATTGAAAGTAGTAGTGGAGATATATGCACATAGAACTGCTTTAGACCTTGCGAAACAGCTTGACAGAGGAAAAACGACAGTTTCTGATCATTTGATTTATGTACGGAATTCAAAGAATCTCGAAAATGGGTGTTGTTCTATTCGAAAATACGAAAAATCGATATTTTCAAATGTCGTCTGCCCTTTTTCTGGACAACAAAAATGATCCATTCCCCCGAGCGGATCCTATGCAATAAATGACGACATTCAGTAAAATGTTTGGACCGTGATGAGATTAAACAGCACTTCACAAAGCCAAATTTAGAGAAATCAGAAGAGGCTTATTGTCACTATGTGTTGCAAGAAATTGTGATGGGTGAAACAATTTCCTGAATCCGGATGAAACCATTATAGCAAAGAAGTTCTGTCAGCAATTCGACGATTTATATCAGAAGTTTTGACATATCTGCCCAGAATTAGTCAACAGAATGGTATCAACTTTGCTCCATGACAACACTCGACCACTAGTTTTGATGATGACGCAACAAAAGCTGTAAGATTTGGATTATAAAACTCTCGGCCACTATTCGCACAGACCGAAGCACTGGCACACTGACTAACACCATTTCAAGTATTTCGACAAGTTTTTCCAGGAGAAATGTTTGAAGAACGAAGAGGATTTCGTTGCCTTCAGAGCTAAAGAATTTCACTTTAAAAAATATATGGCACTTAAATCTCTAGAGGGCTCTTTGGCCGAGCTTCTCTTCCATTAGTGTTGTGCGTGTTAAGTTTTGAACAGTATTAGAAATATATTAGCTGGTTCCGAACGGCAGAACCCTTGTGGCATCACTTTAAACTAGTTTTGTCACAGAACTCTTTGAAGAAGCATTTTTGGTAAATTGTTACTGCCGGCAAAATTACCAATTCTTTCAGGCAGATGGGTAATGTTCGAAAAAAACATCTTTTCGATATTAAATTTTGTTATGCTTCAGCCAGGTATTGAACCCACGACCTACAGATCAGAAGGCCAACGCACTAACCACTGATCTACGGCACCCACAAGTTACTGATCTAAATATTCCACAATTCGGATTCCCAACTTTAGTGCAATATGTTGTTACTTAAACAATATACAATATTCTAGAAACTTCAGTTGCACTTCGCATGATAATGAATGCGTCAAATATTAATCGCTGGAGTATACTCGTATCAGAATTTTGTTTAACGTGCGAATATGTTTATCAATTGGGGTTACTAGTGACAATCATTCAATGAATGTTGTTGATGATTGATATTGTTTTTAAAAGGATCAACGTCTACAAATACTAGTGTTTACTGCAATATGAAATAAACTGTTTTTCGACCTACTTAAAATGCTGTAGAACTATTCAAAAAGCAATCGAATTCAGTATATTTTCTTGTGTTATCCCCTAAGACAATATCCTGGTTTATGTACATGTTACTATTGAATTCATGTTATTGCTATTCAAATTTGAAATTTGTGATTTGATTTGAAACAAGAAATAGTATTGTACTGTAGAAATACTTTTCCAAAATACCTGTAATGCAAATTTTCTTACATTTGACAAGTTAAGACAAATTGAATCAATGCTCTAAAATTTAGTACTTGACAATGGAAAATACTGTGAGTGATTGAGGATGAGAAGAAACTTTTAACAAAATAGCAGCTTTGAATACAAGTATGTAAATACAAACAATAACAGTACATGCATTTTCATATGTTTACGTATTCATAAATACATATATATGTATATTGTTATTTGTTCCTTTTTTCTAACCAAATCGTATGTAGTAGTAGTACGATACCCAAGTGGATTCGACTAAATTATACATTTACTTACATTGAGTTAGAATATATATCAAAAAAACTAAACTAGAGATGCATAAAAAGAAGGGAGAGAACAGAGAACAGATGGAAGACTATACTACTACATGTAAAGAATTTCAAGTCATTGGTAGAAGAACGTGTCAGCATTGACACTTTGCTTTGCTTACTGCTGCTGCTGCTGGCAATATTGTAGGTACGTACGTAAGTATGCATTAGTTTTATTACTGATGATGCTGCTGATGGTGATGATGGTGTTCGCTGGTTGATTTACCAGCGAGATGTGGTATGACGTTGATGTTGAAGACGATGATGTATCTTTGTTCCCACGTGTATTTCACATTCATTTCAATGAATTCGTATATGATTTGTATGTACGTCTTATTATTATTATTATTATTATTATTTGTGTTTTTTTTTCTTTCCTTCAAGTATGTTGTTATCATTTTGATTACCATTGAAATACAACGGTTTTGTACATATTCTATGTATTCCACTTAGTAACTAACAAAGCTAGCAACATTTTTGCAAACTTTCTTCGTTATTTTTTTTTTTGCAATATCGATGTGCATATAAATGTATACATGTCCTTACATGCACACACTCATTTATATATAGAGATTGCTGGTTCCATTCGAATATGTAAGATTGAATGAATGGAATTCATCTTTGTCAGCCATTACGTGTGGGTAAATGCACATATATGAGTACATAAATATGTATATACACGAATGTATATTGAGTATATCTCTGTGGCACTAGTTATCTTGTCTCGCATTCGAATTTGCACATATACATACATACATTCATATATACTCGTACTTATGTACAACAGTTTCATTTATATTTTATGTAAATTTCTGTTTAAAATATTTATGAAAATGTGACATATTGTGATGTCAAGGCATATATTTGCGGGTGCTCAGCATGCATTTTTAATACTATTCATCATATTTATTTCTACAGAACAATATATTACCTTGTTTGTATTTATATGTATATATGTACGTATAGGTATATTCTTAGCGTTCTTATCGTACACTCTGTATAAAAAGAGAATATTTAAATACATACAAAAATTTGTGAGCATACTCATACATGTGTGTGTGTGTTTCTTTCAATGAATGCTATTCACTTTCAAGTGATATGTACGAGTATATGATATACAAGAATGTGAGCTTATTGGCGCCCACACGTATGTATATGCATGTATAGTATGTTATCAAATGACATTTCTTATAATATATTTCATTAGAAAATTAAATGAAGTTGAAATGATGGAAAACTTTACAAATATTTAGTAATGGGACTGAACTGTAATCATTAAATTATAATATACAACTTATAAACGAGTATATGGGTATACTCGTAGAATGTGTGAGCCTATACGTAAATGAGTGTGTGTGTGTGTGTAAATACATTTTACTAAATATTTAATGACTTTAGAACATTTGAAGTAATCATAAGATTTGGATGTAATAACATTTATTATTTTCATGATTTATTATACACATATGTATTTAGTTTGAAACTCTCTCTCTCTCTATGCATATAAATTTGAATATTCATTACGAATATACAATGATGATCGCAAATTTAGTCATTTTTAATGCACACACACAATTAAACATTTTAAATACCCAAAATACTTGTATGATTATTATACTTAATTTTAATAAAAAAAATGTTTATGAGCTTAAATAAATTTGAAATAAATCATTCCCACTTTTGCTATGCTTTCTTATGTAACTATAGGCATTTCAAGGGATTATTTCACTTTTAAGAACATTGTGGAATTGTCATAACTTGGACAACCTAAAATTTTTATACTTTTAAGTAGTTCTTCCAAAGAAAGAGTAAAGAAATTATAGATTAGGACGAACTTACATTTTAGTTTGAACTGCCAGAAAAAAAAACCATCAATTTTGTAGGGAAACCGCCTAAAAGTGAATATGCATTAAGTTTGTTTAGAGAAAATGTCGATGATGAAAAATTAATGGTGGTTGGTCATATATTTAACCGTTCTAGCAATGATTCTTAGGCACCTGTTGCCTATTTAGATTTTCGTTCATTTTGCATGGCAACACCTTAGGTGATGAAGTTAGGGGGTAAGCATGTTTGGAGGAAGTATTGAAAAGAAAAAATTAGGGGCTGCTAGTCGTACATTTCAGCGTTCTAGGAGCGATTTCTGTCTAATTACTTGTCGATTTTCATATGTTCTTTGGCTATTTTGTATGGAAGCCCCCTTAAGGGGTGGATATGGGGGGTAAGTATCTTTAGAGGATATGTCGACGAGAAAAAACTTCGTTTTACATTTGACTGCCGACCGATTTTCAGGTGGTTGTTGGTCATTTTGTAAGTCCACTTAAGAGGGTGAGATAGGGGGTAAGTATGTTAGGAGGAAATATTGCGGAGGAAAAATTAAGGACGGCCACTCGTACATTTGGCCACATTAGAGGGGATTCTTTTTTTTTAGTTACTGTTATATTTTTATATTTTTAAATGCTTTAAAATGCGTGAAGGGTTAGAGGTAGGGGGTAGGTATTTTCATTAGAAACGTTGATGGGGGTCCAGGTAAGTCCATGGGTTATTTGTCAATTTTCAAAACACTTAAAAATTTTAAAAATTGCCCCTTAGCAGCCAGAATGGATTCCAGACATGGACCTTAAATATACATGGGCTTATATGATTTCTTTCATCAACTATTTCTACACGTCATGGGACATAGCCTTAAAAATTCTAGTGAGTGATTTTAAGTGAGAATAAAAGGGCCAGAGTTGTTCCCGGTATATTAAAGGAAATTTCCAAGTGTCATTTAAAATCATATTGAAAAATACTAGGATAGTTTTAAAGAGGTTTTTATCTTCAATTTTACATATAGAAATAATAGCACAAAAATTCTATATTGAAGCTTCGAGTATGAGCAGTTAAAACAGAATTTAATAAAAAATTGATCAAAAAATTAAAATACAATTTAAAAAATTATGAATTTTGTATTCAATATTTTAATATAAAATTCTCAAAGCCTATTATCACATTGAATTAAATAAAATTTATAGATATTTATTTTAATATATTCTAAATTTTATAAACTATTTATCAAAGTCGTTTTCCTTGGATACAGAAATTAAAATTCAGATTGAATGAATTAATATTGAGAAATTTTTTGAAATACAGTCGAAATATTTGATGTTAATTTTTCAACATTATTGCAAAAAAAAAGAAAAAAAAAATAATAAAAAATTAATTGGCGTCAAAGAACTCAATTTAGTAATATATATATTTCCTGGGAAATATAATAAGCACACAGAAATTTAAAATTACCTTATTTTTATTCACTTTTGTCATGCAAATATATTGTATATACTATAGATACAAAGGATTCAGTCAGTAAGTCAATCATGCAGTAATGTCCTTAAAAAAACTTAAAACCGCAAAGAAAGTCTAGCAGTAAAAAACTATTCGTATTAATAAATTAGAACTAGAATGAGTGGAAAAGTGAAAAAAAAAAACAACAAAAGAATAAAAGTCAAAATTAAGAAAGAAAAAAGAAACCAGAAGAACATTTTTTTTTCCATGTGCGACAATAAAGAAAATTAACTTTGTCCCCTTTAGCATACCAAGCTCTAATGTATGCAGCATTATTTTTACTTCAACCTTAACAAAATTTTGCAACTCCAAATGTCGCACATTTGAACTAACTTTCAACGAAATGTTTATTATTGGGTTGCTGTTGTGATTGTCGTCGTCGTTGTTGTTGTTGTTGTTATTCTCATACCAACAGGTGTATGCAAATCCTTGCATAATAGTCTAGGATGCACATTACCATCATCAGAGCATGTTACCACGAAAAAAAACTATATGAGCATAAGTACCTAGCAACGTCATACCTGTGTGTGTGCTATACATAAATTGCACCAATGTTATAGCGTGTGTTATTGCTGTGTCATGCTCTCCTTCATGTCATACTCTATTGCTCCAATTTCATTTTCTATCCAATAAAGTCGGAAAATAGTGTAAAAAAGTCAAAGAAAAAGGAAAAGGTAGTGAAATAAAAAAGCAAGTAATTCAACTGAATTCGCAGTGGAATAATTTAAAAGTTTTTCACATTTTTTCTTTTTTTTTATGTATAAAAATACCTACATATTTTTCTATTTCATTTTCATTCGCTCTAGGTTTTTTTATTTTTTTTTACTGGAGCTTTTTCTATCTTTCGTGCTAGCTATTTGCATGCAAGTGTGTCCCTATTTGAGTGTTGATTTTCTTCAATGGGATTTCGTTGGGATTATTTCATTTTCTATTTATTATGTATATTTATTATGTATATTTATACATTCAATATAGTACATAAATATATTTATTATACTCGTATACATGTAAGTCTGTGTGTAAGTCTTATATTTTGCCTGGAGAATAAGTCATATTTTCATTGTTTTGTAGTTCGTTTGCTGTATATAACCTGCAATAAAAATATAAAAAAACAAAAAAAACAAAAATCAAGTAAATTACTGGTAACTTCTTGTTAAAGATTTCCTTGAAATTATTCGAGAATTACATATTCTGTTTATTTAGTGCATAGCAAATATATATGGGGGCGCTTTCCCTCTTGTATCATGTATATTTGCACGTGCTGTATATTGGCCTTGTTACGCTGATTTTGTGGTTGCATCCGTTGTATAGTACGTTACGGTTACAGAAATTTATGCATCGTCGTTTCGGCATGTGTCATTGCATGCATGCAAGTCACAAACCTACAATTACTTTTACTAAATAAGTATGTATTGTATGTTAAAGGGAGCTATGGAAAGGTGAATAAAATAAAATGTATTTTTTAATCTACCTTCTGCTGTTGAATGTTATTGCTTTTGTTTTTTTTTTTTAAGTTTTCCATTTCATTTTTCTTTGATTTTCTTTCAACAAACTATTTCTGCGCGAATTTTCAAAAATGTTTTATGCAAGATTTAAAATATTGTCGAGTTAAAGCACGTTTGTGCACACCAAAAAAAAAAGGATGATTATTTTTATTCACCACTTTAGCAAATAGTTTTTGAGCAAGTCATTCTCTAAATGAATTTTTCTTCAGGCCACGTTTCTTCAAACAGATGAAAGTCCTACTCATCATCAACTGTTGGCATGGAAACGTTGCTAAATTTACCACCGCTACATATAGCAATACAAGAGGCTGCTGCAATGCCAGCACTCTCAATTCATAGGAAAGAAAAATTTAAACCAGGTAATCTGAGTGGACACCTAGAGATCTTAAACAAGTTCGGAAATGTTACACATATGACCCAGACAAGTGACCACATAGACCAAGTACTCAATTTTACCAAAAGATATAAAGTAATTTTCCCCATCACGAGAGAAGTGGAGCGCTTGCCCAACATGGATACACGACAATTCGCAGAAGTGATATACAGATGGATCCAAAACGCTTCAGGATGTAGTAGCAGGAATAGTGGGACCTAGAATACACAAATCAATAACACTAAGTGCGGGCACTACAATTTTCCATGCAGAGCTTTATGTTATAATGGTAACAGTGGAAATTCTATCCAAAAGAGGACTTCGAATAGTCAAAATAAATATACTCTGTCAGAAGTGTAATAATGCACTCAACAAATTGGCCATTCACGATCAGGTCTATCTGATGTGGGTGCCAAGACATGAATGATACGAAGATAATGAAAAGCCGGACCTTTATGCCTACTACCTACTCATTACCGAAACACACAAAATATGAGATTGAAATATTGTTGAGCTTGAACATATTATATGGTAGACAATCCAAATGAATAAATATTCAAAGAATACAATAAAAACAAAAACAAACAAAAAAAAATTAAACCAGATGCGCCTTTGAAAGAAAGTACTAACATAAAATCTTACAATAATTTCGGGTATCATTAAAGAATTCTTCATTAAGTTTGCTCTTTTTATGCCCTAAGTAGCAGACAGAAGAAAGAAAAAAAAACATAAAGGTGCAAAAATGTTGAATCTGTTGCAATTCAATTCAATTCAAATAGAAGATAAATTTATGCTTGATACTTATAACTAGCATGCTCTTACCGGGCAATGTCCTAATGTTTATTCACATTAATATATTTTTTTTTTTTTTGCAATTTTCAATCACATTGAATTGAATGAAATTGAAACTGAAATTGAGTCATGCAGATAAATAAAGATTTATATACATACATTCAAACAGATACAATACGTACTACGTAGGTGTAGAATAGAATGAACGCACCGTAAAGAATAATGCAAAAGCTTATGTTGAGCAAAAAAAAACAAACTGCAAATATATATGTATTATGAGTATAAAATAATAATAGAAAATGGACGAATACGCGACAGAATTTATGAAATGATGACATTTATATATGACAGCAGTAGTCATCATCATCATCATCACCGTCCACGTTGTGCCATTCTCACCGTTGCCATCATCACAATAGCAAAAACATTTTATAAAGATGCAAACAGGGATAGGATGATACAAAAATAAAAAAAAAAAATAAAAGAAATAACCAATGATGAGCTGAAATTTATTTTTGTTAAGAAATGACATTAACTCCTTGCTGGCTGACTGACTGGTTGACTGACTGACTGACTGCATAGTTCAGCTATGATCCGTACCTTTTTAAATTGAATTTATGATGAGATGAGAAAAATGTACAACGTTCCATAACTGAATGTTGTTGTTATGTACTGGATTCCGAGTTAAATGATGAAAAATGCAAAATATTACATTTTGAAAAAAAAAAATAATAATCAAAATCAATTTCAATGATTTCCCTCTTGGTATATGCTGATTTAATGCAAAATGCAATGATAAAAGCATATAATATGTAGTAATGGCAACAGGGAGTGAATCAAATTATTAGTGCTACTCAGTAGCTTCTTCTTAGTTTCTTCCTCTCAAATTTAATCTCACTTTTAATTATAACTTTTTACCTATGTCCATCATGATGGAGGATGATGGTCATCATGATTGGCATCATCATCATTATCATCATTATTGTTATTAAAATCATTTCTTATGCCAAACAATTTTTTTTTGTATTCGTATATTTTGGAAGAATGCCAATCAATGTTATCAGAATGATTTAGGTATATACAGGATGATTTTTTAAAGGCCTTCGGATTTGATTTAGAAACAAAAAAACATATGAAATTTAAAGAAATGTATGAAATCTTTATTTGAGTCGATAGAATGATCTATATAAGTCAATATTTAAAGATGATTTCAAATGTCAATGTTGATCGCGGCTGCGCCTCAAATGGTTCATACGATAATTCACGGTCATCAACAACACTGGCCGCACTCTACATATGCGTTTTGGTGGTTTAATATCCAATAATGTACATTTGGTGCGAAATTTTGACACAATATTCCGTATAGCCGCCTCAGAAGGTCGCCGAAACTGACCATAAAATAAATGAATGAATAAACCGAGCATGAATTTTGATAATAAAATTCAATAATCTGCATTCTTCGTTTGTAAGTCTATTCATGGTTAAATTATAAACCAAACTGAACATGTTTGACAGTAACATGTTACACGAAAATAGCTGAGCTGCCAGAAAACAGTGTTGCCAAAAAGAAAGTTTGCTAAAAAATCACCCTTTAGATTTTTTGAGTGTGTGTGTGTGTGTTTTTTTTTTTATTCCAAACAGGATGAATATAAATTGTAAGAATTGCTTTTGCATTATACAGGTACTTTATCAGGCTGTAAATATGCGCTTACAATATGTGTAAATAGGACGTGGTGATAAGATGTATTTAAAGTATTAAACTATTTCAAATGTGTTTATTGTTTTATATTATTTTTCAAATGTTTTTCATTTGAAAAAAATATTCTAAATAAAAAAGCATAATCATTTAAATGGCATCAGAAAGGGTTTTTTTATGTAATCTTAAAGAAGTTTGGGCGCATGCGCATGTTATAACCAATTTTCAGGTATTTTTTTGCATATACTATAATATGATAGCAGTATATAACGGTTTAGCTAACACATATAGTCATGTAGTAACAATTTTTAATTAACACAAGTGTTAAAACCAACACATCATCAGTTGGTTGCTACAGTGGTCGTTGCCATAAGAATAAAGATGAATGAATCATATTCAAGGCAACATTTTAATTAATTATAATTTTCTATTGCTGTTTTTGCTTTTGTTATTGTTTGTGTTTGGTTTTCTAATGTACATCAATTTTATTTTCTCTTTTATGTATTCGCTTTTAGGTATGTATTATACAAATATATGATACGTTTTATGTATTTCATTTCCATTTCATTTCCATTTCATTGCATTTGTTGTGCAATGAGCATCATCAACTAATGACATCTACCTTAATATGTATGGCAATGATTCTGTAAAGTATTAGAATATGCATATGAAGGTGTTACAGTTATAAAATGACAAGTGCTAATTTTTGAAATTGATTTTTTTTTTTTTTTTTTTTTTTTTTGTGAGCTTATTTTTTTTTTATTGAATCTTTCTTAAATACAAGAAACTAACAATAATTATTCAAATCTTACAAGCTAAATAAAACTATGTGATATCCCCTACGTTCCATCACAATTTGGTGAG
This sequence comes from Megamerina dolium, assembly GCA_963854835.1. Taxonomy (NCBI): domain Eukaryota; kingdom Metazoa; phylum Arthropoda; class Insecta; order Diptera; family Megamerinidae; genus Megamerina; species Megamerina dolium. The sequence goes on from OY978529.1 coordinate 56,851,060, forward strand.
TCGCGAGATGTAGCAATTTTACAGCATATTCAGTGTGTCTTTTCTTTTTAATCGACGATGCCCCTTGCTCAGCAACAATTGCCTAGCAAGGGGATTCGGATGACTGTGTAATTTTTGAATGTAGCTTCTGCAGGACATTGCAACTTCCTCAGAAATTGTGGATACATTTAAATCTCGATGGATGTTAACGTTCCTCATATACCAAGGCGCGTTTACAATAATTCGCAGACACTTGGATTGTATTCGCTGCAATTTTTCGATATTAGAGGGAGATGCGGTGCCCCAAAACTGAATACCATAAGTCCAGATTGGTTTCAGGATTGCTTTATATAATAGCACTTTGTATTCAAGATTCAACTTTGATCTTTTGTGTAACAGCCACCATAACTGATTCATTTTAAGCTTGATCTGAGTTTTCTTTGCCTCTATGTGATATTTCCATGTCAGCCTTCTGTCGAGGTGAATACCCAAGTACTTTGTTGAGGAACATTGTGGAACTGATTGGCCATTAATTTTAAGTGGGGGACATGTATCTAGCCTTAGCGTGAAGGTTACATGTACGCTCTTTGATTCATTGACTTTTATACGCCATTTTGCTAGCCAGATTTCGAGAGAATCGACGTGAGTCTGCAGGAGTTTAGTAGCTTCTATGGGGTTAGAGCGAGAGCACAATATTGCCGTATCATCAGCAAAGGTCGATATGAATGTATAGTTATTGTTGGGCATATCTGAAGTGTATAAGAGATACAGTAAGGGACCCAAAACGCTTCCTTGAGGAACGCCAGCGTGAATATCCAATGGATTTGTTGTGTAATCCTTGTGATGTACGAGAAATTGTCTTTTCGTGAGGTAGCTACTAAGCAATGAGGAGACATTTGCAGGCAGTAATAGTTTGAGTTTGTAAATAAGGCCATCGTGCCATACTTTATCGAAAGCTTGAGTGATATCAAGAAAGACAGCTGAGCAATACTTTTTTTCTTCAAAAGTGTTCCTTATCAGAGTTACAATGCGGTGGAATTGTTCTATTGTGCCGTGCTGTTTTCTAAATCCAAACTGATGTTGAGGAATCAGTTGGTTGAGATTAATAAATGGAGTTATATTCATGACAAGTAGCTTTTCGAATACTTTAGAAAGTAGAGGCAGGAGGCTGATAGGTCTGTACGATGCAACTTTTGTAGGGTCTTTTCCTGGTTTTGCTATCATAATAATTTTTGAAGTTTTCCAGCATTTGGGATAGTGTTTAATACGAAGGATAGCATTGAAAATGTGCATCAGATGAATTACTGAAGCCGGAGGTAGCTCTTTTATCATTTTACCGGTAATTTTATCTGGACCAGGTGATTTTTTTGGGTTTAAATCTTTATAAATTGCTTTGAATATGTCCTTTTTTTTAATTTTGAGCGTTATTGAGCAAGGTTGAGAGGTTAATATTGGTAATGAGGACTGTGAAGAGGGTGGATTGGGTGTAAACACACTTTTTAGGTGGTTTGCAAAAGCCAAACCCTTCTCACAGTTGCTTCTAGCCCAATTACCGTCACTCAAACGGATGGGGGAATCAGTGAGAATTGGCCGATTTGATTTTTTTGCTGATTTCCACAAAGAGTAGTCTGACGCTTCACCAGGTGTTAATTTCGCTATGTGCTCTTCTAACTCTTTGTTGTTTTTATTTTTTAAGGCTTGCTTTAACTTTCGAGTGCAGTGCTGTAGCTGTGTTTTCAGATTCGGTGATCTGAATTCTTGCCATTGTCTTCGGAGTCTTCTTTTCTGTCTTACTAGCAATTCAATATCGGCTGGTGTGTATGAGCTATAGTTTGATTGCTTGCATACCTTTGTGCAGGTGGCTGAGCTGAGAGCTAATGAGAGCAGCTGGTTGAATTTTTCGAGTGCTGAGTCTACATCGTGTCCATTTCTTAATACAGTACTCAGAGGAAGATGGGAATTTATATATTTCTTGAATTTTAACCAGTCTATTTTCTTTCTAACGCAATTGCTTTGGGGGCTTGGTGATTTTATAGATATTACCGTGGGTGAGTGGTCAGATGATAGATCATAATTACACTCTGTGGAGATATTTTCCATCTGCAAACCTTTGGCGACTCCAAAGTCTATGAGATCGGGTATTTTCCTCTTGTCCGTCGGCCAATATGTCGGTTGACCATTTGAAATAACATCGTAGCCGTGGTTAGTGATGATTGAACATAGTCTTTTGCCTTTTGGAGTTATTAATCGGGAGCCCCAGTGAGTGTGTTTGGCGTTGAAATCGCCAGCAACCAAGAATTTGCTACCAAGAGTTGAGAAAAATTCTTTATATTGCTGTTCGGTAATACTGTATCTTGGGGGACAGTATATCGCAGATATTACTAGGTTAGAGATGTATTCTTCCAGACATATAGATGTTGCTTGCAAGTAGACGCTACTAAAATCTTCGAGAACATGATGTTTTATTCTGCTTTTTATCAATATGGCAGTTCCTCCACGTGCCTTACCATGCGGATGATTTGTGGTGTACAGTTTGTAATATGGTATTTGGTAGCAATTTTTGTCAGTGAAATGGGTCTCAGATATCATCATTATGTCGATTTGGCTGGATTCAAGGAATTGAATTAGCTCCAAACGGTGCTGGCTTAAGCCGTTGGCGTTCCAGTGGCATATCTTGAGACAACTCATGGTCTGGATAGCAATGTTTGGAGTAACATCGATTGATTTTTCATCATTTCTTGCATCATTGTTTGCATTGAGTTCATGAATTGGTTCATATTCTGAATCAATGTTTGAAGCAAATGTTCAAGGGTACTTGGCTGTTGGGTGGGCAGTGAGTGTTTCTGCTCATTATTTACATTGCTTTGTTGGTGTGGGTTTTGTTTTAACACGCTAGCGTATGAATTGGTTTGATTCTTGTTTGGGATTGAAATTGATAAGCAAAAAAAAAATAATTTAAAAAAAAGGAAGAACCCATTTCAAAAACTGGTACTTATCGCATTGTGGCCTCAAGAACTTGATGTATTAATATACGAGCCCACAGGGTATCCTAAATAATCAACACATTAGAATATTTTCAATTACAATTAAAATAATCACAATCTTCGAATCATAAAACTTGGTTTGAGGTTCTTGGTCAAGGTTACCGTGTATATATACATATGTTTATATACATATTACATTTATACTTAGATGGTATGTATATACAAATACAAATGCGTATAAATGTATTTATGTGACAGCATCAGTATTGTCGCAGCAAAAACCACAAACGAATAAAAATAAATGAAAAAAAAATCCAAAATATATATCGTAATAACTACAGGCTGCTACTGCTACTGCTGCTGCTTCGGTTTTATTGGTGTTGTTACTTGACATCCTTACTATATAGATGTTTGATTGTGGTTATGCTATGTGGTAATGATGACACTGTTGTATGTATGCTTTCACTTTCTGCTATAGAAGTATGGTGATCTGTTTGCAAGTGTGGAGGAGGGTGGATGTGATACATTGTACAATATAATATTATTTTATTGTGATAAAACCATACAATCATGATGATAATGATGATGATAATGATGATGATGATTATGATTATACTGATTTTGAAATAATGTCCTTGGACTTTCATATTATTAACTGAGTTTTTTATACTTTCTCTGATACTATTGAGCTACATCTACATATGCAAATGAATGCATTAAATGTACTTTTCTATGTACAATGTTAAATATTAAGGCTTTGAACTGTCACGTTTAGGTTGTTTCTTTAAATGATTGTACCAAAAATTTAATATACCATACATATTTTATTAGCATCATGATGCAGTAAAATTTTTTGGTATTATTATTTTCGGTGTTGTTGTTGTTTTGCTTTTATAGCAATTTATGATTTTGCAAAATTTCGAATTCTATTAAATATTTTTGACAAACTTCCGGCAACAATATAACAAATGATACACACACACTTACAACAGAACAGAAACAGCAATATTGAACTCCAATTGAAGTTAACGCTACATACGATCGTATATATATACAAGTTAATTTCAATTATGTATTCGAGACACATATATGTATGCATATATATGGTGTAGTAAAAAGAAATTCATTATTTTACCCAATAGATGGCTTTAGTAGGAGCTAAACATGGCACAAAAAAACCGTTTGGAACCATTTAAATAAGGCTGGATACAAGAAGAAGGGCGATGTATGGGTGCGACACGAGTTAACGCAAAAAAACCTCATGGACCGAATTTCCATCCGTGAATCGCTGCTGAATCGCAACAAAATCGATCAATTTCTGAAGCGGATGGTTACTGGTGATGAAAAGTGGATCACTTGCTACAACGTCAAGCGAAAACGGTAGTGGTAGAATCGCGGTGAGCCAGTGCAAACGGTGGCCAAGCCAGGATTGGCGATCAGGAAGGTTTTGCTATGTGTTTGGTGGGATTGGCAGGGAATCATCTACTATATGCTGCTCCACTACGGCCGAACACTTAATTCGGACCTATACTGTCACCAATTGGACCGTATAAAGGAAGCAATCGCCCAGAAGCAGCCAGCTTTGGTCAATAGGAGAGGAATTGTGTTCCATCAGGATAACGCCAGGCCACACACATCGATAGTGACTCGCCAGAAGCTTCGGAAGCTTGGTTGGGAGGTTATTTTGCATCCACCTCATAGTCCGGACCTGGCACCAAGTGATTACTACCTGTTCCTGTCTATGGCGAATGATTTTTCTGGTGAAAAATTTGCCTCACAAGAAGCTTGTGAAAATCGACTGTTCCAGTTTTTTGCCAATATGGACGAGAGTGGCATTATGAAATTATCTTCAAAAATGGCAACAAGTTATCGAACAAAATGGTGCATATTTTACCTAAATCGGAGCATTCTAACTAACTGCTAAATAAAAGCTTCAATTTAATGCAAAAATAATGGATTTCTTTTTACTAGACCTTATATATATGGTACATTGAGGCGATTCTCTTGAAATGACTATTGATATATTTCTCTGTATGTGTTTAAGTGTGTGTGTGTGTGAAAATATGGATGTACAATAAATTGTGTTGGGAAAAAAAGTAACGGATCAATATCAGTTAAAGTAAATTCCAATTATTAAACATCATGAAAGTCTTGATGACTGTGTATTTGGTTAGGCGTTGGCGTGATGATATACAAAATAAATTTCAACGGTTTAAAATACTCTAAATTTGCATGCAATAAATGTTTGTATCTTCGGAACATTTTTCAAATGACCGAAAATTGTTTTATGGTCAAGCCATTTGCTAAGAAAAAGGTCACATATTTCTTCCCCAATCCACTAATATTTGTGATACACTCGAATTTCCATTTCCTGTTTTATGTGCGCACCATTGCATGTACGTCATATGATGTATAGTATATTAATATCACATTGATATTGGTGTGGCTGCCGTTTTTCGCATATGAAATGTCACGACCAATATAGTACGAGTATATAAGTAGTTGGTTGCGTACAAGTATGAATACATACCGATGATGGATGGTAGAGACCAAATGTGCTACTTGTGTCAATAATTTCATCCAATATTTCGTTGTAAGTATGTATTTGTTCGAACTTGCATTTAATATTTGGCGTTGTTATAAATGGTAAAAACAAGTTCACTCATTTCGTTCATCATCAGAAGCATTGAAGTCAAATGGTATTTTCAGTTGGTAGATATTATTGTGTTTTTTTTTTGCTATTTTTTGATGCCATGGCTTTCCTTCAATTACCTACCGAATATATTCACACACACATTTCTATGTGTGCCTGACACATAGAAATATCTGTAGATATATACAAAGTTTTTGAAAATTTTGATGGATGAGAAGGCGTTGCCACATCAACAGCAGTCATTGCAAAAGCAGCATTTGTATTTGAAGCTTAGTCGATGATGTATGTATGTTGAACATGCATTTTGTTGTTATTTGTGGGATTTTAAATAAGTTTTGTTTTTCCAATTTGCTGTTTTCCTATTCAATATTTTTCTTTTTTTTACATATTTTTTATATATGTCTGTGAATGTATGTACCTATGAATGGACATGATCTGCTCTGAAATGTGACCAAAACTAACTAACAGTCGCCACCGATACTTACTAACACCAATACACTATGCGACCATTTTATCGAATACATATATTCATGTACCTAACATACGTACATTTATTGTCAAGGGACAATGGTAGTAAAATGGTAATAGAACAGAGCAGCAAGAGTGAAATGTTTGCATTTGTACTTTTCCTATTGAACGAGCATGAATGTTTTGACATTTTCGATTTCTGTCATTTCATCTGTGTGCTTCTGCGTGTATGTTTATATACATGTACAAATATATGGAGGAGTATATGTTGGTAAACATATATAGATGAGTATATATTGTGGATATTTGCTTGTGTGTGTGTGTGTGTGTGTCTTAAAGCTCAGTTGGTCGGTCGACAGAGCATTGATATTAATGATTGTTTGTTGCATTTGATTTATGTTATTGTTTAGAGAAAGATTGTGAGCGAGAGAGAGAGAGAGTGAATGAGAAAGGGTTAGATGTAGTCATATACAATATGCACATATGTATGTATATGTGTGTGTGATGCTTGTTGTTATGGCTGAAACTAGTGATATTATTGTTATTGCTGTTAGTAATGCTAATACTGTAACAATCGAATATTAGTTTTGTTCTACAAAACAGATTTCTTTCATTACGACTATGTGATTTGTAGCAAATTGTATTTTTGCTTCTTCTTGTTCCTTTAATAACTCGTACATAAAATCTTAAATGTAAACATTTTTAGTTTTGCCAATACAAATATAAAATATTAAAATATTATTTTTGCTTCTGGTTTTTAGTATATTGTAATTGTTTACACAACTACCATTATGTTGATTGTTCTATTGTTTGTTGTTTTGTTTTTTTTTCTTACAAGGTTTTATGCTAATTATAGGAGGGTATATGCACTATACTAACACCAATATTTATTTTTATTTTTTTTTTTATATGCACTATATAGTAGAATAAACTATTGTTGTTACATTCTAGATAAATTGTATGATACTCGGCCTTTGTATTTTGAAAAAGTTTTATATTGTTTATGTGCCTATATATTATCAAGCTTTGTTGTGGAGCTTTTGCAGGTGTTTTTTTAAAGCAACTTCTTACATTCGGAAAAATTGTTCATTAGTTGCTGAAAGATGGGTACCATTATGACTGATTTTTGGGATATAGAATTCAATTTAATGGTAACCGTGAATATGTTAGGGCTATATTGGGAAGTTTAGAAATGTTTGAATGCAAAATTTTGTGTACCGAAGCGAAATGAAATTGATAATAACTCTACTCGTTAAAAAATAAATAATAATGTTAAGTGATGCGACAATTTTTTTTTTAAATAGATGTGGTTTGAAGTTAAGTTTGCAAATAGCATTACAAAAAATTGTTCTATTGGATTTTTTAAAGATATATTTTATTCGAAGGTTTCTCCCTTTAATCCAAAATCGACAAATTACTCCTTAGCTGCCGAGGAATCACTACTAGAGGGGTCAAATCGGGTCAAATTGATCGATCGATCGATCCAGATTTATAGTTCCTTCCTAATATTTGATGTGAGTATACTAAACCCCTGCTTTCATTACTTAGGGTGCTCCCCTACAAAATTTAATTTAGCGTATTTAAAATTGTTTTGGAAATAACTTAAAAACAAATTTGATGTCTTTGGAAAATGAACAAAAATCTTGCCTAAATGCTTAAAAAATTTGAAAATCTTAAAAAGTTACTTTCGAAGTTTATGCTATGCATAGTCATCTAACTATAAAAAATCCAGTTTTCCTTTTTTATTTAAGGCAACATTTGTGCACTCAAAGAATTTAACCGGTAGCCAATTTCAGAGCGTTGAATTGGATGCCCTTTTCCTCTCCCAAACGTTGAACTAATATTTATTCTCAATACTATTATTCGATATTTATCGGTTAGGTTATATATAGGTTAGGTTAGGTTAGGATAGTGTGGCCGCCCTCTCCATTATATAACCTAGGCTGGCAAAAATCCGCTTCCAAACCCTCCCCGAGGGTGTCGGCTGGAAATGGCCTTGTGGCGGTTAGCTAAGGAGATCTTTCCATAGGATGGAGGTACCTGCACTCCTCCCCTGGGAGGATACTTAAAGAATACATTTTTAAAATTGTAAAACTGGCAAAACTTGAAAGAAATTTTTGAAGTGGCAGGAAAATCACTTAAATGGTTATTTTATTTGAAATAATTATAATTTAATATTGCAACGAAATGCGTTGTGTGCATAAAATAATGCGTATGACATATTATTTGGAGCAAAATATTTTTGATTTATTTGTTAATAATATATATTTTTTTGTAAAGCAATTTAAACGATAAGATAAGATAAAAACCTATTTGATTCCTTCTATTAATACATATTGCATATGCAAAAAAAAAGGAGTAACAATTCTGCTGATGCCATAGAAAACTAGCACATCAAATATTTGTGAAACTTACGCAACACACACACACATCCACACACACACACACACATACACATGCACTACAATACATACCACATATCAACACCCTCAAAAAAAAAACCAAAGGGTTCAAATTGTTTGGGTTAGTAACATGCTTACGAATATATATATGCCATAATAAACGACCCTTATCCTATGAATAAGAATAAGAAGATGACAAAGAATCAGAGGAAGATGGAAGAGACGGGAAGAGAACAATATTATGGGGTCACTTTAGGGATTTTAATAACCCAACACACAAACGACTAAAAACACACAACCAAATGTAGTTCACATTGCCTGTTTGCTGGTGAAGTTGATGTTGTCGCTGTTGTTCGTCGTACATACAAAAATAGTGCAACATCATGGTGTAATGTAAGCTCAATGCAAAGTTTTAGTTAAATTTATTCAAAGGTACCTACTACTACGTACATCACTATGTACGTGTTTTTTGCAAACACAATTGGTGCTGTTGTTGTTGTTGTTGTTGTTGTTGTTGCCACTATACAGTTAATTAAATCCCCAAAAAAAGAAACCATAGTAGTAGCATCAGTGCGAACAACAGCAATGGGAACATGGTTTGGTGTGATGTGGATATGGGGGTGAAGGAAAGGGTGTGTAATGGGGAAAACATCCAAAATTATGTAGTTATTTCATTATTTTGCTATTCTGGCTCGTTGCTGCATTTTGGTTGGATTAAACTTTTAATGTAAAATATTCTTCAAACGTTGTTTGGGTTTTTTATTAAATTAGCCTCTGTTTCACAATCGAAACATGTTGCAAAAATGTTTTTCAATTTCTTTGTTTCACTATTTGCTACTAAACTTTTGACTACTAGTTTAAATAGTTAGTTAGTTAGTTAGTACAATATAATATAAATTACATGTATGTTTGGTTAACTTTTAACCAAAATTCAGTTCATTTTTTTTTTCAAAACCTCATCAATTACAAGTAAGACAAGTAAGTTTTTCTTTAAAAATTTTGCTTTGCTTCTTCAATCGAAAATATCGTTAAGGAAACTAGCATTAAATAAAGTTGCTTACTTACACACACACACTAAACAACTTAAATCAACTATACAAGTAAGTATTGAAGTTAATTCGCAAATGAATTCATGTGTAAAATGCTGACACCGACTACTTACACTTTTTTTTTTTTTAAATCTTTTAGTTCATAAATAAATAATGAGCAAACGACGACGAAGTAGAAGGAAAAGGTTTGAAGAGAGTTGAATTGGGAATAGTAAATAACTCGTAAAACTATTATTAAATAACTTTATAGATATTTTCTATATTATAGAATTTAATATTGATCTGTTTATTTATTTTGTTGAGATTCAGGATTTTCTTGAACTCTTGTATTATTTTTGGTTTTTTTACTTTTTCGAATTCGATAAACTGTCAAAGCCATTTGTATAGTGGCGCCAGTAGAGTAGAAATCGATTAGGTGTCCGACAAATTTTATTTCTATTCATATAATTACGAGCAATTACAATTTTATCAGTATTTTCTGAAGCAAAGACTGTACCGATACGTTTTGTAGAAAATTTAAAATCTAATATTCTGAGTCATGAAGGATGATCTTGGGAGTTGATTTATATCTTTTAAATTGTTAGTGGTTAAATCCTTCTAATACTTTTCTATCTACACTTTATTGTTATATTCTGTACACAAAAGCCAATTAAAAAATATCTCACCGTTCGTTCGTCCATCTATCTCCGTCCGAAAAAACTCTAAATGCTATTTACAAGAACAAAACTATCAAATATTTGCGTGGACTTGAGAAAATTTAAAACCATAAGTCCATTGTTGCCAAAATTCAATTAAGAAAGCACTGTGTGACGAAGTTGACGTTGAAGTTGAAGTTTTCATAACATTATTTTATGCAATTTATTACTCTCTCTCTCTCTCTCTCTCTCTTTCTCTTAGCTTCACAGTCCAGGTTGGACCATAGCTTCACCAACAACCCTTCTCCAGTTTGTTCCCTCCCACGCTTTCTCTCTCCAATTTCAAACATTCATCGTATTCAGGCCTGCTTTTACAGCGTTAAGCAATCTCTTTCTTTTAAAAATTAGAATAGGACCACTGAATCAATATTTTCATTGTCCATTTCCTCCTAATGCAATTATTCCTTCTCGTATTCTAAAGGTTAACATTAATAAATACAATATATACATTCTGTCAAATAAGTACCCGGAAAGTTGTACCAGGTTGGCACAACTGTCAGCCACTATTTTGTGAATTTTTATTGCTATGTGTCATTTAGTTTGGTTACGGCGTCATTAGGAACAAGTCAACCTTTTGTGTGCGTTGCGATTTTTACTATGGATAAAAATATCGAACAAAGAGTTTGTGTGAAATTTTGTGTTTCAAACGAAATTTCTTGTGCCAAAACGTTGGAAATGTTAAAAAAAAAATTTGGTGATTCAACCATGTCGAAAACATGTACGATTAGTATAAATCGTTCAAATAGGGGCGAGAAGAAATCGCAACGCACACAGAATAGTGGCTGACAGTTGTGCCAACCTGGGAAAAAAAATTTTTTGAAATATTCTCAGAGGGAAAATTAAAAATGAGAATTTCCGGGTACTTATTTGACAGAATGTATACATTTATTTTCTTTTTCTACTTGTTTTGTTTGCTAATTGTTCCTTTGTTTAGGCTTTTAAGAAATTCTGAGTCTATTCATACTATGATGATGATGATGAGCGATAATATAGCCTATACCATAACAAGTCTTAATAATGAGTAAATGTAATCGTAGTGATTTTGGTTATTTCATTGCTATAGCACTCAAAAAAAATATACATCTTTAATTTTGTGATGTTTACAAAAATTGTCTGAAAGCATTAAAATGATTGGTTAGGGAAGAAGTATATATAGTAATTTCCACCCCATTCATTTAATAGCATTACAACATATATGGGTATGGTATGGTCTCTATTGAGAAAAGAGGTTTTGTAAACCAAAAAAAAAAAAACAAAAATGAAAATAATTTGTTACAAATATTGCTAAATAACATTTCATATAAATTAATGCAACAAAGGCTTGTTGTCGTTTGTATTATTTTTTTGTGGATATTTGCATGTACAGATCTCAGAAATGAAAAAAAAATTTTTTTTTTAAATAATATATTAAATTTAATTCTTTATTTCCACTTAAATTTTCTAAATTTTTACTTTACTGAGAAATGAATTTTTTAACGACGATTTTTTTCATTGTCTGCTCTAAAATTAAAACTTCTCCCAGCTTTATCTAATGAGATTTAATTTTACTAATTAGCCATTTGATGTTGTTCTCGAGCACGTTAATTGTTCATGATTCATTGGCGTAGAAAAGTACTTTTACATAGACTAATTTTGGTCATCTTCACATCAAAGACAACACAATCATATATTGAGAAAGAAGTACGAAGATGATCAAATATGCGAAAAGGCATCCTCGTGCAGTGTTTTAGTACAGTTCATAAGTATATTATATAGGTCAGAAGAAGGAGTAGGTTTAACGTGAGTACCTGCCTGGAAGGCCTATCTCACGGCGCTCAAAGCACAACGTATCGAATTAAGCGTCGATAAGCGCCCCCCAAGACTAGAAGGCAACGACTTCTAGCCCCGAGGTACCAATTTGGGGTGCGTGAATGGCCGCACTACCCACCCTTGGTGAGGATCGAGGCCCATCTTAAACCTCTGCTGAACTATGGGGTCCAGCACCCGGTTGAGAGTGCAACTCCACACCGAGCAACGTGCTCTACCCGCGTACCTTTGGGTATTAACCACAGCCACCACGAAGCTCCCCGAAGGGCCGTTCCCAACGATCAGGTTGGAGCAAGCTCCAAGGGCTCCTGATCCCCGTGGTACCAGATTAAAGTCTCCGGTCGGACTTCGTAGCCGAAGCTACTACCAGTTGAGCTACCATTCAGCTCCGGACTGGTGGCCAAAAAGAAAAACAAAAAACACACACCACCAAAATAAATAAATAAATAATAAATAACAATAATTAACCTACTACTTACAACTATGGCTTAACATAAGGCAACTTAAAATAAATAAATAAATAATAACGAACAGAAATTAGCGTCGAGGCAATAACGACCGGTACCAGCAAGGCCGCAAGAGGTTATTGTTTTATCGCATAGCGAACGGCTGTGCCTCGACTCACAGCCAGCGGCCAAATGCTGGCACCTTCCCACCCATTAACAGCATACATGTATCGCGAAACCCCACAACAATGACCCCCAAAAACGTTGTCCCCAAGTTTGTGGGAGCTGCATGAAACAGCAACCCGGAACACAACGCCCGCGAATCGAGACCGGAAGACGTCGAACGGAAGCCCGAGTCCCCCCAGACCCACCCAAAGAAATAACACATTCACACGTACCCCAAAGAAAAACATTCACACACAAGGCTATTCAGACTGCCTTGCCATGAGTCTTCTCCGTTTAAAAACCAAACACGCAAAATTACTTAACGCTAAAACATGGACGTCACTAGATAAGATGTTGGAGAAGCACCACCGCCCGTCACTGCGCGTGATCCCCATTCCATCCAGATCTCTGAACTCCGAGTAAATGGGGCACACACACAGGACGTGCAGCCAGTCCTCCACATCTGCACCACACATACACCCCTCGCTATCACTCAAACGTTTACCAAACAAAAACGCATTCAAGCTACCATGGCCCGTCAGCAGGAAACCAAGGCTCAGGTTGAAACCAAAGTCCGGATTCCCCACCAACGCGCGCACCCCCGGGACAAAACTATAAGTTACACGACCGTTGAGACTGTTATCCCAGCGATCCTGCCACTTCGACAACACACATTCACTAAACATACGCTTACATTCAGTATACCCACGCACCAAGTCACTACCGGACACCCAACAGACATATTTGCTATTGGTGAAGTAAGACAAACATTAAGAATTTAAGGCGTCTTGTCTTGTCTCTCCCTCCCTATTGCCACAATTGCCACAATTAATTGAAGTGACTATTAACTGATGCTCTAACGAGATGAAGTTAATGTGTATCTCGTTGGTATAAAGAAACGAGTTTCAAGTTAATTTAACTATGTGTACGAATTTACTCTTCTATTTTGCCCCTACAACAATATATACTCTTTACATAATTGTGGGATGCTTTGAAATTTTATTTGAAATTATTGAACATTTGGAAATGTACAATTTTTTTTTTTCGAATGGTGTTGATAATGGTCGAGTGTAAGAGTGGAATTTCATATAATTTCTCTTCTTGTGCCTTTTTAACGCCTTTACATTTATATGCAAGTGAAGACAAGAAGATACTAGAATTTATTTTGATTGTTGGCTGGCTACCTAAAAATACAGATAAATGAAATGAAATAACTCTTTATCAAGAAGTTTCCTAAAAGAAGCATGAAACATTCAGTCGGACAATTAGATAAATATTTCGATGAGAGATATTTTCATAGTCTCATCGTCTATACATACTTTTATATATATATACATAGATTAAACATTCTTTAATTTGGTTGGAGGGAGGATTTTTAATCAACCAGACGAGGGTAAATCAACTTGTTCTATTTACTGTTTGACAACGCAAATGGATTTCTTTATGGTGGGTGGTATTCCAACATTATATGTTGTTATTATTCAATTCGAGTATAGAAATATAATTACTTATATATTTTGGTTGAGATCAATTTGTACACTTTTAGTTGAATTGTTGTTTGATTTTATTAACATTTTCAACAACAATGTATTTGGATGGATATTTATTTACAAAGAAGAATCTGTATCAGTGAATTCAGTCAATATTAGAGTAAATAGAGGAATAAAGTGAGAAATTACTTAGCTACCCACACATTAAATAGACAAAGATTAACTCTTTCTAACAATACGAAACAAATCTTCAGTTACCATTTATCGTAGTTGTACATATTTTTTGAGATTTCTTGGCCACTCATACTACTGCATGTACATACAGTCATTTGTATTGTATTGTACTTGTATTAAGAACATTTCACGAACTCGTAATTTCTCTGCAAATTTATGGTGGTAAATTTCTAATACTTCATTCTCATTCATTTCCTTTTTGCGCGTGTACGAGTATTTGCGTAAATATTGTACATACTCGTACATATACATGAGTCAGGAATTTAGAGAATTGTTAACTACTATGTTCGTACTATATAGCGTATGTATGATACTATTTTTTTTTTTTCTCTTTTACTTTTTCTATGACATAAATCAAAGTAGCATTTTGTCATTTCGTTGTTTTTTGGGTTGTTGTTTTTATTACAGTTGCTGTTTTTTGATATAAATTTATCAACAAACAACAACAATAAAGAGAAAAATGATACAATAATTTATTTGTAGCTACTCGTATAACAAACATACTTACGTATAAAGTATACTCCTGCTGAGTGTTTCATTTTACTCTTGTCTCTTGTTTGATTTTAATTTTTTCTTCATTTTAGCTATTAGGCGACCTCTAATTTTGTTTTTTTTTGAAATCATATTATTGTTCCATTTGATTGTTGTTAGTGTTTTGTAGGCGTGTGGCTCTTTTATTTTCAGATATGTACCATTTTGCTTATATAGTGAAATTAATCGTAACGGAGCCTGTCTGCGAATGCTCTTAAGGATACAGCATTATCTCAAAATAGACCTGATTTTTATTTATGTAGTTTTGAGTTTATGAATTCAGAAACTCAGAACTATTGGTTTTTTTTTTTTTTGGTAAGTTATTAATTAAGAGGCTTTTGGCTTTTTATTGAATTTTTTAAATTTCTGAAGTTCGAAAGTTAAAAACAAGATGAAAAAACCTCTTTGATGTGAACATTTTTTTTATGGATTTTCGGGGTCCTTAATTCGAAATTAACATTTACGATATTACCAATCTAAAGATAAAAGAAATCAGAATGTTGATAAACCAACAGATTAACCAATGCTGCTAACAATAATTTCAACTGATTCAGTGGTTGTCAAAATATATGTACGATATGTCAAAATATATAAATAATCGCATTTTTGGACTAGAATGATCATACAGGGTGATTTTTTAGCAACTTTCTTTTTGGCAACACTGTTTTTGGCAGCTCAGCTGTTTTCGTGTAACATGTTACTGTCTATAATTTAACCATGAATCGACTTACAAACGAAAAATGCAGATTATTGAATTTTATTATCAAAATTCATGCTCGGTTGCTCGGGTGACCTTCTGAGGTGGCTATTCGGAATCTTGTGTCAAAATTTCGCACCAAATTTACATTATTGTAAATTAAACCACCAAAAAGCATACATAGAGTGCGGACAAAGGAAAATATCGCAGCTATACCCGCTAGTGTTGTTAATGACCTTGAATTATCGATTTAGTCGTGAGATACTGGCCGATATGTTGGAGAGATTAAGCCAAAATTGGACCCAGCGTATAAACTATTTGATGCGCAGCGGCGGTCAACATTTACATTTGAAATCATCTTTAAACATTGAATTATTTAGATCGTTCTATCGACTCAAATAAAGATTTCATACAATTCTCTAAATTTTATGTTTTTTTTTTAAATCAACTCCGAAGGCTCTTAAAAAATTACCTAAAAAATTCAATTATTCCAAGTTGTGAGTAATTAAGTGAAGGTAACGCAATTTAATTTTGTCGTTATTTCTAAAGAGTGCCAAAATCAGAAAAATAGAATAAGAAAATAAAATAAATATTGGCAAATAGTACTGCATCTTTCCAGAGAATGCTAAAATATTTGACTGACCTCCATTAGTTTTACCTTTTAAATATTTTATTGGAACCCCCTTACTCCTTATGTCGACTTTTTTGAGGAATTCCCATACAAATTTGATGTCCATGTCTTAAAATTCGTTCCCACCGCCCTAGGAGCTCTGTTATGGAGACAAAATATATAACCGAACCGCAATAATTTGACGACCCTAATAATTAGTTGAATTTTTTTACCACACTCATCCACAGTGTGTCACCAATAATCATGTTTTTCGCCAATTCGTTAATTATGTCTTTTTTTAATAAGTACAGGAACTATTCACGCTTACTCCTCTTAAGAATATTTATATTTTTCAATATGTATTGTTATTTTCAACTGTAGAAGAAATCCAATAATAATCATACAATTGTTGTTTAGTTTGAAAACGATTATGAATTGTAGGGGAAAAACAAGGATTACATTCATAATCTAAAAATCTAAAACTTTTCTAAATTAGTTTTATTATCGAACTTTATCGAAAGTTTGTTTGTTTTTTTTTTCTTAACAATGGTACAAGACATGCTCGAATATAGAAATTGTCATTTCCTCAAATAAGCTTAAAGCTCTTTTGAACAATTTTCTTACAACCACGTAATTAATTTTAATGATGAAGGATTTTTCATTATTAACTGGTCAACTCTAATTTAAGTTTTAATTCCATTGTTTGCTCATTTTGTTGTAAAATTATAAATCAAATGTTAACATTTGCTTTTCGATGTTGTTAATGAATAGAAATAATTATAAATTTCAAGTAACAAGCAACAAAGCCAATTGCGTTTTTGTCGTCATCGTTCACTTAAAGGCAATGTAAATTATCATAATGAAAGCAGTACATCAAGGACCAACCTTACTACTTGTTTTTGTGTTTTCTTATTTCGCCTAACAAAAACTAGCTGCTGGTGCTGCTGCTGCTTTCAAAGAGAAAATATTTTTTCTTTAATTTTCGTCGATTGGGAGTGAGTTTGCAGCTACAAAGGATATCTTCAGAAGAGTGAAAAGAAAGCAAATGTGTATCCTTTGCTAACAAATTATTCTCTTTTAATTTAACACGGGCACCAAGCGCGTTTTAATAAATTTAAAATCAAAAGTGACACAGCAAAAGCAGCAAGCAACATGAAATGGAGATGTGAATACAACAAGCCACAGTAGGTAGTAAATAGTATCAGTAGCAGCAGCAGCAGTAGCAGTAGCAGTAGCAGCAAAAACTCCACTAAGTACAAAGTATGTAAATAAATGTGAAACATTTGAAAATGTCAGTTGTACGAATAAGTACCCGGGTAGCTAGCTGAATGACTGACTAGCTGACTGACTAGGTATTTACTAGGTTAAAATGGCTGCTATGAATGTTGATTTGACTGGTGCTCCCCGTTGTTCTTGCTTAAGGCGCAATTATTTAGTATGTCAAGAGAAAAATTGTCACTTTAAAATTAATTTGAATAATTTATTAAGACAAAAATTTGCGTGGTGCTTGAGAGCTACTACTACTACTACTACATACAATAATAATAGGTAAGAGTATGAGTAATAACAACAGTTGAGTACTAGAGAGTATAGATTATACGATACAACAAGAATATTAGATTTTATAATTAAATAAACAACAAATTAGCACATAAACGAACACAAACAAAGTATTTGTGTGAAGATGCCTAAATTAAAGCAAAATGAAACAAAAAGGACAAACACTTTAAAATTTATGATACACATTTTGCGATGAGATGGCGTTTTAAGCGTCATGGACAAGCAAATATATACATTTTTATTCGTAAAATTAATTTATTTTTAATTTGAATGCTAGAGACAGGCATTTTGTACGCCTTGAGTGAATTGAGTGCATTTAACGCGCTTCCATTCAAATTAAATACAAAATCAACAATAATAATGGGAATATTTTATTAACAACGACTAAATGTAATTAGATTTGGAATAGAACTTGAAAAAATAAAACGGTCTTATGTGTGTGTGCACTAAAGCAAAAGAAACACATAAACAGTCTGACTCCGCTAGAGCTAAGTTATTTGGAAATCCCCAAAAGCAACTTTGAATGAAATCAGACAGCAGTAATAAAAACAAACAGCAGGAGGGAGTATCTCCCCACAAAATGGTTAAGAAATGAGAGACAAAAAAAAAAACTCAAATTAATTCGAAATTTCATTCTAAAGAAATGCAATGCTTTCGCTCCATTTCATCAAGAGCCCAAATGACAATGTTGACAATGACGAGCAAAGATGATGTCTTCTCCTTTCCATGGAAGGAAAAATACTTATTTGCAAATATTTAGTTGCACATCCAAATGCCAAATGGCCAATATCATACGTACATATACCCAATGCTTAAAGCAAAAAAAAAAAAAAAACGATGGCACAAAATATTACGTATAACTTCATTCATTCTACGACTTTATAGTAACGCCTATTTTCCATTGCATACAAGAAATACGAAAAAAAAAAAAACAAGAAACGACAAACGCAAAATACTCTTTTGGGACTAAATTAAGTATGTGAGCGAATGATGATGAACAAAAGAAAAAATGCTGAATTTCATAAAAAGACGTTTTGAAGGCATCAGCGGTAGCAGCAGCAGCAGCAGTGAACGCGTAGGATCAACAGCAGATAAGATTCTTAGAAAAATTGTTGCAAGTAAAAAAAAAAAAAAAATTGCCCTATACATTGTTACACAATTCACATTTGCCCTTTTGGCATTTCATATAACGTAGAGAACTGCGTTATGGCAAATTTTTAGCTATGAGCTTAACATACAACCATTTATAGACATAGTAAAGATCAAGCTAAAATTCTAAAAACCTAATTGCAAGACGGCACTTGGTTTCGTGATGGTGTGCTATATCTGAGAGTAAAAGTTAACGTTTTTTTTTCGTCTCTTTTTTTTTATTGTTTTTCATCATCATTTATTTTTGCTTAAGTAAATAAATATTTTTGTAGGCTTTTCTAGGATATAGTTAGACAGCACTTGTAAAACATATATATATATATATATACCTATTTATTCTGATTTTGGTTAAAAATTGAGACATGACCAGATGATAGCTACTAGCCATCATGTTTATGGCTAAAAAGGTAATGATGATATTTGACGTTAGTAATATATTTACACAATGCTAAATAAATATTACTTGAAAATATTTCTCAGTTAAGTATTAGTTAAATTAGAAATGAGAAGTATATCATCTGTGACGTATTCATTTCTGTAGTAGAGCATTCAAGAATTAATAAGTGGTGATGTGATATTATATTTATTACTACGTTTTATTCGACAAGAAAATCTTTATATGGCACGACAAATTGATGCTCATTCATTAATTCCATTATTTCGATTTCAGTTTTATTGAATTTTGTCTTAGATAGATGTCTCTTCTGCTATGCAGGCTAAATTCGAAGTTGTATCACGTGTGATATCAATTTGAAAAATTGCTGATGAGCTAAAACTCAAAAATTATTTTTTCTTGAAATTTAATTAATTTAAAAAGAAGTTTTAGTTTTGTACAACTTATAATTGTTATTTTCCTTGAAAGTAATTTCAAATTAATAATTATTGGCATACATGTTGCATTTATATTTATTCATATACCATCTTGATCAAAAAGTTCCCCGAATAACCACCGTGTGGCTCTCCCATCGTTCCAATTTGGTACATTTGTTGTTGATATTCCCTCTAAATCTTAGCGTCATAGCTTGACATTTGCAAAAGTTACGTAGCCAAGAGTACATCTACATCTCAGTGCTTGCTGCGATTTTTTCATTACTTCCTCTTCGCTGTTGAAACGTGTTCCCCGTAATGGTTTTTTAACACGATTGAACAGAAAGAAGTCACAGGAAGCCAAATCAGGTGAATTCGGTGGCTGTTGGATGATATTTGTTGAATGTTTCGTCAACAAATTACGAATAATGATGGCACTGTGCGACGGTGCGTTATCATGGTGCAAAATCCACGAGTTTTCTGCCCACAATTCTGGTCTCTTTCCGTCGTACTCATAAACCCACGTCTCGTCTCCAGTAATGATCCTTTTGATGAATGTGGGATCGGATTCAGCCTTTCAGCCTCGCAAATCATGTCTTTTGCGACGTAAACACGGTCTCTTTTTTACATGAAGTTGATTGAAAATTATAAAAAAATCGTCAACACACAGAGAGATAGATGTACTTTTGGCTACGTAACTTTTGCAAATGTCATGCTTTGATGCTAAGATTTAGAGGGAATATCAACAATAGATGTACCAACAAAACAAAAAAAAAAAAAGAATAGAACTCAAATTGGAACGATGGGAGCGCCACACGGTGGTTATTCCGGGAACTTTTTGATCAATGTGGTATATTTGCTGGAACTTTTAACACATTTTTCTATAATTAAAAAAAAAAAATAATAATAATAAAATAAAATAAATTTGTAAATTGAAAGCTATTATCGTAATAAATTGTATACAAATTACCGAATGTATCTATACATAAGTCTACCCATACGACTATACTATACAATAATATCCCTTTAACCTTGGGCTTCAATTTTTATAACGCTATAAATAAATATTGTTTAAATATATGTACATATGTATATATGAAAATTATAATCATATATAAAGAATATTAAAAAAAATTTATCCATAAAGTAATGCTGAATATGGTGTAAATACAATACAACATAATACAAAGTGCTCTGTAAAATCCAATAGAACATATGAGTATAATTGATATCAATTTATACAATCTTTCATAATACTGATTCATGTACGAATTCATGTACATATATTTCATATAGTGTGGAAGTATATGTACATCTGAATAAAATGGTTAGAGCAATGAATCAAATGACGACGAGAGAAAAAATAAAATAAAAACATATTTAACAACTTAATTCAATATATTGTTAACTTACTGAATGGTATATTGATTCAAGGACATAGTATGAGGTATATATGCTGTATTATGGTGAAGCATGTATTATTTTTTGTTACTTCTTGGAAGGCTTGAAAACGGGTAATTTGATTATTTTGACACCTTTTCTTCTTTGTATGGCTTTGCACTAAATATTGTATATATACGTATATACGTATATTTATGTTTCTAATAGTAGGGATAAGTATTTCCCTATCTTAGCGATTTGGTTTCGTAGTACGTGATTCCTTCGCAATGTTAACATTACGTAGAACCCACATATATGGGCAGTGAGTAAAGTCAACTATAATTTGTTGATGATTTTCTTTTTATACAATTATCCCAATATTTTGTGGTTTTCTTTGATTTTTATTCAATTTCAATTGGTTGAAATTCTTGTTCTTTTTTGGCTTTCAATTCATTTGAATTGAACCAAAAAACAAACAAAAAATGTGCGTCATATGGCGCCAAATCGTTGTTGGAGAAGGTAGAACCATATATATATATATATACATATTTTATTTCATATTTTATGGCATTTCTGATACAACCAGAAAGAATTCTGTGATTTATGTGCTGTGTGTGCTCGCCTTTTTTATATTTTACTAGTTAGATTTTTGTTTATACATTTTTGCAAATATAAATACAATAGTATGAGAAATGGTTTGATATATGGATATAACTATTCGTATATATGTATCATCACACATATACATATATGTATGTGTATATGTATATGGAATATATAATACCACACAATAAAATAAAATTGTTCACATGTGTAATATGGCATGAACATATGAGTATATATAAAAATCTGGAATCCTCATTGTATACTCATATAATATAGTGTGCAAGTATTCGTATGCTATGTATAACATGTATGTATACGTCATATAGGATACCTAGAATAAATGTAGTATATCAGTTCATATTTTGTAAGTGCATATATGTATTATATATTGAATTGCCATTTTATTAGAGCGACTACAACAACAACAACAACAACAACAACGATTATAATCGGAACTATTTGAATCAACATCGGACCAATTCAATTTTATTATCGGAATGATATACAAAAGTATAGAAATTTTAATTATAAATTTCGGTAAAATTGTTCCAAAATTGTTAATATTTTGTAATTATAGTATATTACATATATCCTATAGTTACAGGTAAAGAAAAGTCAAAGTGACCATACAATGTATTCGACTAGATAAGAATTTTAATTTGATGTAGAATTGAATAGTTCATTAAAAATTTATTTAAATGTATTTGTAATTGAAATATAAAGTTAAAACTCTTCACATGTTGTGATTTAATGTATAAACCTAAGGTTGTTTTGCCTTAGCCTTTGTTCAAATTTTGGAATTCGAGTTAAAGGAATCTGTACATTCTGAATTATAACCAGAATGATGCTAAGACAAAAAAAAAAAAAAAAGAATGTAAAAATCAGAAGGAATAATCTCACAGAGTTTTATTTTTTCTTTAACAATGATGTTAGTACTATTGCTATATAAAAATTCGACAATTTCGGATTTAATTTTCTTATGGAAATGCCATTAACAATACGCTTTTCTGATATTAGATTTGTAGAGCTGTTTCTGAAGGCTATGTTAAACTTACTGTTAATATTGTCATTGGTTGAGGAATAAAAAGTGTATTTATACACGCAAAAAAAAAGAAAGAGATTTTAGCGATCGATTGGTCGATTGCTTCTAGATCATCGATATACTAGATTTATGTGTAATTTTTCATAACGACGCGACTTGTGGCGGGGTTGATTTTCGAAAATATTCAGAAAAGTTATTCCAAAATATGCAATTTGATTAAATTATACATTTTTTGTCTACGAGGTCTACGAGAAATATTGTATTTTTACCGACAAATGTCTTAACATTCATGTTAATAGTCAACTTTGTGACATAATGACTAAAATATTGGTGTCCAATGAGAGAACTATATCCATCAGAAAGAGTACGATTAATAACCCTATACAGACCCAATAATATACGATTGTCATTTAGTTAATATTTTCATTCTTGAAATCGAGTTATATATACATATACGAGTATATATATGAGATATTTAAAGCCATAACTATAGATCATCATCATTATCATTGTGGTTAAATTTTAAATAATTTATACATACGCATATATACGTGCTCTGAATATAGTGCAGAAAACGATGATGTGAAATGCAAATATTCATTATGAGCACAGATTTACTGTATATTCCATATGTGTATGTAGGTACACTCGCGCATACACAGTTGTAGGTGGTATTCGAGTTTATATATGTACGCATATATTTTATTTATGTGTAAATTATTTATTACATTTTATTATATATTATATTTTTTTTGGCGCATAAAATGTGCTATCTAACATAGTCCGCAGAGGTAAATTCATATTCATCATATATTAGCTAATATAAAATACAACGCAACGCAACGCAATGAATGAATGAATGAATAAAAATCAGACAACATCTATGGACTAAACGTTCATACAACGCCAACATATACAAAGCACACAATATTGAAGATAGTTCAGTTTCCAACCAACGTGGACATCTATGTACATCTAGCATAGGATAGAAGATATGTGTATATATTTTATTTAGAAAATCCATTCATATTCACGTATACGAATATATATACAGGCATAAACACATGATGCATCTATATACATATATGCATATATTAAATATAGACTCTATACTAAATTTTATGATTGTGTTTAGTATTGATGATGGTGATCACGATGGTCCTTCTGATGATAATGATGATAATGATGATAATGATGATGACCATGATGATGGCGATAACGGTGATGCACATGTATATGCTAATGGTGGCGGTTATAATAATGTTTGTTATTGTATTGGCTCAAATAAATTTACACAAATTATTATGGGTCATTGGATTAAGAGCAGATAAAACACAATATACATACATATATTTTGCATCGTAATATAAAATCTAAAAAAAAAAAAAAACAGACTGTTCAACGCGCAAAAGACTTATATACATGATTAATATAGTTGCAGCTGTGTCCTATGGTTGATATAAACTATTTTGTACAATTTAATCATGTTTGTACAAGTTTTTCATTATTGTTTTTTCTACTTTATTAGTTTTCGATGGCTTAAAAAAACACAAAAAAAAAACACATGTATGGTATATAGATAAGTAAGAAGTTTTAATTAACTATGTATGGTATATTTGAGAAGTTTCATAATAAAAAATAAAAATTTTAACAAAAATGTTTTAAATTCAATTCGTTTTTACTAATTCTAATTGAATGTAAGTGTAGAAATAAAAATATATATGAAATTAGCATAATTATAATCGAAATGCAACATTTCCAATGATGCTAAGTGCATCAATAATGTTTATATACATTGAAAATGTCGAGTGTGTACTTAGTACATTAAGTTCGTGTTGCTGTTTTTATAAATCAAAACAAAAGGTGAAAATCGTTATTCTAGTAAAATTTATCAATGACTGTCTGTTTCAAAAATAATGCTGAAATTTTTACACATAATTTAATGAGTTTTTGTATAGGCATGCATACCTAATCGACAGAAAACCACACCGGCATACTTATAAAATACTTATGAATGAAAAAGTATCATAATCTATCTAAATAAGTAACTATTTGAAATTCATCTCAAAATTTATGAAAATTTTTATAGTTTCAATTAATTTTCTCTTTCAAACAACATTTATAACAATAAAGTAAATGCAAAAACGAAGTATGTACACTAGAAGAAAACTTTTTATAAGTTCTTTTAAAAAGTTGTACAAGAATTTAAGCAAATTTAAAAAAATCTCATTTTAAATATATAAATTCATACATGTTGAATATGCACTTTTTGTTTATCATCCTACGCACAATACATATATTAGAGATATTGGTTAGGAGCAAACAACAACTACAACTGTGCTTTATATAAAACAATATTATTGTAATAAATATTCCCCACTTAGAAATGTGTATAAACCTATACATTCTTATACATACATGTATGATTAGTACATTTGAATGCTTCAGTAGGACAAAGTTGACAGTTTTTGCAAAAAACTAGATAAGGGTCAGCATGACCATAAAAGAAGATGAAGAATAAGAAAAGGAAGAACCCTTACTTTATTTTAAAAACACATACATATAATCGTATGTATAAATTTCTACATAATTGTGCACTTGTTCGCATTCAATTTTAAAACATGACAAATTTATAGAAATTCATTCATTTTGAATAGACAATCATATTATTAATATGTGGTATAGCTGGCTGGTTCCCTCATTGTCAGGGGTTAGAGAAAATCGTTAGAAATCGTGAGCCTCATAAATACTTAAATTCAGAAAGACGATGATGATGATAATGATGGTGATGATGAGTGAGTAGGTGAGAAGATGGAATAGCATTTTGTGGCATACTTAAGTTATCCCTTCTACTCAAGCTATTTCTTATTTTTTTTTTCATCATTGTCCATTTATTTAACTTATTGCCTTCTTCTGCTCTATTTGGTAGAGAAAAGATTTTAAGATTTTGTGTGTTTTCATTTTTTTTTTGTTTATTTTGTTTTTGCAACATATTTCCTTCGACTTCTGAGAAGTATTGATAAATATTTGGGGATTTTTGTTGCCATTGTTTTTTTTTTGTTGTTTTGGGGTTAAAAACAAATTTATCTTCGACACAAAAGTACACAAATGCTTAGTCGAATGGATATTAGTTATAGCTTGTTTTGGTATGCAATAGGTAATGGGGTAAATATTTAGTTGGCTCGTTTGTTGTTTGTAGGCTGGTCGATGGATGATGTTAGGTTTTTTTCTTTTGCTTTTAGAGTGTTCATAAGTATTTTGTGATATTTTACAAATTTGTTCTTGTTCATCTTATAGATATATGCAGTAATTACTGAAATCATTTCGGTTTTAGTTGTGGTAATGTTAAGTCGTTAAAATGAATGACATTTATAGTATAAATATTTTGTCTGCAACATTAATAAGTTAGTTATGAATTATATATAATACTTGAGCTAAATGAGTTGAGTAAAACTTAAGACGACATTTCTGTATGAGAATTTTCCATATAACATAATGGATAAGAAAGTTTTACGAATATGCCGTGTATGGGATAGATGGTTTGTTGGCACACTCTTAACAGTCCTTTGTGTAGTAGTATGAAGCGAATAAAGTTTGGCCTTAAAGCACAAGAAGATTAGGTGGTTGTTTCTCATCCACCATCTCTTTCAAAATTTGGGCATTTTGTAAGTTTTCTTTCCCAACATTTGCTTCAAAAATTAAGGGGGCTCAGGCACAAAATGATCGAAAACACACATGAAATCAACAAAAGCTGATCAGAAATCGGAGCGAATTGTTGACCGAGCCCCCATTAATTTTTCTGAACATGTTTATCCACTTATTAGGAGAAGTTTCCCTAATAACAGGCCATTCAATATGTATGTAGGATGACACATAGATGGCGTTACTAGAATTTCTTCCATAAAATTTTTATTGAGCTCTAACCTTTAAATGACACGTGTATAAAATTGACAACAATCTGACAATTGGCTTGTAAGTTATAGCATTTTGTGCGAAGCAACTTTTGTTATAGAAAAAAAAAATGGATAAAAGCGAATTTCGTGTTTTGATAAAGCATTGCTTTTTAATGAAAATATACAGTGGAAACCAAACAATGGCTTGATAAACACTATCAGGACTCTCCTCCATCGATACAAATGGTAGAAAAGTGGATTGCTGAATTTAAACTGTTATTGATACTGCTATTTCAGAAAATATCAAAAAAATCCACAAATGGATTATGAACGATCGCAAATTGAAGGTGCACAAGCTAGCTGACATTGTAAAGATATCAGATGGTAGTGTTTTTACCATTTTACACAAACATTTGATTATGCGAAAGCTTTGTGCAAAGTGAGTGCCGCGTGTTGCTTCATCAAGACAATGCATCGTGTCACAAATCCATGAAAACGATGGCAAAATTCAATGAATTGGGCTTCGAATTGCTTCCCCACCCATTGTATTCTTTAGATTTAGCCCCCAGGGACTTTTCCCTGTTTTAAAATCTCAAGCGAATGCTTTCTGAAAAGAAATTTAATTCCGATTACTGCATGTAATCGATAAAACTGAGCCCTACCTTAACGAGAAAGAGAAATCATACTATAAAAGTGGTATCGTTTTATCTCTTTCGAAGGCAACTAACTATGTTGAATAATAAAATCGAGTTTTGTCAACAAATTTTGTTTTTTTTTTTCATACTTTTCCTACGGATTTATTGAATGGCCTCTTAGTTTATGCTTTTGCAGTGGTTGTTCAAATGCAAAAGTAGACCGTCGCTTCAAATAAAGAATTTCTTTATATCTTCTTGGGAAGAAATGCTCAAATGTAATCCAAAATTTTGTATTTTTCATTGAGCCAGTGCAAGTCAAAGTTTTGCTCTATACAATTTAACCCATCTCAATCTAAAATATTCTTGATAAATTTTACTTACAAACATGATTTTGTGTGATTTTAATTGAAGCTAGTTTTCTTTAGTCCGACTATACTGCTTCTTGCACAAAATTTCGATGTTTTCTCATACATATTTTAAATGTGTTAAGCTTCATAAAATTTGAATTATTTCGGTATTTGATAATTTCTGCGTCAGTAGCTCAATAACCGGTTGGTTGATCTTATTTGAACACCAAAATTTTCTTACATTTTATAATTTATTTTATTAATCGATATTGTTGCCTTTGTCGCTTTTATTGCTAAACAATTTTATTTTTCCTTCTTTATATTCTTCTTTATACTAAGTATTCACTTTACTTATTAGATATATTATTGTCACTGTTGAATAACCGCAAGCTAAATAATAACCCACGCTACTCTTTTAAAGAAAATTACAATAAAAAAAAAAAAATAAAAAAACAAAAACAAATTTTGTAATATATTTAGGTACAAACAAAAGGTTTAAATAATGTTCGCCTATACAAGTATAATATAGAGAATATATAGAGAATTATATTTGAATTTACTATATAATTTATAATATATAACCGCAAGCAAAATTGATGAATGAAAATACTCACTTGTTTAACCACAATCGCGGTACATACATTAAGTATGTATAAGCTGGTATATATGTATATGTAATGGTATAATATATTTTGCAGAAAAAAAAATAATATCAAAACGGGTTATAGAGATTTTTAATTAATTTCTCTGTGTGTGTAAAATGTAACTTCGACGAAATAATACCGAACCCAAAGCAAGCAAATGCAACCAACCGACCGTCGACAAATGCCTCGGAAATTGATTTTGTTGTGGTAACACACAGCACAACACCCAACATCAAGACATTTCTAGCAATAAGAGTAGTAAATAAATAAGTATCTTGTGGTATGAGAATAAATACAATTTTGTTTGTGCTAGCCCAAAAAACGGAGCATCATGTGTCTTTGTGTGTGTGAAAAGGTTACATTTTTGATATAAGACTTTCTTGCTGTCAGTATAATTAGTTTTCTCAAATTTTAAATGACTATTTGTGTATGTCGATTCGAAAGGATTCTAAAGACACATTCACTGCACAGAAATGTAACCCAAAATGAACATAAATTTAATTATAAGTTAAGTGTGCCTATTCAGCATGGTTGGAGTTTGGTGTGACTTACTCGTAATAAGTAGTAATAGTAGTAGTAGTAGTAGTAATAAAAGTCTTAGTAATAGTAATAGTAGTAATAGTAGTAATCGTAGTAAAAGTAGTAGTAGTGGTAATAGTAGCAGCATCAAGTTGCCTTTTTATACCCTGCATAATGCAATATGCATGGTATATTCATTTCGGTCAGATGTTTGTGTCCACTTGAAGGAATCTCCGGAGATATAGACATGGATATATATTCGTGATCAGCGTCGATTAAATTTTCGATTTAACGATGTCCGTCCGTCCGTCCGTCCGTCCGTCCGTCCGTCCGTCCGTCCGTCCGTCTGTCTGTCACCTGGCTGGTTCGCACGATAACTTGAGTAAATATTGAGCTATTTCGATGAAATTTGGCATAAGTAATCTATGATCCAAGGGTACGGAGGGGATTGATATTGGGCATGATCGGTCGATAACCACGCCCACACCAAGCATTCAAAGCGACTAACCTCGAAATTTTCAAAATCTTTAACTTGCTATAACTCACATAATATACCACTTGGGACAACAATATTTTGCACATAGAGTTATATTATACTACTATATAACCTCGCCAAAAGTGGGTGAGCCACGCCTACTTTCTAGCGTAGCTCCCATACAAAGTGTCTGTACTTCTTTTAAATTGAAACTGCTGTAACTTCTACAATCTTCTGTCTAGAATAACCATAATTGACACTTAGATTAACACGGCAGTCAGAAATAATATGGCAGAAAATCAATGTGCCACGCCCACTCCTTTTTGGGTCTCCCATACAAAGTTGCGGAAATTAAAAAAAATGTTACCGGTTATAACTTGCAAACTATTCAGCGTAGAATAACGAGATTTAAGGTGTGGATTAGTTTTGTACGAGCAACTAGGCTCACATAAAATGGGCGCACCACGCCCAGTGTTTATCGTAGCCCCCATACAAATTTTAAATTGAAACAGCTGTAACTTCGGCAATCTTCTCTCTAGAATAACCATAATTGACACTTAAATTAATATCGTAGTCGGTAAAAATCTGGCAGAAAATCAGTGTGCCACGCCCACTCCTTCATGGGTCTCCCATACAAAGTCGAGTGAATTAAACTAAAATTTTAAGCTCCATAGCTTACAAACCATTTAGCCTAGGACAACGAAACTTAGGGTATGGATTAGTATTGTACGAGCAACTAGGCTCACAGAAAATGGGCGCACCACGCCCAGTGTTTATCGTAGCCCCCATACAAATTTTAAATTGAAACAGCTGTAACTTAGGCAATCTTATGTCTACAATAACCATAATTGACACTTAAATTAATATCGTAGTCCGAAATAATCTGGCGAAAAATCTGCGTACCACGCCCACTTCTTATTGGGGCTCCCATACAAAGTTGAGGAAATTAAACAAAAATGTTAACCACCATAACTTAGAAACTATTCAACGTAGGACACCAAATTTAAGGTGTGGATTAACATTGAAAAATTAATTGGATTTACTAGAAAGTGGTAAGCCACGCCCACTTTTTACTTCGTCAAAGTCAACCATATTTCGGGTGTAAATTAGTAGTATATGCAAAAATTGTTTCTCGAAAAGTGGAAATAAAAGAAAAGTTGGATATTCGAGTAAACTTTTTATATACAAATCTACATATGCAGGGTATAGTTTGGTCGACCCCAGCCGACTGTAAGGAGATTTTTTAATGAACCATTTAAGCAAAAAGATTTCAATGTTTTTCATTGTTATGCCACTAATTTGAACATATGTTGTTGTATATATATAATTATGAGTATTTTGCATTAGAAATAGTAGCAGCAGTACATGATAGTAATAGTCAAAATTGATTTGGGTTATTGTACTAAATTCAATACAATACACATATGTATATGCAATTTAATGTTATTATATATATATGCTACATTTACATATGTTTATACTATTTCTTTACCCTGCATCCCTACTGCATTCAAATCAATACAGCTTAATTTTCCATATTACTTAGCCTACCAATAATGGTAACCAATTTTATGATCACAACATATGTTGCTTCTGTTGGCAATATAGAAAATGGTCTAAATATTATAATACATATATATTTATTATGAGTACAAAATGCTGTGCTCCTTCATTGAATGACTTCAATTTATATTGATGATATTTTTATTGATATTTTTGTTATTGTTGGATTTTTTACTATACAAATTTTCATTACAATATTAATTGGCTTAGATTCGAAGAAGAAGAAGAAGAAGAAGAAGGAGAAGAAAAAAGTAAAAAAAAAGTCAATTTAATATATTACAAATTTTTTTATAAATAGCACAAAAGTTTTCTAATAACTACCTAGGTACTAGGTATCACAACAACATGTCATCGAACAATCGAAGAACATAAAATGAGAAAAAAATATTTACGACTTTTTGTTTTTTGGTCATACAAACTGCAAAAGGGAACTTTATGTTTTAATAAAAAAAAAAAAAGTGTTCTAATGTCAATGATTTTAATAATTTAGTGCTTATGAATCAAATAAAAAATTAATGTTAAGTATACGACGTGTTGTGCAAGAATTATATTTTAAAGTATGTGCTCCATAGATTTATGCATTTTTCGCATATTATACTCATACTTTTTCTCATTAATTATTATTATACCTTTATTAACCAATAAGAACATGTCTGTATGTGCATAATGCATAAATCAGTAAAATACATAAATGAAAGTATACCTAAGTATTATTTATACAATCAATTTGATTATGGGTTTTTCATGTGATAAATTTTTATGAAAATATATTAATAAAATTCATAAAGTTATAAACAATAAAAATTGCTAATTCCTTGCTGATAGATGGGTTCTCTTATGCTATGGAATTTATTGCTGCCGGTGTTATGACTCACCCACTCACGCACTGAATATCACAATCCACTAATCCGTTGAGTTAGAACAGCTTTATATTCATATATATAACATATATATACCATGTGTAAATTATATAGCATAGCAAATAATAAAAAAAAATAGAACAACAGTGAACTTACTTTCAATTTCATAATATAGATCAATGCCATACAATTAGAAAAATAGCAATTTGTAATGGAAGTACGTGTGGTTTTTATGAGATTCCGACCACATGCAATTTGGTGTTTTTACTAGTAAAAATATAAACACATAATTGCATTTATTAAATTTCAGCTTAATAGCGTTGTATTTTCGTGTATCAACTGTTAGAATTTACATTCAGTGGCATATTTTTGTATGGTAGGTAGGCGTGCTTTTCATTCTGTCTGTCTATACTCCAAATTATCAAATTATTAGCATATTCAATCATTTTTATCGACTTTCAACTACAGAGCTTTCATTTTTTTTGTGCACGGATGTGAAAATGTGCATTCGGAAGCATACTTTTGTATGAGAGCTAGGTGTAATTTTTATTCGATTACGCCAATATTTAAATATATTCCATATTTTATCAAATTCTATGTACCGAGTTTCAGTGTGATATCTTTACATTTTCAGGCGAAACGCGTTAAATGATACAAACGAAATTACATATTTGTATGGAGAGTAGTCGTGATTTTAATCCATATCCTCATACTGGATATAATTTATTAGAAATCCAATTTATTTTTATAGTAAAAAGCTCAATATATGAAGATTTGTGATAACAAACCATTTGTAAATATTTCTTTAATTTTCACTCACCTAAAGTAATTGCCAAATAATCGTGTTTTCCACAGGGTTACTGTAATAAAAATTAAACAAGAAATTTTATTTTTGAAATATACATAAATATATATTTGTTTTCAAGAAATGTAATAATGTTATTTTTCGTAAAATAAAAATACAAAATCAGAATATATTGTAAATGGGGAAATGTATCGGGAAATCAAATTATTATGAATCAGAAAAAAGTATTGGAATTTTATGCAAATAGTAAAATAAAGCATTACAAGTAGCAATAATATTTTACTAGCATATATAAAATATATATTTGCATGAAAATATGACAACATGAACATATCTTGATAACCTATATGTATAACTCAATTTACTATTTTTCATTTATACACTTTTACATCTCCCTATCATATGCAGAGATATACGCATACAATCATCATAATTCATAAAGAATGTAACACATATATGATGTGCCTATTAAAATATTGTAGTAACAGAAATAATGTTGTGCAACAACAAGATTTAAACTAAATATCAAGTAGTTGTGACAGAAAACACAATCTGCAACATTATGTTGGATGACAATGAAGAAAATGGATTTTCAATTGGTATGAATATTATTATGAATATAACTATATATTGTATATTAGAACTCACTAACTACTGCAATGGGATATAAACAAAGCTTTGCTGGATAACTAAACATTGTTCAAAACTATAAAGCTTTGCCTAAATGTAGGTATCGAAAAAAATCCGACAGATATAGGACATTATCAATATATTTTTATCTGCTTAAATGTTTACGTATGAGTTTGTATGTTCCTCTATGATTCGATCTATAAGAAGTTTTCTTTAAACGTTATGACATTTACAATTACTTCGTCTTCATATAATATAGTTAATTTTTGACCCCTAATTTTATAATCAGGACGATCTTGATGATTACCTTGAAGTATCGTCGAAATATAGACAATTGAAATTAAATCAATGATAATGATTTCTTTAATTTTGAAATACTGGCCTTCTGGCCTAAAATTCTGACACAATGATTATTTTGTCTTCTAAAAATTGAATGTTGAATCGACCCAAAATTCAGGCGATTACAAGTTCAAAACTCCATGGTACTATAATAAACCTAGCAACATACTTGTGATTGCATAAAATCGTCTATACAGTATGAGACAGTACGATATATACCATGATGGCTGCTATTAGATCAATATCACAATGTAGCTTGAAAACTATTTTATTAACCATTCATGCAAATTTGTGATTGGTTGAGATTAGCCAACTGTAAGTGACATCAACAATTTATCCCAAGATATAGACAATACGCATTTGTCTTAAAAAAAAAATACCCAGATATTCAGAATTAAAAATTTAATTTTTTTAATTTTTGTAAGACTTTCCTTGAGAAATGACCATATTTGTACATTTTTACTCTTAAGCACATTCTTATAAATACGATATATACGAGTACAATATATGAATTTATGAGTATGTTCTTACGTGTACCTATATTCATATAAGACTATTGCAAATGTAATATAATTCATAAAAACATTTCCATAAATATCAAATAAACAATGTACTATTCCAAAACAACTACAACAACAACTAGAAAACATGATAACTAAATCAACTTGAGTTGTTCTACATAATATGCATCGCATAATATTTGTTTCTATATGCAATATATTCTACCTTATATGATCTTAATGGATGCAATTCTACTATATCTGCAGTAAGTCGCCATATAACATAGTGTATATGTATATACAATAAAATATATTGGATTCATTTACTTAGGAACAATGTTGCTACACTCAAAATGGCAACAAAGTTTTGTAATACTAGACCAGTTTAACAAATGAAACTTTTGTTTGAACTATTGTCACTAGTTTCCATTGAGAGGCAAAGGTACTAGTTGCAAACAAGCAATGCTATGCTTTAATTAACAAGCTTAAAATATGAAGTTTGTTGAAATATTGTCACTATTTTTTTGAGCTATGCACAATATTACTAGTTACGAATTCAAAGCAATGTTATAATGTATTGCATCATTTTACAGTTTTTACTTTTATAACTATTTCTTGAAAGTGTTTCGCTTTCATCACATTTTAAAATTCAATTAAATAACACATATTTAATAGTCATGGAAAATGACGGTTGATCGAAAAAACTCAGGTTTGAAATGCGAGTGAGTCGAAGGAGAATTTTTCTGAGTTTTTTATAATTATTCATGATTTACAATGGAAGAAAATTAACCCAAAAATCGAAAAATTATTTTTATTGTTTGTGCTACAAGAAAATTTATTTGTTTCATATGCCAATGACAACGCCGTGTTAGTGTAACTCTATATACTCTTCATACATAAGTGGACTGGTTACATGACCAGTTACATGACATAGAGTTATGGTATCGGTGTTTGGACTAGTGTTATTTTTGTAGCCTATTGGTTAATGATAATAATATTAATGTTACGAATGGAATACAGTGACAATTGCAATTTTCATGGAATTCGTAACGGTGTAGAGGAACGAATTATTACCACTTGTATTAATTTTTTTTTCAGCGTTACATCGAAATCTTTTACACAACGGAAATTTCACTATTGACTAAAACTTTGAAACGATAACATGTTTTCTTAAAGCTAAGTGATATAGTGATTTTTCTTTTCGGAATAAATATACATTGTACATCATTTATATTCATATATTGTAGAACAGAATATAAACGTTTGAATTTCACAGCATTTCTATAAATAAGGCCGTGTCTCTAGTCAAATGTAATGTTTTATTTGAATCGATCGTGTTAACATATTCAAAATGTTTGCTGTGAAAGTTTATTGTATTATTCTCCTATTATTTCGTCGACTGCACTATAATGAAGCTAAAATATATAAAAGAAATACAATGGTAAAATTGATGTGATTCGTCTGAATTGTGTTGTTAAAGCTAATTTAATTATATCTACATATTCAATATTTACATGCACTTCAGTGTCGCTACGGGAATCAAGAATTGGATCAATTAATTCAGCAGACCGACTATATGCAGACTTATATTTGTGATTCTCCATATATGTATAATCCATATCCATATAATTCATATCCATATAATCCATATCCATATAATCCATACCCATATAATCTCTATCCATATAATCCAAATCCATATGATCCATATCCATATAATATGCATTCATATAATCCATATATATATAATCCATATGTTAATAATGATAAAACAGAACGCACAGAATCTGTAGTCCAGACATGGCAACGTTTTGATAATAACGTGATGGAAATTGGAGAATGTAAAACTGATTACTTTATTAGACCTTGTGTTATAACTAGAAAGCGTACTTTTACGATTCATAGGAATTTTAATAACCAAATGTCTGGGACTACTACAACTACCACTGCTACTACTACTACTACTACTGCTACTACTAAAATACCTGAGACTACTACAACAACTACTACTACTACTGAAATGCCTGAGACTACAACAACTAACACTACAACTACTGAACTGCCTGAGACTACAACAACTAACGCTACTACTCCAGAAATTCCTGACACCACTACAACTACCAAACGTTGCGCTTCAAAGAAGAAGAGACGACGAACTACTACTACTGAAATGCCTGAGACTACTACAACAACAACTACTACAACTGAAATGCCTGAAACTACAACAACTATCGCTACTACTACAGAAAAGCCTGACACCACTGCAACTACCAAACGTTCCGCTTCAAAGAAGAAGAGACGACGAACTACTACTACTGAAATGCCTGAGACTACTACAACAACAACTACTACTACTGAAATGCCTGAGACTACTACAACAACAACTACTACTACTGAAATGCCTAAGACTACTACAACAACCACTACTACTACTGAACTGCTTAAGACCACAACAACTAACGCTACTACTACAAAAAAGCCCGACACCACTGCAACTACCAAACATTGGGGTACAATGCAGAAGAGGCGACGAACTACTACTACTACTGAAATGCCTAAGACTACTACAACAACAACTACTACTACTGAAATGCCTAAGACTACTACAACAACCACTACTACTACTGAACTGCCTAAGACCACAACAACTAATGCTACTACTACAAAAAAGCCTGACACCACTAAAACTACCAAATATTGGGGTACAATGCAGAAGAGGCAACGAACCTAGTTATAGGTAATAAGAGAGTATAATCACATATATAATAGAATTACTTATAAATAATTGTTAATATGAACTATAATGTATACAAATAAATTTGATGGTAAAGAAAGAAAAAGAACAAACAATCGCACTTCACTATTGTGGAATTTTTTTCTGGAATTACAGCGCTTTGCTTTGCTATTAGTTCGATATGCTGCATATATATCGAAAACGTTTTGTGACAAGTGACAAGCTGCTGTCGAAATTGTCTTTCGTGCCAGTATCAGTGGGAAATTTCAAACCCTCTTCAGGTGACCAGTACCTAAAAATTCCACGGGAGATTTCACCGGAGTATGCACCGCATATAATAACTACAAGTTTGGTTGCTCTTTCAAAGACTATACTTCGATTTTGATTTGGCATATGTCACTTCTAAGCCAGGAAGAGTTGGTAATAGTAACTGTAAGCCGGCTACTACTAATACTATAGGGCCTGAGACTACTGCTACTACAACTAGCGCTACTAGAAGGCCTGATACTACTACATACTACTGCTACTAGTAATAATATAACGCCTGACTCTACTACTTCTAATACTAATACTAGTACTACTATAAGGCCTGAGTCTATTACTAGTACGACTGGCGCTACTAAAATGCCTGAGGCTACTACTACTACTCCCACTAGCACTACTATAAGACCTGAGTCTACTATTAGTACGACTAGCGCTACTAAAACGTCTGAGCCTATTACTACTACTACCACTAGCACTAGTATAAGGCCTGAGACTACTACCACTACTACTATCACTATTATAAGGTCTACTATTACCTTCTTATAACAATCCATTAACTATCAGTGTTAGAATTAGTTGTTAATAATTAGTTTTTAGTAATCGAATATTTTTATAATCGATTACCTAGGGAATACAATTATTTGAAATTAAGCTCCCATGAAAAGAAAAGTCAACTAATGATAATAACACTAAAATGAACACAGGTCACACATGCAAGAATGCATTAGTTGAAAATTCATCATTCATATTTTATTTATTATTTTATCAAGGCAAGGATTAAAGGATAATTTAAAAAATTTTTAATTCTTTGAAAAATTACTTTTTCGATTAATTCAAAATAATACTAATGAGTAGCAATATTAATTTCTCTAAGTGCAAATTGTCATGGTTTCTTCTGCTACTTTGGAACAACGCTAATTTTTTAGGTTCTTTATCGCTATATAAATTTAACCCACGCTAACGTATATACCCTTATTTGATTATATACAGGCAAGCTAAGCATAAGAGAAAAGAAAAACAAAATGAATGAAATTATAAGAATCCTTACTATAACGAAATTGAGCTGAGCTAAGAAAATTATAATGTATTTCATGAAAAAAAAAAAATAATAATAATAATAATAAAAGAAAAAAAAAACATACAAATTGGCAAACAACAGTAGCAGCAAATACATATATACAATATATATTGTGAATAGAAAGAGAAATGACATTAAACTGATAAGAAAATATAATATTGTGTTATTGATCACATGACAATATTTCATATGTATGAGTATCGAAGGCGAATTTGAAGGCTTGAGGCTGATACACATTTAGGTACGAGTATGCACACAAACAAAACACACAAATACGGATAAAAGAATATGCACGCATGTACAATTTTTGGGTGTGTGTGCTTTAGCATAATATTTACTAGGACCTGACTAAATTTTTATGTTACATGTTTGGTTCGATTGTTATATTACGATATGTACATTCATATATGTATATCTGCCCACATATATGAGTAAATCATTCGTCATGTGTACGTATTTATTGTACATATAGACAAATGTGCTTAAGTAATAATATATGGATTTTCTTTTACACTTCAATGGGCAATAGTTGATAGCAATAAGAAGCATTAAGCAAATAAGAAGCTTCTCGTATGCTCGTATGTGTGAATATTTATATGAAGATAATATATATTTTCATATAGAATATATACAAAAAAAAAAAAATCGTATGAATTGAAGCATATTTGCTGCTACAATACAATATTTAGTTTCAAATGTTAGTAAATTACAATACACTAAAGATTAGAATTCATAGCTTAATATACTTAGTTACTCATAGCATGTATATGAATAAATAAATGAATATATGAATGTATTTGTAATACATATAACAGCATCGTAGTACACATCGAAACATGCCTGTAATGTTTTATAAGAATTCTCCAGAAGACAAGTACAAGTAAGTATTGTATAGAATAGAAAATGATTACAATTTAACTTACAACGCCTAAAGGTATGTTGTAAATAATTTAATTTTGTAAAATTTCAATGCCATGAATATTCAGGCAGGTGGTCTGTTAAATAAGAATGCCTTCGTCTTTTGGCAATAAGTTAAATGCGAATATGAATATAATGAGAATGCGTTCTCTAATAATTTCTTTTCGATAAAAATTGTTCTTTATTGTTGTTGTTGGTTGTCGGTTGTCATGTACCTAATCTCATACTCACACGAAAAGGCACATGTACTTGAGGCGATACGATAAATGTGAAAAAATGTTTTTTTGGAAAGAAAACAAAAATTATACAAGTACCGACATATACACATATACATATATATATACATGTGTACAATGTTTAACGAGCTCACAGTTGAGAGAACTGATGCTTATGGAAATGAACATATATACATATGTACATATACACTTATTTTTATACCCTGCATAATGCAATATGCATGGTATATTCATTTCGGTCAGATGTTTGTGTCCACTTGAAGGAATCTCCGGAGATATAGACATAGATATATATTCGTGATCAGTGTCGATTAAATTTTCGATTTAACGATGTCCGTCCGTCCGTCCGTCCGTCCGTCCGTCCGTCTGTCTGTCACCTGGCTGGTTCGCACGATAACTTGAGTAAATATTGAGCTATTTCGATGAAATTTGGCATAAGTAATCTATGATCCAAGGGTACGGAGGGGATTGATATCGGGCATGATCGGTCAATAACCACGCCCACACCAAGCATTCAAAGCGACTAACCTCGAAATTGTCAAAATCTTTAACTTGCTATAACTCACATAATATACCACTTGGGACAACAATATTTTGCACATAGAGTTATATTATACTACTATATAACCTCGCCAAAAGTGGTTGAGCCACGCCTACTTTTTAGCGTAGCTCTCATACAAAGTGTCTGTACTTCTTTTAAATTGAAACAGCTGTAACTTCTACAATCTTCTGTCCAGAATAACCATAATTGACACTTAGATTAACATGGCAGTGAGAAATAATATGGCAGAAAATCAGTGTGCCACGCCCACTCCTTTTTGGGTCTCCCATACAAAGTTGCGGAAATTAAAAAAATGTTACCGGTTATAACTTGCAAACTATTCAGCGTAGAATAACGAGATTTAAGGTGTGGATTAGTATTGTACGAGCAACTAGGCTCACACAAAATGGGCGCACCACGCCCACTGTTTATCGTAGCCCCCATACAAATTTTAAATTTAAACAGCTGTAACTTCGGCAATCTGCCGTCTAGAATAACCATAATTGACACTTAGATTAATATCGTAATCGGCAAAAATCTGGCAGAAAATCAAAGTGCCACGCCCACTCGTTCATGAGTCTCCCATACAAAGTCAAGGGAATTGAACTAAAAGTTTAAGCTCCATAACTTACAAACCATTTAGCGTAGGACAACGAGATTTAAGGTGTGGATTAGTATTGTACGAGCAACTAGGCTCACACAAAATGGGCGCACCACGCCCACTATTTATTGTAGCACCCATACAAATTTTAAATTTAAACAGCTGTAACTTCGGCAATCTTCTGCCTAAAATAACCATAATTTACACTTAGATTAATATCGTAATCGGCAAAAATCTGGCAGAAAATCAAAGTGCCACGCCCACTCGTTCATGAGTCTCCCATACAAAGTCAAGGGAATTAAACTAAAATTTTAAGCTCCATAGCTTACAAACCATTTAGCCTAGGACAACGAGACTTAGAGTATGGATTAGTATTGTACGAGCAACTAGGCTCACACAAAATGGGCGCACCACGCCCACTATTTATTGTAGCACCCATACAAATTTTAAATTTAAACAGCTGTAACTTCGGCAATCTTCTGCCTAAAATAACCATAATTTACACTTAGATTAATATCGTAATCGGCAAAAATCTGGCAGAAAATCAAAGTGCCACGCCCACTCGTTCATGAGTCTCCCATACAAAGTCAAGGGAATTAAACTAAAATTTTAAGCTCCATAACTTACAAACCATTTAGCGTAGGACAACGAGATTTAAGGTGTGGATTAGTATTGTACGAGCAACTAGGCTCACAGAAAATGGGTGCACCACGCCGACTGTTTATCGTAGCCCCCATACAAATTTTAAATTGAAACAGCTGTAACTTCGGCAATCTGCCGTCTAGAATAACCAGATTAGTATTGATAGATTAGATAGATTAGATTAGATTAGATAGATTAGATTAGTATTGTAGGAGCAACTAGACTCACAGGAAATGGACGCGCCACGCCCACTGTTGATAGTAGCCGCCATACAAAATGACCGAATTTCTTTTAAATTGAAATAGCTATAACTTCTGTATCCTTCTGTCTAGAACAATCATAATTAACACTTATGTTAATATGGTAGTCGGAAATAATCTGGCGAAAAATCAGCGTACCACGCCCACTTCTTATTGGGGCTCCCATACAAAGTTGAGGAAATTAAACAAAAATGTTAACCACCATAACTTAGAAACTATTCAACGTAGGACACCAAATTTAAGGTGTGGATTAACGTTGAAAAATTAATTGGATTTACTAGAAAGTGGTAAGCCACGCCCACTTTTATATAGCTCCCATAATAAGCCTCGGAATTATCTTAAAATCCTTTTACTTCGTCAAAGTCAACCATATTTCGGGTGTAAATTAGTAGTATATGCAAAAATTGTTTCTCGAAAAGTGGAAATTCGAGTAAACTTTTTATATATAAATCTACATATGCAGGGTATAGTTTGGTCGGCCCCAGCCGACTGTAAGGAGATTTTTTTATTATATTTGTATACCTATTGTACATGTATTTCCTTCTTTCAAAACAACCCCCCCCCACAATTCCCTCTCTGATATGAAAAACTGCGCAAAGCAACAAAATCAAGTCGAGGTTTCTCCGAAAACGTGAAAACAAATCGCACTCCATTTAACACGTTGAATTGGGTTGATAAAGAGAATAGAAAGTAGAAGAAGAAAAACACAGAATAATATCAGCTGAGCTGTAGGCAATATTTACATATGGTGGTTTGGTGAATAGAAATGATAACAACAAAACAGTCTCGTAAACACAGGACTTCACAATACAATAATATCGCATACTCACTACACTACACCGTTAATGGTGAATAAGCCCAAAGCTTTGAGGAATTCTCCTGATAACAGCTGCTAATACAGAGAAAGTGTGAGAGTGAACGAGCAAGCGATTCAAAGAAATGGACTGTATGATATTTCTGTACTCATCGTACAGAACTTAACATTGGTTTTTTTTTTTGTTATTGTAAATACGCATTTTTACATTCATTTTCGAAGTAAGAAAAAAAAC
Organism: Megamerina dolium; assembly: GCA_963854835.1. Lineage (NCBI taxonomy): Eukaryota > Metazoa > Arthropoda > Insecta > Diptera > Megamerinidae > Megamerina > Megamerina dolium. The sequence goes on from OY978529.1 coordinate 56,893,346, forward strand.
AGAACAACAAACGCAAAAATGCCAACAATTTGTATCTTATCGCTTGAACAGTTTTTTACATATTAGATATTAGTGCTTTACAATAATTTTGTGACAAAATTACATGATTTTTATGCAAAATATTCGAATTCCTCAAATTCGAATAGTTTAACTCATATTTATCTGCTAATAAATGCTAATTCGTTCGCTATAATTTGGGCTGATTTAATCCATTTAGGCCGTAGGGCATCCTCTATAAGAGGGTGACGGGTGTGACAATCCCGCGGCTAACCCTAGTCAAAAACCCAAATCTAAGGTGGAACAGTATATGCTGATAGATGCATGGCCGTGGGGGTGAACGGTAATTGATATGCGAACTCAGAATACTTGCCGCCCTTCTGTTTTAAGCTAGGCTTCCCTTGGCAATCTGGCTTACCAAGGTGACTTCTACTTCCAGACATTCTTTTTTACTCAGACAGCCAAGCTGCCATCAAATCTCTCTCCTCATGGGGGTTCTCCTTAAAACTAGTCACCGAATGCTTACTTCCTTTCTGCGCAGAACCTGTCTGCGGTATAAGCTGGGCATCGGCCAAAGCTATGATAGAAAAACATTATCACGACAAATACCTACTACAATGGACAAGTTAGACAGGTCTCCATCAAGCGAAAACCCTCATCAGTTTCGATGCAACTTTTGACAGAATTAGTCTTAGCAGAACAAATTTATGCCTGATAACCGGCTATCTCTCAGTACATAACTGGTTAAAATACCACCTCCACAAAATGGGACTATCCTCTGACACGGAGTGTAGACTCTGTCTGGAGAAGGATGAAACATCGATCTACATCTTTTGCGAATGCCCGGCTTTGGCCAGGTTTTGCCTCTAACTCTTTCAGCTGAGTTTCCTAACACCAGTTTCAATCATCAAAAGTTCGACAAGATCAATTCTGTCTTTCATTAAAAAGCTAGAGGAAATTCTAGTGTCGTAGACGGGCTTGGGTACAAAAGATCTCGTTTGGTTGCAGTTCTCGTAACACTTGTGGTTATCCCTCAGAGGTATCCGTCGTAGGGCTCATACCCTCTAACAGACCTCAGTCTGATTTGGCGTGGTCCACTTGATAAACAAGGATTAAGTCCTTGCTCCAACGTCACTCTCTCTTTTGATTGATTGATAATGCATGTACCACCACACAAGTTTTGTGATTTGAAAATACTAATGTGAACAGCACTGATGATCAGCTGAATATTGGAATTAAATAAAATTATATTTGGGGTGTTTCTGATTCTTTGCAAATCTGATTTTCCTCTGACGAGCCTAACTAGTAGAAAGAGGAGAAAAAGTAAAGTCGGACACTTTATTTAAACACGGAGATAACCTTAAAATTGTGATTAAAGCAAAATTGTTTAAACATTTTACAAAAAATTGCCCTTTAAGAAGAGAAATTTAAGATTTTTCTTTATGATTTCACTTATATTCAGAAGTTTGTATTAAACTTTTGCTTAAATTTAGATATTCCCTAAATGTGTATCAACATTAATATGTCAGAACGATGATTATAGAAATATAAAAATGACCAAAATTAAGAATAAATAGCATATAATAGAATTCCCTTATTATCAAGGAGCTATCACATACGAGGACATATAAATGTACATACAAGTTTTATTTTGAGCATCTCCACTTATGAGCCACGTATAATATTTAAGTGCAATTTTTGTATACATTTTTCTTCGAATATATGTTAATATATCTATGTACTAATACAAGTAACACACTTTTCTATGCTATTTTCATACATGTGCTCACATGAGAGAGTATTTTTATTCGATGCCGCCGTTTTCACTTTCGCACACGTGCAAGCTACATATACATATTATAAGTAGGTACCTAGCAACAGCATTACAAGGTAGGTTATGTGTCTAGGGAATTTACATTTTCATTTTCATACGCATACATACATACGAATATGTGCTTATACGCAAAATTTTTTTTTTCTTTTTTTAGCTCACGAATATTCAACTGTATCACCATTAAAATTATTTACTTCGACTAGATTGGGTTTGACCCAAATTGGGCAACATATGTACGTGTATATTCATGTATCTATGCAATGGGCATATATACATATGTTTGTATGCATGTTACACATTATATAATCATGAATATGGGTTTATGTTTTTCAGCGACATCCTGACAAATATTGAGTGTGTATATTTAAGAGTTCTTTTTTTTTTGTACGGCTGGCTATACGTATAATCATGATACATATTTCACAGAGCAGAGCTTTAAATCCGTACAGTGAGTAGATTGACATATGAAATGGTGAATGGACGCAATGGAAGGACATACTCTGATGTGCAAAAGCATTGATGTGGATCACATGAATTCATGTTAACATGCTCTATTTACTTACGTTTACCATACGCTACATATGTAGCGGTATAATTTTGTACACACACGCACACTTACATACATATACTCGTTATTATATAAATATTAATGTGCATGATGTGTGCGTATAAATATTTAATGTGTAAGGCTCTTAAAAAGTTTATATAAATTATAAATATTATCTTCTTCTTCTTCTCACTTTCTCATATTATTTCCTCTAACGTAATATATGCATTATAATCACACAAAAAAAAAATATGTATGTGGGTAAGTAGGCACGTATATTGAATTATGTATGACTCCATTGAAGTTAGTTGGATTTACAAAATAGATTTATTCATTTGTATTGTACTATGTAAGGAGGTAATCGGTTACTACCGGCCTCTGAGGAATGAGTGGTATGATTAGGAATGTCGCGACGCTACCGCAGAGAAAGACGCCGCCTACAGAAGAACCCTGCAGGCGTTGCCCCGAGTGCAGGTGCAACGCGAGCTGTTAAGGAGCGGTACAGAGAGAAAAGGAGTGCAGAGAGACGTCTTTTCAGGCGCAAGAAAAGAGAACAAGAAAGGCGCGAGTGTGAGGAGATAGAGATGTGTACCGACAAGAATGAGACTCGAAAATTCTTCGAAAAGATCAAGCGTCTGAGTGGAGGTTTAAATCCCGGAGCCTCTTCTTGTCGTGATGGAAATGGGAATCTGGTTACGGATGTAAAGAGTGTACTGAGCCTATGGAGGGAACACTTCTCCACGTTACTGAATGCCGATGCTACGAACAATTCCGCCAGTGGAGGAGATTGCCCGATAACTCCAATTACAGATGATGGTGTTGATGTTCCACCACCCGACTATGACGAGGTTGAATCGGCCATTTTAAGGCTGAAGAACAACAAAGCTGCAGGTGTTGATAGCCTGCCTGCCGAGTTGTTTAAAACCGAAGGCTATGAGCTGCTCGCCTGCATGCACCAGCTCATAAGCAGAATATGGTCGGATGAAAGCATGCCTGATGATTGGAGGCTCAGTGTTCTCTGTCCTGTACATAAAAAAAGGAGACCCCACAATTTGCGCCAACTACCGTGGAATAAGTCTCCTGAGCATTGCATACAAGGTTCTATAGAGCATACTGTGTGAAAGGTTGAAGCCTATGCTCAACAACCTGATTAGACCTTATCAGTGTGGCTTCAGACCTGGTAAATTGACCATCGACCAAATTTTCACACTGCGCCAAATCCTGGAGATGACCCAAGAAAAACTGATCGATACACACCAGCTATTTGTCGATTATAAAGCCGCTTTCGACAGTCTGGTAAGAAATTACCTCTACGCAACAATGTCTGAGTTCGGTATTCCTGCAAAGCTCATTCAACTTTGTAGAATAACACTGCATAACTTCCGTTGTGCAGTGAAAATTAGGAAGGACCTCTCCGCACCGTTTAATACCGAATGCGGTTTCAGACAAGGTGATTCGTTATCGTGCGACTTCTTCAATCTTATGTTAGCGTATGCCGACGATATTAACATAATCGGCATGAACACTCGAGCAGTCAGTGCAGCATTCTCAGAGTTAGAAAGAGAGCCGCGTCGGATGGGTCTTATGATGAACGAGGGCAAGACGAAGTATCTAGTGTCAACAAACAAAGAGTTACGGCGTCTTTGACAGCACGTCACTGTTGACAACTACGCTTTTGAAGTAGTAAGGGACTTTGTCTATCTTGAAAAACTACATTCTACAAGTCTCTCATCATGCCTGTCCTAACATATGGCGTTGAAGCCTGGACAATTTCCACCTCGGATGAGCGAATGCTTGGAGTTTTCGAGAGAAAAGTCCTACGCAAGATCTTTGGACCTATTTGCGTTGGTGGCGAGTACCGAATAAGGTACAACCATGAGCTGTACGAGCTGTATGCCGATATTGATATAGTAAAGCGCATCAAAATCCAGCGGCTGCGCTGGCTAGGTCATGTCGAGCGAATGGAAGAACACGCTCCAGCTAAGAAGGTGTTATATTCGGAACCCGCTGGAGGAAGACGCAGAAGAGGAAGACCTAACTTCCGGTGGAAGCACCAAGCACTGGAGAACCTGAAGGCGCTTGGAGTTTCTAACTGGCGCCAGCTAGCAAAGAACAGAGATGGCTGGCGAAGCATGTTATTTTCGGCCTAAATCGATATTCGGTTGTTATGGCCACATAAGTAAGTAAAGTAAGTATTGTACTATGTACTAGGTAAATAGTGGTAAACAGAACAGTGTCACTACACTGAACACAAACGATTATACGAAAGAAAATTTTAATGTTTCCTTCAAATGTTGAGTGTTTGCGAAATATCTTCAATAGTCTGCAGTCATGATATATAATAGAGAAGCAAAATTGAAGCCCTTACATTTGGTTTTTAAACATATATTTTCATATTCGATGTCTGTCTGTCTGTTATAATGTAGCATACTCAACTCCATTGCTTTTTGTGAACTTTTTATATAAAATGTGTCACCTGCATTCGCCCGCACCTATGATATTAGGTATTATTTGAAAGGCAATATCAACTCCATTCTTCTTGGTGAGCCCTTGCTCATAATTTGGATTTAGATTTAGATTTCAATTTTTCTTATAAAAAGTTTATTATTTTTTTCACAATAACATTCATAATTAGAAACTTGTAAGTACCTAGATTTTTTCCATTACTGCATTAATGCATCATTCATAAATATGCAACAACATTTAAGTAGTTTTATAACAGCAGCAAAATTGACTCCATAATAAAACAATATTCTTATTTGTTCACCCATACAGAGAATATTACTAAAGTGAATGAGTGAAGTCCCTTTATCCATTTATTCGCACTAAAGCCATACGACAACATGTCTTCGACACGCACATCAAATGTGTCAAACTTACAAGGCCGGATTAAGGGATGTTCAAAGTGTTTATAGAAACATGAGCGATCGACATTGGAATAGTTCCGCGTGGAGTATTTAAGGTGCGAACCTCGTGAGATACTACGGCTTTTCATATTTAATAATTTATTTTTAGCAATTAAAGCGTATCAAACAGATGCGAGTTTAAATAGGCTCATAAGTTTTAAGTTTCTAGTAAATATCATAAGGACTAGAGTATTAATTAGAAATTTCGATTAAATCATCAGAGAAAATAACAATCGAACAGGGTTCTCAAACTCCTCAGTCCAGCCCTGACAACTTACTTACTTCGAGTTTACCGTAAGAGATAAAGAAGCTTCTAAAGTAAATAAATGTCTTTATATATTTACTTATATTAAGGCATGTCAAATTCTTTAAAAATAGCTGGGTACAGCAAAAAACCTAAAACTTGAATCATGTCAAGCAATTATATCTGTTATTCAATTTACCACTATAGAGGTGAATCTTGGAAAAAATAACCACACAGCCACCCAGAAATCCTTCATAGGGATGTAAACTAAATAATCGACTCCCATTCAGTTTGTCTTCTCACTTCTTAGAGAGGCTTCCTTACAAAATAAATTATTTTATAGTCAGAGATATAACTGGAACATAGACAATCAGCAATGGTAGTCAAATTTTTACCCCCAACAATTTATATAAATATATATGTGGCACTAAAATCCCCGAAGTGCTCATTGGCCAAGCTTCTCTTCTATTGCTGTTGTGTGTGTTAAATTTGGACAGTATTAGAAGGGACCTACTTATTTTAGCCGGATCCGAACGGCAGAACCCTTGTGACATCACTTTTTCTGGGCTTTGTCACAGAGTTCTTTTTGAAGCTTTTTTATGGCAAGTTGTTACTGTCGGAAGAATTGCCAATTGCTTGCCGACAGGTGGGTACCGTTCGAAAGAAAAATCTGTTCGATATTAAATTTGTTATGCATCAGCCGGAGATTGAACCACGACATACAGATCAGAAGGCCAACACACTAACCACTGAGCCACGGCACGCACAACAACAACAATTTAGCTCACCTTAATATACATATCTGGAAATCTCGTTGCTGATAGTATATAATGCTGATGTACATACGCAGAAAGGATAACAGGAAGTATACAAAAAGACATTAAAATGCAGCAAAGAATATTTGCATCAGCATCATATAGGAATGTGTTCTTCATCAAAGAAGAAAGAATGACAGACAGACAGGCGATGAATAAAAAGCTATATGGAGTAGGGGTGTTGGTGAATGGATTTGAGGGCGTGTAAGCGTGTAAGTGAATGTACTTATAAGTGAATGAGTTATTATATGCATTCAAGAGGCAACAACTAATGGCGTATAGTAAGTTAAAAGTATGTCTCGTAAGAAATAAATCAGCAGAATAAGTACATAGATAGCGAGAAAAAATTCTTAAAATTATGAATGTCCATAAACTCGTATATCTACTTAAACGAAAAAAAGAGCATACTCGTATATTAGAAAATAGGAAAACTGTAGAAGGAAAGAGGAAAATAGTAGTGAGAAAAAATACAACCGAATGGCTATTATACAGCACTACATACTAAAGTAAGAAAAAGAAATAAAAGAGAGAAGGACTAATCATTCAATATATGTATGTACATACAATGGAATGGAAAATGAATGGGAAGAAAAGACGAAGCCAAAATGGAATTGTTACATATTCCATTTTATACATATACTCTTCTATTTCTTGATTCATACTATCTAGTTAAGAAAGTGATAAATATGATAGTTTAATACTTATCCATACAATGTATTTGTGACTAAATAATTTCAACCATAAGATATCGTCTTATAGCCATTGGCGGTTAAGACAGCTAAATGTGCTACTATTGAAAAAAAAAAATCTCCTTACAGTCGGCTGGGGCCGACCAAACTATACCCTGCATATGTAGATTTATATATAAAAAGTTTACTCGAATTTCCACTTTTCGAGAAACAATTTTTGCATATACTACTAATTTACACCCGAAATATGGTTGACTTTGACGAAGTAAAAGGATTTTAAGATAATTCCGAGGCTTATTATGGGAGCTATATAAAAGTGGGCGTGGCTTACCACTTTCTAGTAAATCCAATTAATTTTTCAACGTTAATCCACACCTTAAATTTGGTGTCCTACGTTGAATAGTTTCTAAGTTATGGTGGTTAACATTTTTGTTTAATTTCCTCAACTTTGTATGGGAGCCCCAATAAGAAGTGGGCGTGGTACGCTGATTTTTCGCCAGATTATTTCCGACTACCATATTAACATAAGTGTTAATTATGATTGTTCTAGACAGAAGGATACAGAAGTTATAGCTATTTCAATTTAAAAGAAATTCGGTCATTTTGTATGGCGGCTACTATCAACAGTGGGCGTGGCGCGTCCATTTCCTGTGAGTCTAGTTGCTCCTACAATACTAATCCATACCTTAAATCTAGTTGTCCTACGCTGAATAGTTTGTAAGTTATGGAGCTTAAAATTTTAGTTTAATTCCCTTGACTTTGTATGGGAGACTCATGAACGAGTGGGAGTGGCACTTTGATTTTCTGCCAGATTTTTGCCGATTACGATATTAATCTAAGTGTCAATTATGGTTATTCTAGACGGCAGATTGCCGAAGTTACAGCTGTTTCAATTTAAAATTTGTATGGGGGCTACGATAAACAGTCGGCGTGGTGCACCCATTTTCTGTGAGCCTAGTTGCTCGTACAATACTAATCCACACCTTAAATCTCGTTGTCCTACGCTAAATGGTTTGTAAGTTATGGAGCTTAAAATTTTAGTTTAATTCCCTTGACTTTGTATGGGAGACTCATGAACGAGTGGGCGTGGCACTTTGATTTTCTGCCAGATTTTTGCCGATTACGATATTAATCTAAGTGTAAATTATGGTTATTTTAGGCAGAAGATTGCCGAAGTTACAGCTGTTTAAATTTAAAATTTGTATGGGTGCTACAATAAATAGTGGGCGTGGTGCGCCCATTTTGTGTGAGCCTAGTTGCTCGTACAATACTAATCCATACTCTAAGTCTCGTTGTCCTAGGCTAAATGGTTTGTAAGCTATGGAGCTTAAAATTTTAGTTTAATTCCCTTGACTTTGTATGGGAGACTCATGAACGAGTGGGCGTGGCACTTTGATTTTCTGCCAGATTTTTGCCGATTACGATATTAATCTAAGTGTAAATTATGGTTATTTTAGGCAGAAGATTGCCGAAGTTACAGCTGTTTAAATTTAAAATTTGTATGGGTGCTACAATAAATAGTGGGCGTGGTGCGCCCATTTTGTGTGAGCCTAGTTGCTCGTACAATACTAATCCACACCTTAAATCTCGTTGTCCTACGCTAAATGGTTTGTAAGTTATGGAGCTTAAACTTTTAGTTCAATTCCCTTGACTTTGTATGGGAGACTCATGAACGAGTGGGCGTGGCACTTTGATTTTCTGCCAGATTTTTGCCGATTACGATATTAATCTAAGTGTCAATTATGGTTATTCTAGACGGCAGATTGCCGAAGTTACAGCTGTTTAAATTTAAAATTTGTATGGGGGCTACGATAAACAGTGGGCGTGGTGCGCCCATTTTGTGTGAGCCTAGTTGCTCGTACAATACTAATCCACACCTTAAATCTCGTTATTCTACGCTGAATAGTTTGCAAGTTATAACCGGTAACATTTTTTTAATTTCCGCAACTTTGTATGGGAGACCCAAAAAGGAGTGGGCGTGGCACACTGATTTTCTGCCATATTATTTCTCACTGCCATGTTAATCTAAGTGTCAATTATGGTTATTCTGGACAGAAGATTGTAGAAGTTACAGCTGTTTCAATTTAAAAGAAGTACAGACACTTTGTATGAGAGCTACGCTAAAAAGTAGGCGTGGCTCAACCACTTTTGGCGAGGTTATATAGTAGTATAATATAACTCTATGTGCAAAATATTGTTGTCCCAAGTGGTATATTATGTGAGTTATAGCAAGTTAAAGATTTTGACAATTTCGAGGTTAGTCGCTTTGAATGCTTGGTGTGGGCGTGGTTATTGACCGATCATGCCCGATATCAATCCCCTCCGTACCCTTGGATCATAGATTACTTATGCCAAATTTCATCGAAATAGCTCAATATTTACTCAAGTTATCGTGCGAACCAGCCAGGTGACAGACAGACGGACGGACGGACGGACGGACGGACGGACGGACGGACGGACGGACGGACATCGTTAAATCGAAAATTTAATCGACGCTGATCACGAATATATATCTATGTCTATATCTCCGGAGATTCCTTCAAGTGGACACAAACATCTGACCGAAATGAATATACCATGCATATTGCATTATGCAGGGTATAAATATATATATGTGTATGTATGTCATAACAATAATTTATTGTCATAAATATTGGGACAATACGATGTTCATTCCTTTGCTTTATTTTGATGATCTTTTTTTTTTTGCCCCATAAATAAATAATATATAGGTATGTATGTACCTCTATATATGTTTATGTTTTGCGGCTCATTTCAAATATTCGCTTCAATAATTTCAATTTTCCTACGGCATAGAAATTGTGCACACACACACACACATATAGACGCACAACTCTGGCTTCATCGTTGATTGTGTGGAACTGTATAAATCAAACATTGATTTTTGCCAATTTTTGCTTTCATACTGACACTGGCTAACATCCAAGACATTATGCATATATATATACATTCTTGCATAGACATTGGAAAATATGTATATGTACATAAGAACGACATGCATTCATTTTTTTTTCTAATGTTCTCGCGAGACATGCCAGATACGGAAACATAGGCAGGCAGAGGGAGAGATGTTGAGATGTTATGGTGCACTTTCCTTTATATTAGTATATTTTGTTGTTTTTATTATCTTTTTGTATATATATACAATATACCCAGAAAGAAACAAAATGAAGTGATCGATTTTAATAGTAGTCGTCGAACACCAAATAGCACCATAGAGTACGATATAATCTGTTCTGTATGTATATTGGAGTATTTTTACTAACGGACGGATATTTTGTAGTTGTTGTAGCAGCAACAAGTTTTTGAATATATACTACATATAATTATTTTGATGATTTAATACACGTGATAGAAAATAGGCTTAATCAGATGAGAATTAAGCCTACCTCCTATACAAAAGCATGCTTTTAAATGCCTGTTTTCTCATTTAGCGAACGAAATTATTAAGTTATTAAACGGAAACTCGATATATACAGATTTAACTATTAATGTGTAAGAAAGCCTGAAAGTAGGCATGACCATATTGAAACTACGCCTACCTTCCATACAAAAGTATATTTACAAATGGATGTTTTCGCACTTTACACACGAAATAATTGAGTTATCAAGCTCAAACTCGATACGATGGACAGAATCGAATGAAAACCATGACTACTTCCCCTACAAAATAATACTTCCATATGTATAAAGGCAATTTTGAGTATGAAAATACAAAGCGAATAATTATAAATTTGGTATGTAATGTGATAACATTTGCTAATGAATGAATTAATTCATGAATAGATGGAATTACTTAAAAGCCATTACCATTTCTCATACAAAAGTATGTTTTCGAATGCATGTTCGTAGACCTTTCGCAGAAAGATATTAAACTATGGGACTGATGCTTGGTGCATATATGATTATTTTGATCAAAGAACAATTATGTTTGAAAATGATCGATAGTGGATGAAAAGTACACCTATCTCCAGTAGAAATATATTTGCAAATTGGTTATATCTAATGCTTAGTGGAAGTTAAGTTTTTCATTTTGTTTCCTTTATTAAAAAATTTACTATCCAAATTACATGATTCCCTCACATAATAGATGTTTTTTCTTTCTGGGTAGTGCTGATAGTTATTATATGTTCTTGGTAAGACAGCATGGCGACACTGTACTGTCCTATCATATCAACGATAGCAGACATAAAGGTTTCTTAAGTGTTGTTGTTGTTGTTGTTGTAGTAGCAGTTGTTATTATTCAACCAACAAGCCATAATAAATGCTTGTTGTTGTTGCTTTGGTTATTGTTGTAAACGTTGGTCATATCCGTGTAACGACGAGTATACATGTTTCCGCCTGTAACTATTCCTTTAACATTTAGTATATTTTTTTTTGTGTGTTCTTTTACAAATGTCCTTGCTTGTCATCCTCTTTACCTCATTTGCCTTTACCACTACCTTATCACTGGTTGCAATTATAAATGTTTTTGGCGTTGTTGTTGTTGTTGTTTCTGGTGTTATATGACTTTTTGCACACATGGTTCGTTGTGTTGGGCCCTGTTGCCATCATATGTTATATATTATATTTAGTTTTGTTATGAGTTCACTCATTTAAAAACATACAAACAACACATATGTTATGTATGGATGTGCCTACTTAAATGAAATCCTATTACTTTAATTTATGTTAGAGAGAGAGAGAGCTACCTTTATATGTATAGGTAGTAGATACAAATGCATATAAGTATAATAAATATAATAAACGACACACACACACACACACAAACACACGCATAGAAACCAAAAATTTAACTTACAAATGTCATACGTAAGTACATGAATTTATATATATATGCATACGCATATGAATGAGTAAATATTGTAGGTAGAACATATACATATGTATACATGCAAATGCGCCTATTTGTATGTTTGCTTAGTGGTTTAAGTGGTTCATGTGCACGTATAAATTTATATGTATATACACACATAATACTTATAATATACATGTATATAGTATATACATACGTGACACATTTAAAATGGAGGCAAAAACTAATGTCACTAACATCAACCACTCGAAGTGTCATTGTACTATGATTTTATTGTCTACTAATGTTCTTCTTGTTGGCAATGTTGCTTTACATAATATACATACATATATACAATATATGTATGGATGTGTGTATTATAGTGTTGAAAAAGCAACCGCTTGTTAGACATGCTTTTAAATTTTCAATAAATTTTAAGTTAGGGTGATTTGTAAACAATTTTTATGAGGATCAAATTCGAATAGTGCGGTGAAGTATTTGCATTGTATGAAATGTTGGATTATTTATGACAGGCACTAACTTTTTTAAAGAACTTTGAAAAACTTTCTGACAAACATCAATTCCAAATTCATATTCTAAGGTATTTTCTGACGATAGACAACATTTTTCGATAATACACCTACGCTGTACTGATTCGTCGATGTCAACACTGGTAGAATTCAATTATGGTAGTGTAGTGCTCTACGGCCCATCAAAGTTAGAAATAATGATTGGCTTCACATGCAAACATGTATTTCAATTAAGCAATATTACCCTGTCCATCTGCGAGTAATTCTTCATACATTTGGATGTCGCCAACAAAAGATTACTGAAAACATTTGACCAATTGGTCCCACTTAGGCAAACACATCGGATATATTTTATCTTTGAATAATGATAAATTAAAATGATTGCATATGAAGTCAGTCATTTCAATGCTTCTTTTGATGTTTACTTTTTGTTGAATAACTTCAAAAATCCCTATAGCAACATATGATGAGAACATATGTTGATAAGAACATATGTTGATAAGAACATATGTTGCTATGATGCAAATTTTATTGCAACTTCATATGAGTGTATATTCATACTGTGAAGGAAAACAAAAAATGCCAACAAATGGTTGCATTTCTTTGGCTTATGTTTATTTATTATTTTCCTATATCGAAGAAGTTTAACTATTTAAACTATTCTAAACACAAGCACATACTTTATCGTTTTTTTTTCTCTGCAATCAAATCAAAATTCATGCTGAGTAATGCTAATAAATTTTACATTTCCTTACATATTATTATCGTACGCTCTTATAAATGAACATGCATTCATGTATCTTAAGTGTAAACTGGAAAAATTTCTATTTAAAATCCGCTTAGCACGTATACCAATATTCTTATAAATTGGTTAAATATAAGAAAAAAGTCACTTACAACAAAACAGCAACAATTTATGATATTAATAGGTATCAACAACATTTAACCAACGACTTACAGTATTCGCTTTACAACGACAGCCAGTGTTATTCATTGCAGCCATATATGATAGTACGTAGAAGTGACAATATCAAATGTATGTAGATGACAACAAAGATGGCGAAAATGATGATAACGAAAGCATTCACTCATACTGACTTGGTAAAAGTGGCATCATCATCATTATCATCATTATAAGCATCTTCATCATGTTCATTTTCTTTAGTATAAAGGAATCACATTCATAAACTTATTTCATAGATTTCAGAAATATATCTGTGTGTGTATGTGTGTGGGAAGCGTGAACCTAGAGATGAAAATGGTTAGAAAGGCTGAAATGAAGGACATGAAACAACAACGACAAAGACAACAACAGCATCAACTAAGTATGAGGACGATGAGAATGAATGAAGAATTTCCATTGATTGAGTAAAACGCAATACGTTCGCTGAAGGCAAAAAATGATTCAAGAGTGGATCTTAACAGAGGGACAGAAAAATAAATATATATGAGAACAGGTGGTGAATCAGTGAAGCGTGCTTTTATAGTGTATTCAACTAATAAAAATGTCAGATCGAATGATGATGATGATGATGATGATGACAAGGCGATAACAACGATGTAAGTACGCATATGCTCGCACATACACTTGATGCTCACACGAGATGATGATGATGATGATGATGATAACGATAATGATGCCTTTGCTAAGATGTTTGAGATGCTATAAGTGTAATTTTTGCAATTTGCTTCACCTGCTGCATGACACAAACACCCATACACACACATGTATGCACATGTATATAATTCAAAGCAAATGATTGCATACCTACCTCAATACGTAGATACTGCTGATGTCAGTGCTGTTGCTGTTCTTTTTGTTTTTTTTTGTTTTTGTTTTTTTGCCTTTTTGTATTCACTATTATTATAATAACAATGATGATGATGACTCTAAAGAGTGAATAATATTTTTGTATGCTTTATTTTCTAAAACTTTGCATCTTGAAATTATTATCTTCGATTCGACAATCTTATGCTGCTACTTATTGACGTAATATCTTTACCATATGTAAATATATATTCTGTAGCTGCTTCTTATGTACAATATAAATATTAAGATAGCTGGTAAATATCTATCACAATTATTCTTAGTTTAGATCTTTCTAATTTTGTTGATTAAATAACTTAAAAACATTTATATCATTTCATAGTATACTTAGTTTATACTAATGACAGATTGACGGTCAGGAAGGTTTTGCTATGGGTTTGATGGGATTGGAAGGAAGCAATCGCCGAAGGAAGCAATCGCCCAGAGGCATCCATTAGGACAACTCCAGGCCACACACATCGATAGTGACTCGCCAGAAGCTCCGGGAGCTTGGTTAAGAGGTTCTTTTGCATCCACCTTATACTCCGGAATGGCGAATGATTTTGCTGATTTCTATGATTTGAAAAATTCGCCTCAAAAGAAGCTTGTGAAAATGGACTGTCCCAGTTTTTTGCCAATAAGAGCGAGGGTTTCCATGAGAGTGGCATTATGAAATTACCTTCAAAATGGCAACAAGTTAGCGAATATAACGGTGGATATTTGACCTAAATCGGATCATTCTAACTATGCTAGATAAAACCTTCAATTGAATGCAAAAATAATGGATTTCTTTTTACTAGATCTTATAGTTTTCCAACCTTGACTTTGTAGGTATAAAAATCATTTTCCAATCCAAGCGAATGCCCTTTAGAATCCAAACAAATTCTGAATGTTGGCTAAAAATTGCTAAAAATTGCTAAGATTTATGGATTATGAATAATTGAATTATTTGAATAGAAAATAAATGAGACCTTCTTAATCTCAAAGAATTATTAACAAAGTAAGTTTCGAATAAAATAAAATTCACTGCTGTCGTTCAAGGTTCAAAGCTAGATGAGCGAGTGGCAGAAATGGTACTATGTCTATCTTTTGGAGTGAATAGGACGATCACTGAAATCTCGAGTGGGTTGGTCGATTTTCCATCCAAAAAAAAAAAACGACTTATGGAAACCTTAATAAATCCTCTCAACTAAGCTGAAGCTGACCCGGAAGCAATCTTATAATATCATTATTAAGATGTGATAATAAAAGAATATCTGCATTTTCTTGCTGAACTCTCTGAACACATATTTTCGACAAGTGCTTTGGTTTGTGTTTTTGATTGTACATATTTGAAAAACTTTCATTACATTTACTTATTTTCTTTCATCTTCTTGTTATTAATACAAATATACAATATACAATATACAAATAGTAGTATACCATTAAATATATACATTTATTACATTTTGCAATCACTATAATACAACTGGGAAATGGCACGTTTGTATTATGTGTAATATATTCATAAATTATGTAAGCATACAAATAATTTTAATTGACATATACCACAATTTAAAATTCAAATGTTATGTTTACCATCTCAGGTTGGCTGCCTGACAACCATTGGTTGAACAATTTTGCGTTGTGTCGATTCGATGGTCGTTTAGTCGATTGGTCGTTTAGTTGACTGGTACATAGTTAGCAATAACAATATTCATGAATATATATTTAGTGAAGTACATAATTGTACGAATATTGTTAAATGTAATATTCAACACAACAAAAAAAAAACGAATTGACTCAAATATGTATTATGTATATTACGTTTATTTCAATTGTGTTTAAATATTCACTTAAATACATGTTAAAATGATGGTGATGATGATGATGATGATGATTATGATAATGATGATGGTTACGATGCATGAATTTGTTTATTTTTATGCAAATATCAAATTTACATACACATATACTTACATACTTATATTGTATAAATATGAATTAGTAGTTGTTGTATACATTTTGAATATTATATTTAATTAATTTTAAACAGTTTTGTTATGGCATGAAATATATATATATATATATATATATATATATATATATATATATATATATATATATATATATATATATATATATATATATATATATATATATATATATATATATATATATATATATATATATATATATATATATATAATATATAGTAATCATAATAAAATATATAGTTTTTCTTTAGTTAACGTATAGTACATATTGTATGTACCATATTTAGTATATATACAAATGGTTAATATTGTATATTGATATACTTATATTCACGTAAATGGTATTTATATTGTATAGATTGTTAAATTGTGCAAAGCACATCTAATTGAGCGTATTTAATGCGACAATTATAATAATAATTTTCATGGTTTTTAACTATAATATTTTTTTTTTTATATTTATGAGGGTATTTAGATTTTTGCTAGTTCAATAATTTATAAAATAATATGTTTAAATGAAATTTTCAATCAATATTGCATTTTTCATAATTTTTATTGCAGTACATTTCGTAATATTTTTTTTTTTAAATATTCACAAATAGGGACGATTAGCGACCCAAAATCCATATAATTCATAGGCTACTCTAATCTACTTTTTTTGTGAATAGGATGTCCGATCGACATGATATCGAGGCAGTCCATAGGTTCGGGCGTTGTTTTTTCAATAATTTCACAGTAGGAACTTTTTGAGTACAAAAAATGATTGGTCAGAGAAGTACGCGTTGTTAAAAAATAAAATGGCATCTTCGAACGAGTATAAGGGGCATATTTTGTATTTTTTTTTATAAAAGTGGAAAAACTGCAACAACTGTTACTGCAGAAATAAACGCAGCTCATGAGGAGAATACCGTGAGTGTAAGGAATGCTCAAAAGTGGTTTTCCAAATTCCGAAGTGATGATTGTGACGTTGTGCATGCCCCACTCTCGTCTTGAGGTCTTTAACTCCGACGCTTTGCTGGAACCCGTGGAAGCTGAGCCAAGTCGATATGTTGACTGGAAGGTTAAATTCATCACATGGAACAGTGTATAGGCACCTGGTTCAATTGGGAAAGGTTCCAAAGCTGGGAAAATGGGTTCCGCATAAATGTTCCGTCGCAAACCTTCAGCAGAGAGTGAATGTGTGTTCTCAGCAGCTGCAGCGGCTTGAAAATGATAGTTTTTTGAACCGTATTGTTACTGGGGACGAAAAATGGGTCCTCTACAATAGCCCAGTTCGCAAACGCCAGTGGTTAGATAAAGATGAAATACCAGAACCAACCCCCAGAGATGGCCTTCACCCGAAGAAGATTCTTCTGTATATTTGGTGGTATATGGCCGGTATCGTTTCTATTGATCTGCTGGAACCAAACCAGATGATCACAGCTGATTATTATTGCCATTAATTATCCCAACTGAATGAAGCACTTGAAAAACATCCACCGTCTTTAGTCAATAGACGCAAAGTTTTGTTTAACCACGACAACACAAGACCGCATACTGCAAGACAGACGTTAAGCAAGCTGAACGAGCTCGGATGGGAGCTAATGCCGCATCCACCATACTCTCCGAATATTGCACCTTGAGATTATCACCTTTTCCGCGCACTTCAGTCACATTTAAGTAATAAGAACACCTCAAATAATGCCTTAAAAAGGGATATCGACGCGTATTTTTGCTCCAGAGACAAACAATTTTTTGAGCATGGAATTAAAAATTTGCCTAAACGTTGGGAAGACATTGTAAATAATGTAGGAAAATATATTATTGATTAATAAATACTGAAAACTTATTTTTCTTAAATTATTTTAAAACCACCTAAGAAAAACTCATGAACTTATGGAGTGACCTAATATATTAAATGTATTATAGCAGCTTCAGATTTATTTTTTTTTTGACATAAGGTGCCCAAATATATCCGCATTATCCAGAAGAATCACAATATTGATTTTCAATATACAAAAAGATCGTATTGAAAATGAAAAATGAAAAGGTTGCCAAATTTAATAATAATAATAATAATAATAATTTCCAGCATAATCACCAAGGGAGCTGTAGCTGTTATATGTAGGTTTGGACAGATTTGGGCACGTTTTGACGAAAAAAAATGATTAGTACTACATAGGAAGAAACGAAAATGTTATTTAAAAAACATTTCATTTTAAATATACAAAAATATTATGTTTATATTAAACAAATTTTTTGTAAGTATTTATGATCATTCTATTAATGCCACAATCTCACAAAACAAAAGTAAAAACCAAAGAAAAAAAAAAAAAGAGAAAAATGACTTGTAATAATAAATAAATGGATAGAAAAGCGAAAAATACAATCGTTATGACAATGAAATGGCAATGACAATTATCAAATATATATATGATATGTATTATGATGATGATGATGATGATGCTATGTTGTTATATTCTTCTTATGTGTGGGTTAGTAATTTCTATAATATTATTGTATTTTATGTTTGTTTTTTTTTTTTCCTTTCTCATTGTTTTGTGTACGTTATATGAATGCGTACTTCTTTCTTTCCAATTCATTAGATTTTTATGACCATTTGTTCATCAGTTCGCCCACTTGTGTTCTCTGGTATCATACTATTTATACCTCTAGGGACTGTGCAAGAGTATATTTTTTCCGCAAGTTATATTCATGTTTATATGTACGAGTACATTGGTATATTTTATTTTTATGCTATGCATTGTATGTATGTATTAAATAACAATGTACAAAAAAAAAATAAAGCATAAAAATTCATTTTGGAGAATGAAAAAATTATTCTATATGGGAGTAAAAAGAAAAACAAAAAGAAAAATTGTAAAAGACAAGATAAAAACCAACACTACAGGGAGCATGAAAACGTTTGCTATGCTTTTTCATTTTATTTCTATCTATCTACAAGTATGTACGATACAAGTACATCATGCAAGTACATACGTATTGGGATTTTTAATTTTAAAAATCATTTCTTCAATGGAAAATATTCCTTTTGAAAAATGTATTTTTTCCTTTTTGGCTTCCATCTGCTTCCAAAAAAAAAAAAAAAAACATAAAGTAAAAGATATTGTAAATCGTTTTTGTCATTGGTTTGAGTTTGCTGCTGAATGTTATTGTTAATGTTGGCATTGTTATTGGATAAATGCTTTCAGCGCGAACCAATCGAAGTCATACCACAATAACGACAACGACAACGGCGACGACAAATGGGTTTTTATTTAATTGCTCATATAATTTGAGTGTATGTCTGAGCTTGTCAAATAAGTTATATACCAATAGCAAGCGCTGGAAAAAAGCGCATTCCAAATAGCCTAGACGGAATGTTTCATACAGAATAATAGTAGGAGTAGTAATAGTAGTAGTAGTAGTAGCAGTATTTTAAAAAGCATGATGAATACTATTTCATGTAATACATATGAAAATATTTACAAATTCTTTGTATCTATTACAATGTTTCATTTCCAACAAATATTACCATTAATCATAAACAAACAAGCAAGTATATGCATAACCATCGTTTTGCACATCGTATTGTACATATAAATATTACACCAGATACAATAATGAATTAATATTGTTTTCATTATTTCCTCTTTTTTGTGAATTGTTGTTCCTCTTCTTATTTTTTGATAATCATTTGCGTAAATAATGTGCCATTTTGTGTCATTTTTAGTTAATGATTATTATATCCTCCAATATAATGAGCTATGTACCAAAGCTATGTGTTAAGAAAGAAGATAAATGAGAAAGAAAAAAAAAAAAACAAAAAATATGTTTCCATGACAATTGATTATCGTAAGGTCATTGGTATTATCATGTTATATAGTAACTAAATAAATGTTTGTAGAGTCAAAAACTTTGGTATGTACATATTTATATATAGTAATTCTGTTTTTTTTTTCCTGCGACCATATAAAATGCTTTGCATTGATAGCATGCGACCAATAAAGTAAAGCAAATTTGATTCTTATGCCCACGTATCGATAAATAATTGGCAATTCTGTTAACAGTGTGCTAAAAGAGGTCTTGGGTACAAAATGGAAGATGGCAGTGCTGGAGCAGGAATTGTAGGGCCAAATTTCCGGAAGGCAATTGCAATGGGAAAAATGGCTTCCATTTTTCAGGCGGAGGTCCACGTCTTAGAGCAATCTGTCAGAGAATGTCTACGTCGGGGCACTCGAGGAACTAATATATGCATTCTTTCAGACAGTCAGGCAGTTCTAAAATCATTAATGAATTTCTCGTTCCAATCTAAGTTGGTCTGGGAATGCTTTGAACTCCTTAGCAAAGAGGAACTCTATGACTCTAATATGGGTACCGGGATACGAGGCCATATTCACTGGCTAAAAAGGGCTCAGACACTCCTTTCATAGGAGCAGAACCCCTCTGCGGGGTAAACAGGCGCTTCATGAACAACTTAATATGTGAAGAGGAAAAAAATAGTCTAACCGATTACTGGAGAACCCAAACAGACATATGGCAGTCGAAAAGATCCATTGACCCTGAACACATTAAGGTAGATACTATCTTGAACCTCAGCAGAAAAGACATCAAGCTGTACACTGAACTATTAACAGGTCATTGTAAACTTAATTATGTGGTGTGTGGTTAACAACGATCTCTGTCGACTCTGTCTTGAAGAGCAAGAAACAGCAGAAGACGTTCTTTGCAATTGCCCAGCTGTGGCTAGACGCAGATTAAACTACCTAGGCAATGGATTCATAGTTGCCAGGAACCTAGTTAAAATCAATCCCACAGCAGTGACAAGAATTATAAATAGTCTTGAGTTAGGGATCTTCAGGTCGCGATGCTTCATAGCCTTAATAATAATAATAAATAAAATAGGTCTGTCTTATACAAGATATGCCACAAGAATTCTATTTAGGTCCTAATCTAAAGATCATGAGAATAGAAGCATTCGTTAAAATACTCGTACCAACGATCGCCTTTAGGAGGCTGAAATGTAGACCGTCTTACTTGCATGTGTTCTCCACAACTTTTTTCCGAACATATTATCGGAGCCTTCCTCAATAATTTACATAGAGAGTTAATATATATGATGACGTTTTTATTCGGTTTTATCGCCCAACATTTTTCGTAAACATACTTACTCGAAAGTAAAGATAACCAAATCAACTTGAAGGAATCCGAAAATTTACAAATAATCTCATAAATTCCCAGGATGTTTGTAGAGAGATAATATATAATTTTCAGATTTGTGCTGAAAAGCCATAAATAGTTCACGATTATTTGAAAAGTTCAAAATTAGATTAATAAACTTCGATTCATCAGAGCCAAATTTTAATTGGGGAATTTAATTTTGCCATTTAGATCGCCGAATTGTTCTAGAATATTTTGAAAGTCACTGTTCTACATGACTAAACCACAGACATTCTGGCAGCTAAAGTTGAAAATCCGACTTTAAATAGTGAATTTATGAAGAGAAATTTTTGAAAAAAAAACTTTATAGAGAATTCTCTCGTCAAATTAAAATGAATTTGAGTTTTTCCTTCTGGATATATAGCTAGAAATATACAAGTGTTTCTACAAATATGAATGAGTGTGTATATTTTATTCCCATTCATAAGTATTTCTGCATGTACTTACATATAATCAGAATGTAATCTGTCATCAAGCCTGATGATTAGAAGTACCATTTTCTACTATGTATTTATGTTGTCAGTGACACATTAAAAAATATACTATATTTTCAACTATTTTTTTTCTTTCTTTCTTTAACATTTTCAGCATGTCACTCACAATATAATATTTAATTGTCTTCCCCTTACATCACTTATAAAGAAATACATATATTACATAAGTGTGTATGTATGTGTGTGTGTACTTGTATGTTCATATGATAGATTAATTTGAAACATCAAAGTGGTTTCTATGACAGATGAGGACGGCTTTACATATGACTATGTGTATGACTATGAAAATGACGATAACGATGATGACGCCGACGATGACGACGACGACGATAACAACGGCGACAACGACAACGACAATGACAGCAAATATATTTTCGACATCATTTAAATGCCTTGAGTTAGTCAGAAATGTACTTGTATTTAAATGAAAATTTTGTAACAAATATATGTAATTTCACCCACTCATATAAGGTACATACAATTACGAATATAAATAAAAGGCTGTTTTTTTTTTTGTTTTTGTGTGTAAGTATGAGCGAGATCATGATGATGATAATGACGAAAACGACATGACAGCAAAGCTCAAAAAAGAATTTGTCAATTTGTGACAACATTTAACATCACCCAAAAGAAATAAAGATTATGTGGTTTTGAGAGGTGGGGAAAACCGTGAATATATATCCCAAACTGAAGACAAAAAAAAAAAAATTCATAAAAACCAATTGTTATATTGTTAACTCATATAAATGATATACGCACGCGGTTACAATAGGGGATCAGAAATACATATGTATGCTTTGTCAGGACTTTACAATGTTAACTTTTACTTTGACTTTGAAATCATTACGTTACATTATATATTAAAATGTTTGAATGGCACTACTGGTGTTATTAGAAGAAAAAAAAAACTGTAAGTTTAAGTGAGTATTGTAAAAGTTAAAATGTATAATTTCTCAGTATCATGCTGTTATAGTAACAAATACCAAAATGTAGAAGGTGAGGTAAACAAAGCTTTTGCTGCTTGTTTTACGCTTTTTGCATACTTTTGGGGAGTGTTGAAAATAATTCAAGTATCTTAAAGGTACTTTTCTCAAGCGTGCAGCAAAACAGTTTTCAAACACAATGATAGAGGGTGAACCCTTAGAAAGTTGTTCTTTCTAGTAGGGGTTAAGCCTAAAAAAATTCCTTCAAATCTGACAATTGCAATAATACTTAAGCTTATAACGAATTACTATTTTATCATTAGAACTTATAAATAGTGAAATTTATTTTGAAAATTGTCATTCTATCGTTGAAACGGTCAGTGCGAACGGCAGAGAATATCGTTGTTCTTAAGTTTAATGCTACGGTGGACCAAATAGATTATTTAAGTATAAATAAAAAATCTAATTCAAATCAATATCGAAATGAATATAGTAAGTTTTGTACGTTTGTGGAATTCGTCGAATATCAGCTGCCTATTGATTACCGAGTCTCATTGAAGACTATCTTTTGAGTGAAGGTAACATTTGCTTGGAAGTTGTACTTGTAGTATAGAAAATGTATTTTTTGTATGCCATCTAATGGCCATTATGCGGTCTAAGGGCTGAATCAGTTAGGAGGCCATACTTCTTCAGCAGTTTGACTGTTAAATCTAAGTTAAGAAGGAAATACTGTCATGATAATAAACCATTTTGTTTCTTAATCTCGTCCTATAATAAATGAATAAATATTAGTAACTTTTTATTGTATATATTTCATTTACGACAATCATTTATTTCTCGAAATCGATCCTTAAATCTGTACGCCGAGATTTTGTGGAGATAAATAAAGTCATTGGTTTATAATATTAAGGCAGCGATATATCTAAGTCAATTTTGATCGCATGATTGATGTGATATTTACACTAAATGTTCAAATATATAGTTAATAATTTATTCCCAATTATTACAACATATCGTTTATATGAGTTAAACGAATTTGAACCAAACGAAATTAATTTGAACAAAAAATTCTCTATTAGCAATTTTTGAAATGTCAGTCAATTTGCATTTTGACTGCACTTATTGTCTTTTATTTATATTAAACCAATTATGTATGTAACAAATAAAAAAAAACTGAATTTCTATATATCTTTACTTAGTGAAAATACACTTTTTCTTAACTCACGCTAAATTAAATTCGTTAAACTTCTTGCTATTGCAAATCACTCTTGTCGCTGGCTGGCATTCTACCCAAAAATTTTGCATTATATTACCACAGTAAGCTCCATTTGATAATTAATCTATGTACACTTGACTTGACATTTTGCTTTATGTTGCCAACTTTCTTTAAAATTTTTCTTCTACTCTTTTATACTCTGATACGCCCATATCTATATACATTGGCTTTTGTGGTGTATATTTTGATGGATGTTTTAGAATAATTCTTATTTCTTCACCTTCACTGATCGCTTTCATTTATTCACTCACTCTATCTCTTTCTTTCATTGTGCCTCTTTCTCTGTTATTCTCTGTAACTACATGTGTCTCCAACACCTACTATGATTATTTTGTGGTTTTGGATTGCAAGAGAATATGAATTTAGTTTCTGATTGATTGCGTTTGTTTTTGAGGATTTATTGTTGTTGTTTCTGTTGTTGTTGTTGTTGTTTTGGTTACTATTAACGCGTATATCCTAGTCGTAGTTATTATTACTGCTGCTACTATTTGTGCGTATAGACTATGTATTAGCTTTGTTGGCAAGCACAGTTAGTGTCGGTTTAGATTTTGGCTTTTGTATGAATTTGGCTTTTATGTATACTATGATGGCTGGCATTGTATTTATGTGTGTGTATATATGTAGTATATATGCGTAATTGTTCCTACTACGAGTATTATCGTTGTTGTTATTGTGGCTTTATCATTTGTCTGTGGTGTTCGTATTATTCTAGATCTATTCTGTTGCGATGCGGAACGATTTTCAAGCACTTTTAGGTGTGATATATTTCTGTTGCTGTTCTATCCTAGTGTTTTGTATCCGTTTTTTCCTTTAATCGTTTGTACAAAAATCGTTTTCATTTGATTTGTATTAAATTGAAACGATTGCAGTAGAAAAAAATTTCATATTCACTATCAGTATTCCAATGATGCTTAACTATTATAAATTATATTCGCATGTATGTATGAACATTAGTCATGTGAGAGTTAAATTAATATCATGTTTTAGTATCGGTTATAAAATTGTTCACTTTGAACTTGAAAATCTTCGATAAAAAAATATTTTTTGCATATTAAATAGAAACCTTCTTAGCATTTGTTTGATATTTGAAATTTTTGGATCATTGACTGCAAACTGAAATTGATTTTTTTATCATTTCTTTCAATGTTGACAAGATTAATAGATTCAGTTTTTTCATAAGTCGATAGTAGTAGGTAGTAGGAAAATATCAGTGTGAGTCGGAATATATGTACATAAATTTCAAGCCATAGTAAAAATACTCAATTCTGAAATTTTAATTCACAGAATGATTCAAAATTATACTTTTTGTTCTAGTGCTATTGGAAATTATCGGTTGATTGAATTTAGATTTGACAATTCCATATGAATATATTCATTCAAAATATATAATATGTATATTTATGAAAATTATTCGCATCCATTAAATGTGCTCCAAATAAAACGAACTCTTTGACTATGAGACCAA
Organism: Megamerina dolium; assembly: GCA_963854835.1. Taxonomy (NCBI): domain Eukaryota; kingdom Metazoa; phylum Arthropoda; class Insecta; order Diptera; family Megamerinidae; genus Megamerina; species Megamerina dolium. Next base: position 56,918,864 of record OY978529.1, read on the forward strand.
TTTTTGACTAAACAATTATTACACTGAATTTTGAATATTTTCTATTTTTTGAATCACACTAATTTATATGCCTACATATCAATAGAAGTATGTAGGTGCCTATTTTCCACACTCAACATGATGAAATTACTGTAGGTGATGTTGTTGTTGTTGTTGTTGTTGCCTTTTGTCTAATGCTGATGTTGCTAAAATTGTTATTCCGTTGGCATAATTTCATTTTAAAATATTCCTACAAGCATATATCTAAAATCATCATATTGAGTGTAACCTCTCTTGCACTCTTCCTCTCCTCTCGATTATTTTGATAATACATACAGTACTACATGTACATAAACACTCACAGGAGTCATCTCTTTATTCATTAATTTACAATCAGCCACCATTGGCATCACCATGATATAAGTTTGCCTTGTGGCGCTTATGTATATACGTATATGATACATTGTGCATGTATGTTTAGATTCACATATACTTATATTGATATGTTGAAGTTTTGTAAATATATACACATATTGTACTGCGTATATATGAGTTTAACGCTGTCTTTCTATCAGAACGAAAATCATTTTAATTGTTTCATTTTACTACATCATCATTATTATTATTACATTTGTTACACGTTTTTGTTTCTTTGATACGCAAATATATGTGTATATATACATATATACAGATGCTTATGTTGATATCTTTTTATTAATATTATTTTTTTTCTTTTTACTATTCTTGCTAAATACAATAACAAGCGTTGTCTGTTGAAAGAAGACACGTAACAAAGTCAAATGTATTTATGTTAACATATTTGTGAAAATAATGAATATATCAAAGAATTCTATTCATTACATGTATAGACAAAATGTGTGTACATGTAGAACTTTTCGATATATGTACTTCTCGAAATTTATTTATATAATTAAATTTGATACTAAATATGATACAAAATTCGACAGCAAAACCCACATAAATATTAAATATTCTTGAATTAAATCATATTTGGAAAAATAATGAAATATCAAATGAACATTTAATTATAAAGTACTAATACGCATTTGTGCGAAATAATTCATTTATAAACAAAAATTTTGTATTTTCAAATTTCAATCAACGATTTAAATAATTAATATCACTCATACGTCCTGATTTACCCATGGGATACTATCATATATCATAGTATTTACATTATAATTGAAAGAATAGTTAGTCAATTTTTAGTATGAAATATTTAAAATCAATTCGCTAACAACCGTAACGAAATAGAGACTAATTAGAAACTATGTGAATCGCATAATTAATGTTACTCATGTATCCAATTCTATGCTTTATATGTATCAATATTTGAAATTCTATTAAATGACAATACCTACGTATCATATAAATTTATATAAATTTGTGAATATGAAGGTGTATTGATTTGAATTGATTTGATTTCAGATAGTAATTTTCAATTGCTTCATATCGTATTTTATGGCAATACAGCAAATGATCTGCAAGTACATTAGAGTGGGCCTAGCAAAAAACATTTCATACTTTCATTTAGAGAATAAATATTGCAAAACGTTGGTTATTGAATAAAATGAAACCCACTTTAATAACTATATTGTATAATTAAATGTAGTACAAACATATATTCTGAAATATTTTCCATTAAATACTTGAACTTAATCACATTCATATGAACACTTAAATATATATTTACTACATATATGAACTGAACATATAAATTATAGTCATTATTGATAGTGTGAAAAAGAAATTATATCATACCAGTATATAACCACTGCACACACACACACCATATTATCGTATCACTCTTATGATCTTTTAATACCGTGCATATAGCATCATGTGTATTGGTATTAAATTAATTTAAATATTTCAAAATGAAAATAAAATTAAATAAATAAATAATGTTGTGGCTTTTGGTTTGTGTGTTGTTTAAAGTGTCACCTGTTGTTGTTGTTGTTGTTCTTGTTATGCTCTCTCTCATATAAATATTGTATTTTTATTTTCACAAAATGCAACGATTTGAACATGCTATGACTGCATATAGAATAGTTAATATACATATGCAGGTATACAGAGCAATAACAAATGGCCTATATATATTTATATTACGAGTATACTGCAAGTATACTCGTACAATACATAAATTTAATACAAGGTGTGAGTCAAGTGAGCAAGTATTTATAATACTTTAAAAAGAATTCATTGTGAGAGTGAAAAGTAGCGTTAATAATTCAATGGAATTTGAGAAATTTGCAGAGCATATTGTTGTTGTTGTTGTTGTTATTATTGTAAATGGATATATTATATACAGAAAGGATTGATTTAATTAGCTTATAAAAATAGACTAAAATGACTACTTTCGTTTGATTGTAGCAACACTAAAAAAAATAATAGACGTACAAGTACATTCTGTAAATTAATTCTGTAAATTCTGTAAAAAAGATGCTGTTTTTTAATGATAAATATTTAGAATATTCAATTATATTCGTAAATAATTTCATAACAACTTATGGAGTCATAGAACCGCACTCAATGCATTGTATTTATGATTGAACGAAGCAAATGATTGAAGTATTGGCTTGCCAACTAAGTAAATGATGACTTTTTGACAATTAAGACAATTTTTTTAGATACATAGTATGAACTTTAATCAATACTTTTTCCATCTCTACGCAACTTTGGTGAAGATACATTGTGTATATTCACATAATTTTGTATACTCTGTAGCAGTTCTTTGATGACAACACCCTGTATGTACACATATAATTTGCTTTATACGACAAAAATTTCAAAATTAATTTCCAATAAATTCAATAAAATATTTTAATCCATTCATGTAGGTTTTTTTTTCAAAAATATTTTTTCCCATATATTGAACTTTTTATTTGACTTCTTTTATTTGGTTTTTTTTTTATTATCACTATACATATACCGTAGCTCAGTGGTTAGTGTGTTCGCCTTCTGATCTGTAGGTCGTGGTTCAATCCCCGGCTGATGCATAACAAATTTAATATCGAACAGATTTTTCTTTCGAACGGTACCCACCTATCGGCAAGCAATTGGCAATTCTTCCGACAGTAACAACTTGCCATGAAATAGCTTCAAAAAGAACTCTGTGACAAAGCTCAGAAAAAGTGATGTCACAAGTGTTCTGCCGTTCGGAACCGGCTAAAATAAGTAGGTCCATTCTAATACTGTCCAAATTTAAGACGCACAACAGTAATGGAAGAGAAGCTCGGCCAATGAGCCCTTTGGGGCTTTAAGTGCCACATATTTATTTTTTTTTTTATTTTTTTTTTATACATATACCATAAGGACACTAGCTTCAGTAGCTGTAGCTGACCACAGCAACAACATAACGATTTAATGCTACATAGTAATGTTGCTGTCTGTTTTACATGCATTCATATTCAAATTTTCATTTAAATACCACAAAAATTGACCACAAAACGAATTGGTTAACTATATAGTATGTCACATTTTGTATGCAACCAATTTGATGGCAACCAATAAGAGTAGTAAACCAAAAACCAGTAAACCAAGCATCAACCAAACTACCACCAACCAATATACTACCATCAAAGTAACAGCATAAATATACAGATAGTTATGTTCGTAGAGTGTGTAGAGCTAAGCTTGCCTCAACTATGTAAGAGTGGATGTAGTTTAACAAATATTTATAATATTATATGATAAAATTTGTTTTGATAAAATGTTTAGCCTGTGTACACGTGTAGGAGCGTAGGTGTTGGTAGGTATTTATTATAGCGTGTGTGTGCGTTAGTGTGGATCACACACACATCATATGTAAAAGTCAACTACGTGCAACCACATGCTGGAAAAGTGGCGCCTAATATCAAAGCGCAATTATTTAAATTAATCTATAAAGCAAAAAAGAAAATAATAATAAAAAAAAAATTATATATATATATAAATGAGTATAAATTGTTAATCAGTGCGAGTTCATTATATATGTACGAGTACTTACATATGCTATACGCATGTATATAAAAAAATAAAAATATCAAAAAACCAACCAAATCAACCCCCCACTGGGAAATCATGATAATATTTGCCATTTTATTAAAATTAATTATCATCATCATATGTGTGCATGCGTGCATGAACTTACACACACATATTTACATATTGATTTATTTAAATAGCATTTTTGAAAAAAAAATCTATATCTACCTACATAATATTTACATAGTATATGGTGTAAATATTATAAAATAAATAGTGGGGATGTATATATATAATTCAGACAATTAAACGATTAAAAGTATAAAAATTTTGCGCAAAATTAGTTCAACATATGTTTAAATAATTTTATGTGACACAATTTTCGCTGTCAAACAAACAAACAAAACCGATGACCGAAACAATACATATTGATGAAAACCACAACCATTTGGCTCGTGGCTATTTAAGGCTTATTCTATTTGTTCGTTTATTTTGTTGGCGTTGTAAAGGATTTATTTATAGCATATATATTTTTCATTGTATATGTGTGGAATTATAAATATATATTAATATAAATATATATATATATTTTTTTAAATATACCTAGTTGTGGTTGTGTTCGAAATATATATTTTTGTTTAAGTCAATTTGTAGACTTAGAATTCAATTGCATATTTATGAAAAGAAATTTACGCAACTACATGTACGTGCATAGGGTTAAGGTTATTTAGTATGATTAAAATATGTACTGACGTCAGCCTGGAGATCATGCGTAGGATAAGTCTTGAAACAGGTGTTACTTTGGACTGAGTAAGCAATTGAGAAGTCGAGCCCTCTCTCGAAGAACGAAAACTACACTCTACAAGTCTCTCATCATGCCTGTCCTAACATATGGCGATGAAGCCTGGACAATTTCCACCTCGGATGAGCGAATGCTTGGAGTTTTCGAGAGAAAAGACTTACGCAAGATCTTTGGATCTATTTGCGTAGGTGGCGAGTACCGAATAAGGTACAACCATGAGCTGTACGAGCTGTATGCCGATATTGACATAGTAAAGCGCATCAAAATCCAGCGGCTGCGCTGGCTAGGTCATGTCGAGCAAATGGAAGAACACGCTCCAGCTAAGAAGGTGTTATATTCGGAACCCGCTGGAGGACGGCGCAGAAGAGGAAGACCAAACCTCCGGTGGAAAGACCAAGTACTGGAGAACCTGACGGCGCTTGGAATTTCTATATGGCGCCAGCTAGCAAAGAACAGAGATGGCTGGCGAAGCATGTTATTTTCGGCTTAAATGGATATTCGGTTGTTATGGCCACATAAGTAAGTAAGTAAGTAAAATATTTTTCAAAGTAAATTAATATGGAAAATATTGAGTGTATTTAAATGAACTTGATTGAGCTTCCTTTTTTATTCCATCATTGAAAGCAATTATCTTAATGTATTGTTGAAATATAGTGAAAAAAATAAATTAGAATATATGAGTTGAGTATTATTTTCAGTCTACATAGTATGATGTTCAATTGTCTGCAATTGCTGTTACTTGCTAAAGCTGATTGTCGCTTTGCATTTGCAATGAATATTGTACGAATTTTATTTACTAAAAATTTTCAAAACAAAAAAAAAAATGCAAAAAAGAAGGCAAATCAAAGGCAGAAAGATCTTAATCCTCAAATCCTCTCCCTCTCTCTTACTCTTTTTTTCTCGTTCTCTCTAATGCTCTCTTATACAGCATAGCAATACAATGAATGTATCGTTGTTTGTAGTATTGTGTTCATTTGTTGATTCAACATAAAATATATAAAACAACTTTACAACTTTTATAAAGGTACATCAGCACCAATATACATACATAGTACCATAGTACGAGTAACTTTGACCTCAGCTTAGCCAAGCAATCAAGTAAAATCAGACGGTCAACTAGCTACTAGTTGGGTAAGCAGGCAGGTAACATGTCAGGCATAATAAAAGTACAAAGCTATTTTCGTAAAATAAATACCACACGCATGCAGGCTGGAAAATAACGAAACAAAAACAAAATAAAAATAAATTTTATTATTATTTCACACAAACAGAGAAAAACAAAAATATTAATTTTAAAGTTGAACTTTTTCTACTATTTGGTAGAAAAAGTTTTTGGTTTGCATTTTATTTTTTTTTATTTAGTTTACGACATCATGTTCATTGCTTTGACGGCTCGAGTGATTGTCATTGAGTTTGATATTGTTGTTGTAGAATAAAAACCTAGACAAAACAAAATAGCATGAGACTTTTGAAATGAAAATCTGCACTCTCACACATGTGTCTATCGTATTTACAGAAATACATAGAAAAATTGACATAAGAGACATTAGGGTTATCATTTTGGTTATGTAAAAGCGGTTACTTTACTCTCTTTACTTTCGATTAGTGTCTATGATGGCAGTTACAGTTACAGTTAGACCGCAGCTAGTACTTTTTGGAGTTATCTTACCTTATAGTACGAACCTCAATAATTTGTTCACTCTTTTGTGGAAATTATTAGCCCTTCGAATCTAATTTTTTTCATAAAGATATCAGTTAATTGTATCACTTATTGGTGATACAATTTAAACAGTCTAAACGTGTTTAGAATACTTTATGAATATCAACTATCAACTGAATCTGCTCAAAATATGGAAAATGGAAGCGAATTATTTTTTTGTTTTTAGCTTTAAAATATATTTTTTCTATAAGAAGCAAATAATATTGTAGTTTGGTATTCGTAAACCAGTCATAATGAAATATTCACAACCGGTATTTTTGTATTCTATAACCGGTTTGCGATTTTGTTGAAAATTTAAAATAATTTAAAATCCTAATGGACATATAATCTACGAGTGAACATACGATAGAACCACATTTCAGATGCTGTAAAGCAACACATACAGTACATTAGCATTGCCAAAGTTTATTTCTGCTTGATTTCCATTTTTCGTATTTGTCATTTTCATGTCGTTGTTGTTGTTGTTGTTGCTGTTTTTGCTGTTGTTATTGCTGGGTGTACACAAATTTTTACTTGTCAATTTCATTCTCATGTTTATATGTATGTGTATATATATGAACACATGTATATATACCGACAAGTGTATGTATATGTATACATAATACAGGTTTATTTGTGAAATTTATATGGGACGAGTATATTTAAATAAATATATTTTAATGTTATTATTGTTGTTGTTGTTATTGTTTTCGTATTTCAACTTATATTCGTTATTGCTATTGTAGGTCCTTTGATTATGTGAAACCATTTCTAGACAGTTTACTTTATTATTGCTCTACTTGTTGTTGTTGTTGTTGTTGTGTTCAGGTCTGTCCATCTATGTGGTCCATGACATTTACTTCATTATCCATCTATTTTATTATATAATTTAAAAATTGTTATTTTTCAGAAGTTTGTGTACTGTACTGAAATGACAGCAGGTTGCTTTTTAATTTCTAATTTAATGCGACGTTGTCAGGTAATATCTATGGGCAAATTATATTATACTTAGAGGCAAAATACTTGGAATACAAATGCCATATATATGTATTATATAATATATATTTTGTATATGGTGGATTGTGAGTTTTGTTCAATTATTTAAAAACAAAACAAATAAAAAAAAAAAAAATTGAATTTAAAATAAAAGCATTATTATGTGCTTACAAAGAGAAAAACTAAAAGAATTTAATAGAAAAACTTTTTAACTTTGTTTCTTTTTTTTGTGTGTGTGTGTGTCGATATAATATAATTTAATTTGAACTTTTGCAAATTAACAACTATTTTAGAGAAACCTATTTTGATATTATTATTTTATTTTTATTATTATTATTATTATTATTTTTTTTTTTTTGGAGAAAACAATTTTCATGATATTGGTGTAAAGTTTATCTTTTGTAAACTAAACAAATTCCATTGTAAATATTTTATGAAATTCTTTTTCCGAAACTTTCGATAGGTTTTTTTTTTTTAAATTTTCAAAAATTATCCACATGCGACACATAGATTAAATTTTGTGGCTAAGCATCATTTTCATCAGCTTCATTTTCATTAGTAGCCAATATTCGGCTGTGAAAATACAGTCAGCCCTTAGAAAAAATTTAAAAAACCTTCGTATAAAGCAAAAACATATTTTTCGATAGTTTTGTTTTGGATTTTTTAATTAAAATCAAATAAATAAGGCGGTTTACTAACACAAATGCAAACGATAGATTGTCTGTATTATTAAGTATTAGTTTATTTATTTTTTTCATAAAAATATAGATAAATGTTGAAGACAGTAGCGAAATTTAATACCAAAATGGCGATGATCTTTTTGTCAAAATTTTATAGCAATTTCTATAGTACTATCGGTTTAGGTATACCTCAAATTTAGCAGAATTTATAAAAAAAGCACAACAATTCTCTCTCGAATGACTGGCTTTTGAAAAATAAACTTTTTTCAAAGTGAAAGAAAAGTCTAGAAGATTAAGCCGTCGACTATACAATTTTCACAATCTTTTCTTGATGTCAATTCCTTATCGCTACAGAAGTTTTGCAATATATAAACAAGTCGTTAATCACCCAACGTCATTAGATGAATTAGATAGAAAAAATTCCCAACCAAACTCTAGGAGTTTATGAAAAGTCACTAAAGTCACTGTATTACCTGGCGTTGTCTTACATAGTGCCAAACTGTCCAATTGCTGACAGTGGATATTGAAATTTAGTGCTTGCTCACATGAAAGCACCTTTCTTCTATTTGAGTCTTATCAAATGTACAGCACAATTTTCTTAGACATTACTAATGGTTTGATTATCGTTTGAACCCCTTCATCGCATACGAATACGAACACTTTGTCACAATATGGTCGTATGTGACAATTTCTCACTGTCAGTCACTATTTGTTTAAGAATTTAGTTCAATTTTTTCTATGTGGCCAAGTCTTCGCAGATGGAAATTTGATCCACTAGGTTTTATGTGCGTCAATTTATGTGGCGTTCAATATATCGAGCTTTTTTTGAGTCTATCTTTATCAGAAAAGCAACCAGTATGCCAGATTTGATTCAAATTACTTTTATAAAACGCATTTTAGAGAGATAAAGCATTTAAGGGCAAAAAAAAAAAAGAATGGAGAAATATATTTTAAAAACTGCCCCTCTTACAAAGCAAAGGACTACTGAAACGTGTAAATGTACTTGCATAAAAACATCATATGATATTAACCAAAAAATAAACGAATATCGAAGGAAAAATCCCTTAATACTCATGTAAGAAAACAACAAAATAGAATGTAGAAAAAAAAGGCTAATTGAAACTAACCTGTTGCTTTATTGTTGATATTCCAATATGCAGTGATATTACAGCTACAGCTACGACAATGATTTATATTAAATTGAGACAAAATGTTTCACCGGAAGCACTATTAACATCATCAGAAAAATTTTACCCGATAAAAGTATTCATTTAGGGAACATTACACACTTCCCAATGATACGTACATACAAGCAGCAATGGGTAAATATATTAACGAACATTGTTGAGCTTGAGAGTGTAATATATTGTGAATATATAGTTATGGTATGAATGTATGTAGTATCGTAACAGTAACAAAAAATTGCACTTGAAATTTGTTGCTTTATGTATATACTATATATGCATATAGGGATGTGTATGTAAGTAAGTAAGTATGCATAAATATATACTTTTCGCGCACTGTACACTGAAATAAATTTACATTTGCAAATACACAAATATACATTGTATGTATATTTAACACACACACACACACACACATGTACACTTAAACGTACACAACGTATATGTAGGTCATGTATCTACCTAAAGTCCATCCAATGTACACTGATACGAACGTATGCTATTAAAATATAATCTGCTGATAATCTGTGCTTAATTTCGTGCAAGGACACTCAAAGTACCATACTTTGTAAGTAGCACAACAGTGTAACTACAAGCTACACACACAGAGATAAAAACACAGACTCACACACACACACAAATGTATACAAATTCACAGAGCCACAGACTCAAGTGTACTCAGATAGTATACTTAGTATTGTATGAAGTTGTTTCTGCTTTCTGCATACACAAATTAATTTTTGTGGTATTTATTATTGTTGTTGTTGTTTGTATTTATTTTTGTTTACTTATACTTTTCCATATAAAAATGGGTATTTTTTTTGTATGAAGATTTATGCCTGTATGTATTTATGTGTGAATATATAGATGTTGTTGTTTTTATAGCCAATGTTGGTTTTTATATATTTTTTTTTTTATTTAATTCAATCCTTTATGTCATCATCACATTACTGGTTGACTTTCTTGCGTTTTATGTAGGCATAATGATTTTGTTAAAAGCACACAGCGCAAAAAAAAAAAAGAAAAAAAGTACAAAACGAATCAAGTTAAATGGGATAATGTGCAAAACAGTACCAAAAAAAAAAAAGCATTTACTTTAAAGTCTTTGGATATAGATAATAAGTTGTAACGATTGCTTGCTATTGTTTTTTGGTTTCTTTTTTAATTATACTTTGGTTTTTTTTGAGATAATTTTTTTTATATTTTATTTTCTGTATTTTTTCACTTAATTTTGTTTTTTGTATTAGTTACTTAACACAACACTTGCGCCACACATCAGCAACAGAACAAAAAAAAACAGACCTTTCTCACTCATTCACTACTCCAACGGATGAATTTGTGCTTTTCAGTGGTTTAGTCGTTTTTATATGTATTCTTTTTATTGTTATATCTATTTACTACTGTTGTTATGGTCGATCGATACATTTATGGACTACCGTTTTGATTGAGGCTTTTATTTCTATTAATAACATTAATTCATTTGTCTTTCATGGTTTTCTTTTTGAATGCTTTTTTGTGCTGCGGCATTTTTCAAATGCTTACAATTTTTCATTGATTTTAAGGGCCGAATTAAATGTATTTATTGTTTTTATTTTTTGTTTTTTTGTTAAATCAATTTATATTTTAATTTTTTTTTTTGGTATTAATTTTTTTTTGAAATTTTGCACTTAATTTTTATTTCTAATATGTCATATTTTGTTCATTCATTTCAATTATTTATTTTTATATTATTGACAATAAATTTCTATTGTTTTCGTTTGTCGTCGTTTTGTCTCTGCTATAGATAAACGATTTCTGTAAAAAAATTTATATAAATGAGTATATACATATGGTATTTGATTTAATAGGCGTTTTTCTTATTGTTGGTGTGCATCATAAATCAAGGGCTGGCGTAAAGACCTGGAAGCCAGACGCAATACCTTTAACTTTTTCACAAATGGCTCGAAAATGATGGAGGGGCTGGTGTTCACTGTCCAGAATTGGACATACCCCAGTCGCATAAGCTCCCAGAATACTGCACGGTCTTCCAAGCAGAAGTCTTTGCGGCAAGAATGGCAGCTGAGGTAGCTCTCACTAGAACAGCTGCCGGATCAAAAACTCATTTCTACGTAGATAGCCAACCGGCGATTAAAGCAATAATCGCGCACTGTATCACATCCAAGAATAAATTCATAGTATAAAATTAGATTTCGAAACAAAATGTGACCATTTTTTTCCCATGTAGTTTTCTTTTGTATGTACTAAAATTAAAACAGAAAAAATATTTGTATAAAAGAATAAATAAAAACTTTAATTTCGATACCAAAAATACTCTGCACTGTGACAAATTGTATTAACTTTTACTGGGTATACACATGGGGAAAGACATCAATGGTGCTACCGACAAAGTCCTGCAAATCTGTTGCGATAAAAAAAGCATACTTTTGTGCTGAAGGTTGGCATAGTTATCACCCGATTACAATCACATTTAAAGTGGCCCATATATAAATAAATGTAATCATGTGCACCCAAGTTTCAGATTGAAAACTTTATATTGTCGTGCAGAAAGTGCAAACAAATACATTTGAGAACAGACTTTTGTATTATGTCCAACTGTTTGATAATAAATATAGTAATAAATAGCAAGTTTCAACATGATATCTTTATATTTTCGTGCGAAAAATATGAAATCATGCCAAACAGAAGCATATATTTGTATAGAAGGTTGATCTGATTTAATTTATTTTTAATGTTTATGTTTATTGGTAAACTATTGTCACACGACAATTTTCAGCCAAATTGCTTAATAATTACGAAAGTTATCCTGAGACGACTAGGTCATATTGTGAAAAATTATTGATTTCCTCCCCCCTTTTTTTACAATCAATCTAATATACATATCTTTTATTCAATTTTCAATGTGTTTGCATATTTTCATTATCTTTTCTTTTGAGAGATTTTTGAAAGAATTTTTCTGGTAATTCCTATTACTTCCATGCCTAATCTTACACTATTTACTTTTATGTTCTTATATTGTATATATATTCGGTTGTTGTTGTTGTTATTTCTACATTTTATATTATTTTGTCTTATTATTGTTGTTGTTGTTTGTTTTGTTTAAGCTGCACTTGATCCTCTTATGCCTTGAAGTGTAGTATGTACGTAGCAGTACGATACGTTAACATGTATACTCATATGTAAGTAAATACAAATGTATATTGTACATATGTATATATGTACAAATATATGCCTAAGCAAAGAAACAAATCTTCGACTCAGAGTTCAACATTCATACACACACACACACACACACACACAAATATACAAATTTATACATATGTTTATAGCGTAAACATGAATTTATCTTTATTGTTTGGTACTTTTTGCTTTGACTTGGAATTTTTCTCTTGACCGTTTACTCTTCTTTCTTTCTTTGAATTTTTTCTGCCCTATTTAGTATCTAAATTCTTAGAGACTGTTCGCACATACATTTTGCTGTTTTTGGTGTGCTTTGCTTTGGTAGATGTTCGTGAAATACAATATTTAATTTCCTACGTTTTCTCGCATTGCGAATAATTGAATTTTATATTTTTTTTATTTTTCTTTATTTCATTTGTATTTTTTATTTATTTGACGGCAAAAATATTTCCTTTTTCCTTACATAAGCACCAATGGCACTTAAAATGTGTACATCTATTGAGTGTCCCACTTGAGCGCGCACTCTCTCGCACTCCTCACACTTTAGAATTCTATCTCTTCTGTTTTAATTAGTTCATTTATTCGTACATTCATTCAATCATTCATTCGTTCGACCACACTAAACATTCAAACGAATGTTCAATCGTTTGTTTGTTGTTCATTCTTCATTCATTTGCTATGTGTGAGTGTATGTATATACACACACATGCACACACACACACACATACACGAATAAGTATGTCTCATTTGTGCTGTTGTTGGCAACTTTCCGTTAATTAAGTACAGATTCAAGTCAGTTGGCTCTAACCGAACGACAAATTGCTACAATTGTTGCAAATATACTCATACATACATATGAACTGAACACATAAACGCACACACAATGAAATGCTATATGTAGTTATTGTATGTACATTGTATTTTTATATGCGGGTAAATGAGCAAACAAATGTCTAAAAGAATGTTTCAGTTTTATAGCCAAAGCACTAAGCAAATAAACAAACAAATGAGAGGGGGGATAAATAAACAAACAAACAAATAAATGAACAAACGAACGAACGAACGAACGAATGAGTGAACGACTAAATGAATGAGTTGAAAAGCAATTCAGTCTAACTGAAGCGGATAATCAACATTATTAAGGTCATTTCTAAATGCATTTTCAATTCTATGTACGTGTTTTTATTGCAAAAAACCAAAAAATAACAAAATACATGAATAAATAACGCAAAACAAAAACAATCATACCTATTGACATCAAGACAAGTAAAGTGAATCACTGTATTCCATAGAAATGGATGGCATACGAATCAAAATACACACACAAAAAAAAAAAATAATAATACAATGATGATCATCATATGAATTTTAAATGAGTTTAACTCTCGTTACTTCAACATTAATGCGAAATAGTGTCTTTAGTGAAAAACAAATTTATGCTGTGTTGTGATTTTACAGTCACATCTTTTCTTTTTTTTTTCTTTTTTTTTGCTGCTACGTTTGCTTAAAATCCATTAATCTAAATATATAAGTATGAAGTGATGGAACGAAAAATATACAGCAAATGTACAAAAAAACGTAGATGAAAACGATAGATTTTGTCAACATATAATGTAAATGATACAATGGATAGATGTATAATCCAGAAGACAACCTTGATGGTATAGACACCAAAACAATTGGCTAAAAGCTCTATGATATCATCATTTTTAACACAATATTATCATTTAAGCGAAATTGCATTTGGAAATAAAATCTTTAATTTATTTACTGGTTAATGTAAATGTGTAACAATATTTATTAAAGGCAAAAATGTTTAAAATTTTTGCTTCTGGGATAAAATTAATGAATGAGGAAATTCACCACTATTTATTTACTTAAAGTCATTTTAATTAATGCCAAAGAGATGATTGTTGAAATTGTTAGTAACTAAATAAATACCAGAACCATGACAGGCTTCGAGATTGTTGGCTAATCTATGTAAATAGTATTTAGGGGTTCTCAAAATGTCAAATACAGCTCGATAGTGCTAATGAAATAAAGCACTAAATAATTAATAAAAAAAAATACCATTCTAATCTCAAGTATTGGAAACATTTCTTACAAAAAAAAAATTTGTCAAAACATTTCTTTGAGAAATACAAAGAACTCTTCATCATCATCATCATCATCAGTGCTTATTTATATCTTTAAATATAAATATTTTTTGCAATTAGAGAAGTTCAAATTCAATTCTAAAGATTTGTTCTTTAGAAAAATTGTATACATTTTCACAAAGCAATATATTCCAATTTATAAAATTTAAGCAGCTTAAATCGGAATACTTTCATGAATTTTCAAAAAGGATTACTCTTACAGTGTGGCATTTACATACAAGACAATTGAAGCAGATGGCTGACTACAACTATCTATACAGTATGGCAAATGTCACTAGCATTTATTCATTAATCAATGTAGCCAATAATAATTGAAGAGTGTCAATTTGAAAGAGAAAAGACGAAAGATAGAAAAATCTAGTATATAAGTAGTGTGATGGCTCTTATAGACCAATCTGTCGGTTGGCCTATAATTGAAATTCGTCTCAATTATTAATTCATTATTATTCAAAGGAAGACAATATGTATCTAAATACAAAATCACACATATAGATATAGATTGAATAAAGAACATATTTTCATATTTGTGAATTGTACGAATTTATATATAAATATATATACTTAAAAGCACATAGCTATTTTGTAGAGATTATTAATTGACATTTTTCAAATAAATGGATATTGAATTGAATTAAAATTGAATTTCAATTTAATATTGAAATAATGTTAAATCAGCATTGATGAAATGTCTGTATTGTATTTTTATTGTTGTTTTTTTTTTTTTTTTGTCATTCACAGAAAGGTCAAAGTTTTGCATTCATTTTTTCAATTCTTTTAAATTGGCATATATTTTTTTTAAGTAAATCTTCTATGAAAAGGGTTCTCATTTGAAAATAGTGTGTATTCGATTTTCTTCTTTACTAAATATGGAAAACATTAAAAATGCGTATTTTTTCAAATTTTTCTTTTTTTGTGCTAAAAATTATTTGAACCTTTTTAGATATTGTATTCGTATTAGGATTTTTGTTGTTGTTTTTTTTTTTGGTATTTTCATTGAATGCCCTCATAAAAAGCACATAAAAATAAAAAGTAAAGCAACAACAGCAACAACAACAACAACAATTAACTTAATACATACTTTAGAACGTAAGTGGAAAAGGCGAAAAGAAAAAAAGAAGCACAAGCAACAACAACAACAAAAAGGTAACACAACTTAAGCACAAAATTTATGTGTGCCGATGATGTGACTTGAATGTTAAAGCGAAGCATCGTGCTAACTTAATTTATTGCACACACACACACACACATACACACATACTAACCATACAATGTGTACGTATCTGTCTGAATGTGTGGGTGTGGGTGTGGGTGTATGTATGTAAGTTAAGAGTGTGTGAGAATTAGTGTAAATTGTCGGCATAAAATACATTAATTGTTCTTTAAAATACAATGTATAAAATGTTTAAAAATGAAAAGTGACAGAAATGAAAAGAGGATAGAAGAATATTTTTAAATGTTACAAAAAAAACAAAAAAAACTCAAATATAAAGAAATTGTGGCGGGAAGAATGCAATTAGATTGTGAATGAAAATAAGGTTAAATTAAAAAAAAAAACAAAAAAAGGCAATATAGCTACTGATGATGAGGGCACTGAGATGAATTTGTTGTTATTACTGTTGATGATACACGGTTATAATATTGTATGCATGTATGTATGTACATATGTGGGTACGTGTTTATTTGTATATTTGTTTGTTTGTAATTAAAAAGTTACGAATTGTAGCAAATTTTAAGTCATTAGACCGTATAAAAATCAAGCATCAACCAATTACGGAGAACAATTGTGTTCGTGTGTGTGAGAGAGAGAGACAGAAAGACAACCGCCACATTGTTTTATTGTTTACTTGAAGTCAAATAAGAAATGACAAGCGTTCATTCTGATGGTCAACTTGTTTTGATTTTTATCAAATTTTTATTTATTTTTTTTTTTTTTGTAGTAACTAGACTCCAGAAATATTTATATGTGAAGTGGAGCAAACTTATTTGCTCTACTTTTATTGTTTTTTTTTTTGCTTTTTATTTTATTCTATTTTGTTCTTTTTTTCAATTTTTTTTTTTTGTTATGAAATTTCCGCTTCACTGATGCACAGCAAGTAGTAGTACTGGTATTTGTCGTATGTTTGCTCCTCATTATTTTTAGAGCGTTTACGTTTGTATTTCGTTGATTTCTGAAAAAAAATTTTTTTTCTTTTTTTCTTTCACGCAACATCACTTTCAGTAGCAGCTTTGAAGCAGAACAACAACAACAATAATCATTGCCAACAAATTCTCTTGCATACTTGCTCCTTGCTATTTGTCGTAATATGTTACTTGTTGTTATTGCCCACTTAAAAAACAAAATTTTGAAGATTTCTTTTTTTTTATTCGTTTCGAATTCATATAAACAACAACAACAACAATTGCGATAACAACAACAACAACAATAATAATAAAGAAAGCAAAAGTAAAACAGAAGAAAGTTTCAAAAATTATGCCTGTTATGGATGAAAATTGAATGAAAATGCTGGTGCAGGTGACGGAAAAAAAAGTAGTACGAAAAGAAAGAAAAAACTATGTGGCAAATGTTGTACAATGTGAATGGTGAAAGTAGCAAGGTAGCAAGTTGTACATATACATAAAGTAAGCATGGCATGGCGACCGTTTTCAACTTGATTAATTTGTACAATTTTGAGTGAAAAAAACAACAAAAAAGGAAAGGGATTATTCAACTACGTGTCGTTGTGTGTGCAGAACGTTGTGGAGAAAATAGGGGTCAGCAAAATTTTACTGTTGTTGTTTATTTGCTTTTGCTTTCTTTTTGAGAAACAAAATTTTCTACTTTGATTGCATAAATAAATAACAAAAATAAATAAAAAAAAAATGAAAAAGAAAATGATGAAATCTGACTATCATAAGGAAATGAAAAATTATAGAAAAGAAAAAAGTCTCGCATTAATTCTGGCATAGTATATATAAAAATTACATTTTCTTTTGATGTGAATTTGATGTGTACGTGTAACAAATATTATTAGTATTCTTAAATTTATTTATTTTGCATTTTACACACTTAATTAATTCAATTTACACTCACAGAAAAAAAAAAATGTATTAAAAAAAAATTACTTTTTACACGTTTTTGTGGTTTTCTTGCCATTTGCCTTTACAATATCGATATGTGGCAATACACGTCGTATACGCAACATGAATTTGGATCTATTTTTTCAAGCACGCACGTTTTAGGTTTTTTTCAGAACCTTTTGATACATTCCAATTGCGAGCAAACGAATCACCGGTATAATTGCAATCGTATTTGGCCGTCATCGATAATAGTGGTGGTAGCGGTAGTAGCTAGTAGTAGTTAGTTGTGTCAACGTGTCTTATATGACGCCAACTGAACGATGATAAGTACGTGTTATGACAACGGCTGTTCAAGTGCAACTGCACATCAATTGTATTGCCGATAAGCACCTGATGTCTATTGTAGCTGTTGCTGTTATATGTATGTATGTATATTGCTGCCGTTGCTAAAGATTTATATATATGTATTCCTCCCATACAGACAGACATATACAGTATGACACTTTGAATAATACTATACGTGAATAAATGCACAACAACAATAAGAAAAATCTATAGCCGAGGAGAAGAAGACAAATAATTTACATTTATTGACTGCACTCGCAATTTGTAATTCGTGTTGAAATAGTAGTTATTTAAATTTTTATTATTTGCGCCAACAAATAAAACCGTAACCGTAACGCGTAAAAATCGTATCACGCTGACTGGACCGTGTACTCTTAGTCGAACGGATGCTGGAGCTTAACTGAATACAACTTTGCCCAGAGTGTGGCTATAACATAAGCAGCAATGGTTAAACAACAACGAAAACAACAACAACAACAACAGCATACTTACAAATGCACACAAAACAGTTGTAGTCGTAGTCGTTTTGCGTTATCTTGTATCGTAGTCATATTCGGCTCTCAGTAGAAGTATTCGATATCTACAGCATCCCAAACAGCTTCTCCGTTATTGTGGTACAATATCAATACATAGCATATAGAGACCATCAAAGCAAAAGCAGAAGAAAATAAAAAAATAAAAAAACAGAAAAATAAAGCAAAATTGTATTCGTGTTCAACAGTTTCATACAATAAACGAAGGTAACATTCAGCCAGAAAGCTTTCGTCTTATCAGGGACATGTTGTAGAGCTTTTGAGATGAGTAGCCAAAAAGGTGTGCAATTGAGCGCACAACCATTTGTTGGCTATTGCGAGAGCTTACGTTCCACAATCAGCGCATGGTCTCAACGCACATGTAAGCAATCTAATTGTGAGAGAGAGCATTTTCGCTTTCGCTCTCGCTCTCTCTCTGTGTATCTCTTATGCTGATGATGAAGCTTAGAGTTTATGCTATGGTCATGCTCTCATATGATATATATTTATATGTATGTATATAGAATAGTCCTATCCCAATATGAATGTAACATTATTTATACTGCTGTTGGTGTGTGTGCTACACCTGCTAATGTCAGCTGCTTTTAACATACTTCTAAAGAAAAGAAATGAAAGAAAAAGCTTTTCCTTTGCAATATTTTTTTTTTTTTTTTGGTTTTAGAACCTTATCACAGAGATTAGTGGACTCGATATTTGAATATCCATTCCTGTAGTTAAAATAAACTAACCAACTTAAATATTCAGCATCATTTAAAGTGACTATAATCTGTATATGTATTGTATATTGTTCATATATTTGTTATTTTCTTTCGACCTTAACTTTTCTATACTCCGTTACGCCCTCCATCTCTCTTCACCTTTCCTTTGTCATATTTCTACACTTTTCTTATAAACATTATCTTTTTGCTGCGTGCAGTAGTGTTGCTCTCTCAAATCCATCACTTTAATGTAACTAGCGCAACCGTTGCTGTGGCTATTATAGTATTACCGCTACTTATGATATTAAATTGAGTGGTATATGAAAATTATGATACTTTTCGTCATCCTGCACATCAAGTTATTGTTTCAATTGCCTTGCCTACGTAATGAATTATTGTAGCATTCAATTTTCATATAAATACTAATTAATGATTAACAATGGACAAAATTGCCAGCGTTCATAAGACTTAATCTTGAGTATTTATTCACAAAATCAAAAGTTTAAAATTCTCTGCCACGATATCGATAGATTATGGTGTGCATGGAATATTCGTTTAGGTCAGATATTTGTAACCACTTGAATGAATCTCCGCAGATATAGAAAAGTATATATTGCTAATCTGCGACACCTAAATAGTTGATTTTACGATATCCGTCCATCCTTCCGTCCGTCTGTGTCTGTCCGTCATGACTGGTTAGCAGTAGAACTTCCCAAATATTAAGCTTTTTCGACGAAATTTGGGAGGACTAACCTAAGATCCTTAAGGTACCGTAGCTCAGTGGATAGTATGTTGGCCTTCTGATCTGTACGTTGTGGGTTCAATCCCAACCTGAAACATAACAAAGTTAATATCGAAATATATCGGTTTTTCTTTCGAACAGTAACAACAGTTTTTCTTTCGTCAGTAACAATTTGCCATGGAAAAGCTTCTAAAAGAACTCTGTGACAAAGCTCAGAAAAAGTGATGTCGCAAGAGTTCTGCCATTCGGAACTGGCTAAAATAAGTAGGTCCCTTCTAAAACTATCTAAACTTTAACACGCACAATAGTAACGGAAGAGGAGCTAGGCATGATCGATCAACTGCCGTTCCTACACGATTCATTGAAAATGCCTATTTAAAAATACTTCCTTACAAAAGTTGATAGTTGATTTACGCCTTTGACTGACAATATCATCAATTTATTGAATTTATTATTGTTTTCTATTTTTATACGATTTAATTGATTGCAAAATATGGTAAATTGGTGTGTACGACTTAAGTGCATAATTTTCATTATTAATATATAAGTGTACATTTTAAATTCAATAAATCGTTTTTATCACTCATCATCATTCACTTCACTCGTTTTTCATTTTCATTTTTCGTCTTGTATATAGTATACAACAATATATTACCTACCAAATTTTTATTGAACAACACTCACTAACTTAACCACATCCATATGTTGGTACTGAACTAATTTAATAAAATTTATTAAATTGGCCACCTGTGTTAAGCCAATAAATCAATGTGACTTTTGCGAAATGTTCTACTCTCTTTATAGTCCGTGCTATCGTCGTCGCCATTGTCATTCGAACACATACGTACACATACGCATACATGCGTATACTTATATACTCGACAAATCATAAATTTTCATTCGATATAGGTAGCTACACGTAAATGAATAAAAACAAAATAAAAATAAAAAATCCAACAAATATAACAAGCAAAACAAATTCAAGTTGTGAAAGACATTCAAATAGCATAATCGTACATAGAACATATTCGAAAATACCAAGGGATTGAATATGTATAATTTATGTCAGTTATTTTGTCTTAGGTTGGTTGTTGTTGTTGTTGTTGCTGTTGTAAAAATAACTTAATATGTCAATTATTTTTCAAATATGTTTTATTATTTGAAGTGACTTTATTTCGCCCTTCTTCTTCTTCTTCTTCTTACTCAGTCGCTGCCAATTCGTCGTAGTGTAAAATTTGTCTGTTATGACTCTAATAGAGAAATATAGACCTTCTTGCTTATAAGTATTTATTTGAACAGAAATAAATAAACAAATACTTACATACATCCAGTGTCAGTGAGATAAAGATAAAGAGAGAAAGAGATTGTGTTGTGAGATATGAGTTAAAGATTTTATGTACATAAGATAATATAGAAATAAATCAGAAATGATTATGCCATTTAATATTTGATTATGAAGAAATTGATTCAATCGATATGAATAAACATTACAATACCCCATTATATACATTCTTACTGTATGTGGAATATACGTGATTGTATAGACATCTGAGCCACGTCTGTACAAATATGTGATTGCACATTAAATATACCTTTTGGAAATAAAATTCAGCGTGTAGTTAAACACGAACATGTGTAGATAATTGCAATATCGATGGTAATACTAGTTATATTGTACTTTTTTTTTATATTAATTTTATATTGATATTTATTGTATGTATTATTGGATCCTTTATTTATAAAATAAAATAATTTTAATTATTTTTTTTTTATTATTTGCTTCGTTCATATATGTATTTTATCAAGTACGAATTGCATATATAAGTGTAACATGAAAAGTGACACTGAGAGTGTGAGTTCGTGCTGGCTATGCGATGGTCTGGCTCACTCAAAGTGTGCAGGTCTTTCTACCAGAGTTATGGACAACCACAATGAGGTAAAGGGCCTTCGCTGGACTTGCCTGAAAAGCAGGTTTACTGACATGGAACTGAGCACCATGCTCAAGCAGACCAGAGCTAAATTTTTGGAGACCGGTAGGGACCTAGCATCCATCTTGGAGAGGTTTCTCAACTTCGATAAACATTTTAATGACTTTAAATGTTTAGAGGAACCACTGTCGGTCATTAGGAAGAAGAAGCATGTGACTAGGTCAGCGGGGAAATAAGAGTATACTGAACCTACAAGTGCAGACGATGTTAGTGGGGGAACAAAAGAAAGCTTTGGTGTCTACACCTGTTTCGATGTCTCCTCCTGAGATGATTGTGTCTAGCCCCTCACCTACCTCAGATACCGTTCGTAGCACCGTTAAACAGGGTGGTGCCAGGGAACCTGCTGGTCTGGAAATTTCTGCCTTGCCAAGAGGGTTGGTGATAATACCTCCAAAAAAGACGAACTTTATTTCAATATTGTCTTCTGAGCCTACTACTTTTTTTTTTTAAACATTTTTTTTTATTGGGTCTTTCTAAAAATAATTAGAAACTAACAATAAGTAATCAAATCTTACAAACTAACTAAAATTATGTGATATTCATAACGTTCCATCACAATTTGTTGAGTCGCGAGGTATAGCAATTTCACAGCATATTCAGTGTGTCTTTTCTTTTTAAGCGACGATGCCCCGTGCTCAGTAACAATTGCCTAGCAAGGGGATTCGGATGACTGTGTAATTTTTGAATGTAGCTTCTACAGGACATTGCAACTTCCTCAGAAATTGTGGGTACATTTTAATCTCGATGGATGTTAACGTTCCTCATAGACCAAGGCGCGTTTACAATAATTCGCAGACACTTGGATTGTATTCGCTTCAATTTTTCGATATTTGAGGGAGATGCGGTGCCCCAAATCTAAATACCATAAGTCCAGATTGGCTTCAGGATTGCTTTATATAATAGCACTTTGTATTTGAGATTCAACTTTGATCTTTTGTGTAACAGCCACCATAACTGATTCATTTTAAGCTTGATCTGAGTTTTCTTTGTCTCTATGTGATTTTTCCAGGTCAGCCTTCTGTCGAGGTGAATACCCAAGTACTTTGTTGAGGAACATTGTGGAACTGATTGGCCATTAATTTTAAGTGGGGGACATGTATCTGGCCTTAGCGTGAAGGTTACATGTACGCTCTTTGATTCATTGACTTTTATACGCCATTTCGCTAGCCAGATTTCGAGAGAATCCATATGAGTCTGCAGGAGTTTAGTAGCTTCTATGGGGTTAGAGCGAGAGCACAATATTGCCGTATCATCTGCAAAGGTCGATATAAATGTATAGTTATTGCTGGGCATATCTGTAGTGTATAAGAGATACAGTAAGGGGCCCAAAACGCTTCCTTGAGGAACGCCAGCGTGAATATCCAATGGATTTGTTGTGTAAGCCTTGTGATGTACGAGAAATTGTCTTTTCGTGAGGTAGCTACTAAGCAATGAGGAGACATTTGCAGGCAGTAATAGTTTGAGTTCGTAAATAAGGCCATCGTGCCATACTTTATCGAAAGCTTGAGTGATATCAAGAAAGACAGCTGAGCAATACTTTTTTTCTTCAAAAGTGTTCCTTATCAGAGTTACAATGCGGTGGACTTGTTCTATTGTGCCGTGCTGTTTTCTAAATCCAAACTGATGTTGAGGAATCAGTTGGTTGAGATTAATAAATGGAGTTATATTCATGACAAGTAGCTTTTCGAATACTTTAGAAAGTAGAGGCAGGAGACTGATAGGTCTGTACGATGCAACTTTTGTAGGGTTTTTTCCTGGTTTTGCTATCATAATAATTTTTGAAGTTTTCCAGCATTTGGGATAGTGTTTAATACGAAGGATAGCATTAAAAATGTGCATGAGATGAATTACTGAAGCCGTAGGTAGCTCTTTTATCATTTTACCGGTAATTTTATCTGGACCAGGTGATTTTTTTGGGTTCAAATCTTTATAAATTGCTTTGAATATGTCCTTTTTTTAATTTTGAGCGTTATTGAGCAAGGTTGAGAAGTTAATTTTGGTAATGAGGACTGTGAAGAGGGTGGATTGGCTGTAAACACACTTTTTAGGTGGTTTGCAAAAGCCAAACCTCTCTCACAGTTGCTTCTAGCCCAATTACCGTCACTCAAACGGATGGGGGAATCAGTGAGAATTGGCCGATTTGAGTTTTTTGCTGATTTCCACAAAGAGTAGTCTGACGCTTCACCAGGTGTTAATTTCGCTATGTGCTCCTCTAACTCTTTGTTATTTTTATTTTTTAAGGCTTGCTTTAACTTTCGAGTGCAGTGCTGTAGCTGTGTTTTCAGATTCGGTGATCTGAATTCTTGCCATTGTCTTCGGAGTCTTCTTTTTTGTCTTACTAGCAATTCAATGTCGGCTGGTGTGTATGGGCTATAGTTTGATTGCTTGCATACCTTTGTGCAGGTGGCTGAGCTGAGAGCTAATGAGAGCAGCTGGTTGAATTTTTCGAGTGCTGAGTCTACATCATGTCCATTTCTTAATACAGTACTCAGAGGAAGATGGGAGTTTATATATTTCTTGAATTTTAACCAGTCTATTTTCTTTCTAACGCAATTGCCTTGGGGGCTTGGTGATTTTATAGATATTACCGTGGGTGAGTGGTCAGATGATAGATCATAATTACACTCTGTGGAGATATTTTCCATCTGCAAACCTTTGGCGACTCCAAAGTCTATGAGATCGGGTATTTTCCTCTTGTCCGTCGGCCAATATGTCGGTTGACCATTTGAAATAACATCGTAGCCGTGGTTAGTGATGATTGAACATAGTCTTCTGCCTTTTGGAGTTATTAATCGGGAGCCCCAGTGAGTGTGTTTGGCGTTGAAATCGCCAGCAACCAAGAATTTGCTACCAAGAGTTGAGAAAAATTCTTTATATTGCTGTTCGGTAATACTGTATCTTGGGGGACAGTATATCGCAGATATTACTAGCTTAGAGATGTATTCTTCCAGACATATAGATGTTGCTATTGAAGATATTTGGTTTTATGTAAACTCAAAAATGAAAGGCACTGTTTTCTCGGTCTATAAATTCAATTTTACGTTTGAGAGGAAAATTTCCTCTTTCAAAGTTATCGTTTTTGCTTTGACTGGCTTTGGAAGAATGATCAGTCATTAGTTCTATATAGTTTGTATATCACGAAGAATTTTTACAGTAATTATTGAGGGTTATTCATTAATTTAAAATACAAAATTCAATCAATGATTTGAATTTGAAAGCTAATTGACTCCACGCTATGATTTATGGGGCTATTTGTTGATTTGGCGGTAATTTAGGGAGATCGTATCGACTCCAGAATGGCACGTGTTGTATATGTAATGTTTTTCCTTTTTTTTTTGGGAAGATATTGGCGCTTACATCACTCTAAAAGCATTTAATCTGTTTTCTGTAATTATAGATCAAATTTTGATTTATTTTCAAGACATTCTTTTTTATGTTTTCATTGTTCTTCATCCATATAAGACAAAACTTGATAGTACACCTACTTACACCAAGAGTAACTATAGATACTGGTATGATGGAAATTGTCGGACTATTATTTTTACCCATAAAATCTATACCATAACTATGATCTGCTATAGAATTGTTATTTATGCACTTAATTAAAGAAATAGTGGACATTTGAAACGTATTTAAACGACCCACTCTAATATACTTTATCAACTTGAATTCAGTAGTTAATAAAATACATTTAAATATTAGACCAATATGCCGGAAAAGGGTTACGATAACAAGCCAATATACAAACACGCAATAAACACCTTAATCACAATTTGTAGATATCAAATACATATGTATGTACTATACCTATACAACCAGAATATACTCGTATAAGATATAAGTAATACGATAACATATCTAATAAACACAAACACACACCCAAAACCACACACTTGTAGTTATTCTTCTACGTGGTGACAGTGATAAGAAATCAGAATGACCATTTTTACACCAAAAATATATATATATTTGCACATACATAAAGAGGCACGAATTTAACACATACATATATGTAAACGTGCACATTTTTACACACTAAAACCAATACACAGCAATTTCAAATAATAGCTGTATAATAGCTTACATAGGAGCAACCAATCAATATGCGGTCAAAATAACAAGGACAGGAATAATAAAATCTATATTAAATGCAATTGTATGTATGTGTGTGTGTGTGAGAGTAAATATTTTGTTGTTATTTCGATGTACATTTATATATTGAAGGTAAAACTTATTTAGGTATATGTAATTCAAGTTTATTACTTGACGATGAGCATACACTACGAGCAATGACCGTATCGTATTCATACAATGTCAACCAAAGAAAAAGAAAAGAAAACAAAACAAAAGAGCTACAGACAATGAGAGATAGACAGAGAGAATGATGAAAAGAACAACAAGAATAATCCATTTTATTCCAGATATTCATTGGGATAACCAAAACATTTGCACAGACAAATAAACAAACAAACAAAGTAGCATTCAAACAGACAGACAGAGAAACAGAGAGAGAGAGAGAGAGACAAACAGCCACAATGACATAGAGACACACCACCTACATTTTGAGGAATACAGTAGAGACGCATACAATCATGTCATTTCGTTTATTAAGTTTGTCGTTGTTATTGCTGTAGTTGTTGTTGTTGTTGTTGCATAATTTCATTTTTATTTTATTATTACAAGTATATTATTATTGCATGAGTTCGGCAAATACGTACGAATAGTACGAGTATGTTGCCCATGTAGGTAAGTATATACTATATACATCTACATGTGTAGATACATTGGCAACTTTATTGCATTTTACTTATGTATATGTATGGATGTGTCCAATAAATTCCTCTTTGTTTGTTTGTGTACGTATATTAAGTACATATAGGTATGTTGTGTGTCAGATTGTGGAATTTTTTTTTTTTTTTGCGCTCCCACTCAATTTATGTGAATTTTACGCATATTTATGACCAACAGAATCTGAAATTTCAAGGATATAATACTTATACATTCATACATAAACTACAAAGTGATTCTTTATATTTAGTATGTAGGTACCAGTAGATATGTTCGTTTGCATGGACATTTCTCTTCGATACTTGTATGTGTACGCACTTAACGTTAATGAACATAATTTTTACGGATTTGTTTATGGAATTTTTATTTTCGTTGTTGTTGTGGTTGTTGTAGCTGGATGGTACTTCTGCGCTTCATTAGTATAGTTTATTTACTGAAAATGTTTGTATGTATATATATAATCACCATCCGCATAAGTACCATCATCATTATGATCATCATAATCATTATCATTGCCATCATCATCATTATCAAATTTTAGGAGATTTATTTTTGTGTTGATTATTATTAATAATAATTATATAATGATTTGTGGTTTCATGTTAGTGAATAAGAATAATGAGGTTACATTCGTAATGTACACTTACCCATCTATTTATACATACATACATATATACTATATAAGTGATTATATATAAATGTTTTGACTAGACACTTTTATTCTTAAGTATTTCATTTTCTATTATTATATATATGTTAATTATATTTATCCAGACAACGAAATTAGATTAAATATTGTTGCTGTTCAGTGCAGTCATAATACTAATAAACGATTATTTAACGATTATTACTTAGTCGTAAAAATATATACAAAGCTGAGATATATTTTATGAAAAAGCAGGAAAAAGAGTAGAGTAAATAAACAACTGCAATTAGATTGAGTAAAAAAAATGTTTTTTGTTTTATGATAATTTTTTTATTTTTCTTTAATTAATTTTATTTCTTGCTAAATGCATATCGCAATCGGTAAAGTTAATTCATATCTAGATTATATAATAAGTCATGGATATATAATTATTTAATTTAATACACTTGAAGTTGTGAAACAATATCTCTATTATTATGGTATTACAATTATTATTAGAAGAGATATTCACTAATGACTGAATGGCTTTTTGAGAGTCATTTGGCTGTTCCACAATATCCCTCATCGCTGAGATGTAAAGTGACAGATGGCAATGAATATTTTCTATTTCAAGATCAATTATAATTTGTATCTTTAGGACTCTTAAACATGATTCCCTTTCTACTGAAATGGTGTATAATGGAATGCCTATTAGAGCTCTGAAGACCTGAGAAGAACACCTGAGAAGAAAGAAGAAGAATGTACAGAATGTATGTGTGCTTACTAGTGTGACAATTGTGCTAAATAATCAATAGGTAATTTTTTATTGAAGACATCAAGTTATACCATCGTACACCAATTGACCGGCCCCAAACGTGAAATGAACTGTTCACCGAACTCGCCTTAGCCGTTGCACTAAGCCAGCTGTATTTTTAAAGGTTTTAAATCCAAATCCTTCTGCAAAATTTTCCACGTAGTGGAGTAACAGACGCCCAATTGCTGCGAACGGCGCCGAATCGATAATTCACGGTCATCAACAACACTGGCGGATACAGCTGCGATATTTTCCTCTGTCCGCACTCTACGTATGCGTCTTGGTGGTTTAACGTCCAATAATGCAAATTTGGTGCGATATTTAGTCACAAGATTCCGAATAGCCACCTCAGAAGGTCGCCCAAAATTACCATAAAATGGAAGAAGTTCACGATCTGCAAGCGTTGTTCGTTTGTAAGTCGATTCATGGTTAAATTATAGACCAAACTGAATATGTTTGACAGTAACAAGTTACACGACAACAGTTGAGCTGCCAAAAACAGTGTTGCCAAAAAGAAAGTTGCTAAAAAATGACCCTGTAATAACTGAAGAACTCTTGAGTTTTGTAAGGAAAATAACAATTGAAGCACTGATATGCCGCATTAGCTGAGATTTAAGCAAATGTAATAAATTTTTGCTTAAAATATTACTTTATGAAATAATTTCATTTGGAAAATAATAAAGTAATATTTCGATTAAGAAGTTGTTTAATTTTTAGTATTACTAATTCGTAAAAGATATATATCCTAACAGAAATCAACGAATAATACTCCGCATTTAGAGAATATCATCCACTCTTTAACAAATGACAATAGCATCAACTTTGTCATTGTCATGATAAGTACAATTGTGATTCATCACATTGATACATGTTGCTGATACATTTTACTAGAAAGAATACAGCAACAATATATAATACAATACATTTTCTTTTGGAAATCATTGCATTTTATGGCCGTGCAAATGCAGATGTTTGAATTCACATACGCAAAGATGTGTATTGTGAAATTTTAAGACTTAAAATCCGTTTGTCAGGTGAAATCCATTATGTAGAATAGATAATATATAATGTATGGTATTGTTAAATTTGGTGTCAATGCCAGCATACTATTGCAAATGCAAATCTTGAAGTCTTTTGAAATCGATTCACTTTCAATACATTTGTTATAGATTTCACAATTGTGCTTTCTTTTTGTTTGTATTTAATCACACATTCACGCGCAGTAGGTAGAATAAGAAAACAATGAGAATGTTGCTATGTGTCTATGTTTATATACAATACAACTAGTACGTAAGAAATGGAGCATATACAAATCACGTAGCAATTTTATCATTTATATTATTTTATTTTTTTTATTTTTGTTGTTGTTATGTATGGTAATGCTCATCATCATCATCATAATCATTATGATTATAATCATCATTATTGTCAACAATAATAAAACCAACTTATTTTAGTGCTTTTACATTTAGCATGATATTACGTATTTCATTCAAAGTAGTGATGTCAATGTTGTCAATGTGTTACTCAATGCTTGTTATATATTTACATTCTCGTATACCAACTTATATTTGTATTGAGGAAATACGTATTTACAGGCACAGGCAGTTGATGTTATCAGTGTAAATGGTTGCTGGTATTTTGCTTAAGATTTATTTCATTCATTTAATGGCACATTGAATCGTCTACGCACACATAAGTACATATATGTATGTAAATCCAACCAACATTGCTTTGCTATGAACTTTAATTAGCATTCAACGTTGTATGCAATTGGACTTTTAGTTTACGAGGCATGTTGTGTGTCCTCAATAGTGGAGGTGTAAACATGACTATCTCCACATATATGCAAGTATATATGTATGTATGTGCCTTTGAATCTCTATATAAGCTCATATGCGTTCATGCGTATATCAATGTTTTAACAAGTATGTAATACTATAGTTGTACATGTCAAATGTACATACGTTCAAAGCATACCTTGTTACTGGTAACATCACCAACAACAACAACACCAACAGGATATATAATCGTAATAGCAACATTCCGGTCAATCGTATTTATTGTATCGTATAT
This sequence comes from Megamerina dolium, assembly GCA_963854835.1. NCBI lineage: Eukaryota > Metazoa > Arthropoda > Insecta > Diptera > Megamerinidae > Megamerina > Megamerina dolium. The sequence goes on from OY978529.1 coordinate 56,949,193, forward strand.
GTACATATATACATACACCTACGTATGAGCATACACACGATATGTACCCTATGTATGTATATGAAGGAAGGAGTCAACTCAAAGACCCAGAACTGTTGAGAAACAATTCATTTTATTTTTGGGGCGTTTTAATTTGTTTATATACACACATACGTAGATACATGCGAGTGCAAAGAAGTGTATTAAAATACATCTGGGAGTACAGTTGTGGTCAGTATAATAGATGTATGTTATACTTAGATTTCGATACATGATTTCGATTCATTATTAAGATGATGATGCTAGATCGCGTAAGTTGTCCTTAAAACAGTAACTAAGACCATTTCTGGACTAAACATAAAATTCGAAATTTCATTACGTGTTGAATTTCAAAAAAATTATTATTTTTGAATGCTGGAGTACATAATTTCGTCTACAAGTGTATATCATGTGAGTGTGTATGAATGAATGTGATTTAAATGATACTTTTGCATATACAGTATACATTTACATTTGCATACCCGATGGACTTTCTCGCAATATTTACGCATGCATGTAGTATGAATGTATAGAAATTGTTACAGAATATACATTCATATGTGCATATAACTACATGGTGTATATAAGTATATATTCCACGTATATACATATATGTAAATTTCTGTGTCATTTTGTGTCTGTGTAATGACACAATGGCATATTTAATTGCTTTTCGTCTTTATCTTCATATGCTGCCATCTCATTCCATTACGATTTGCCCTATTTCACTACTTGTCTTCCACGACATGTATGTATGTATATGTACATAATACTCTTTTTCTCACTTTCTCTTTATCGTTGTTAAATTGTTGCTTTGCTCGTATAATTCTTTTTTTGTTTTTTTTTTTTTTTTTGTTAACAAAAATTGCCACAGTTAAAAGGCTCAACTAACTAACAATAAAGCACACGCTCTAATAGTTTTGGCCAAACCCAACGCAACCCGAACTACGAACTTAAACGCCTACAACATCATTTTATTGTTTTGCGATATTGTTGCTGTGAAATAAGTACATCGTTTGAATAGTAGTAGTAGTAGTAGTAGTAGTAGTAGTAGTCGTAGTAGCTTATATATATAGCTCAAGTAAGTAGAATAGTAGTAAAAGCTTTTAATCATCAACTGTTGTTTTACTTGTTGATAATTATCCCTTTGACCATGAATTCAATGCACGTAAGCATGTACTCGTATATATCAGTGTATATATTTCATATGTATGTTAACATCTATATCGCTCTCTTTTTCTCACACATACCTACACTATTGCTTTCTTTTAGTCTACTCTGATTTTCTGAATGTTTAAATTTAAATTTAATAAATGTTGCCTGATACTGACATTAAATAGAGAGAGAGAGAGAGAGAGAGAGAGACAGACAGACAGAGAGAGAGAGTAATAATTTTATACATAAAGGTTAACTACAATTAAGCTTGCAAAGATGTAGATATGTATGCACTTATATCCATGTACATATGTGAAGTCAATGACAAGAAAATTTAATTTATTTTTAATAGTAGAAAAGAACAAAGGAATTTCTTTGAATTTGTACATACATTCTCATATGCCCTCATATGCCACAGACAAGCAGACATCTGCCACAAGTCAATTATACATACAATGCTTCACATACAGTTCAGTCGCAACCAAATGGTACACTACACAATACTACAAACTAGGAGCCTACATACTGTACATACTAGTCGAGTGCGATAGGGTGGTTCTAATGTGAAGAGAAAAATATTTTGTTTACGCAACCCTGGTCCTATTTGGTATTAAATATATATTTATTATCTTTGTTGCTTAGTTTTAATTAAATCACTTTAACGAGTAGTAGTAGTTTCACTCGGGTGATTATTTTTCAATATAATGAAGACAATTGACAAGGTAAGCGTAACGAAAAAATGAATTCGTAAAATAGGGTATACTCTAATGCAACATATATGATATGTGTAATAACATATGTGCGTGCTTATAAGCCGCAACAAACGACAAGAACAAAAAAATACAATATATTTATATATAAAACAGGAAATCATTTACTCACGAAAACTACTTAAACACTTCTTTCATCAACCACAGTTATACACAGACACATAGACATATACACACATACTAAGTTATCCAAAATGAGTTTCGCTCTTCATACAATGCTTTGTGGTTGGGTAATTATATCAAAGCATGCTACACTACATTTGTAACATACGAGTACATATCACCAGCATCTACATGCAGCAGTACCATATGATATTGCTAATATCTCAACACTCCAACAACTAATGAAGAGCATGAGAAAAACTGATTTCATATTATAGATGGTAGGTAGCAATGGCATAATGATCCAACTCATAGTTCTTATTGAAATTTCATATTGTTAACATACGATTATAAGTATGTAGTAGTAGTAGTAGTAGTAGTAGTAGTAGCATATAAGTACACCTACCATGTTAATCTGCAAAAAGTTCATGCCTGTACATGTTGATGGTAGCAAAGTTGTAAGAAAAAGGAGACTTTTAATTCATATTTAAATGTGATGTTATCATTTAGATTTCATATACCATTTGCTTATGCTTTAAAGTACCTTTCTAAACTTCGCCTTTCCTTCTTTCTGACTTCTGGTTGATGTTCTGCTATGTGTTTTCAATAATTTGAAAAAAATATCAATCATAATTTCCATTTTCTTTCACTGTGATTGTATTTATTGAAACACTGGCAAGAGAAAATTGAGCCCTCCCATTTATTTGTTTTCTTTTAATTTATTTATATTTATTTAAATTATTATCTTTTGCCTTTCCTACTCATTGCTTCTATAACCCTATATTACTATTATTCTATTATTAAGATTATTATTAGGCATGGTTAGCTATATTTTCTTAGTTTTTATGTAATTATTTATTTTTTTTTTGCCATTATATAAACATTATAATATAAGCGTCAGCAAGAGACAATTTAAAAACAAAATGTTTAAATTTTGAGTTGGTTTATTTATGATTTATCAAAAATTCTTTATTAAAAATGTTTACCATTTTCCACAGTTGTTAAGGTTGCTTTTTGTATACATGTATCTGCGTATAAAATATTTGTACTTTGAGAGTGTTGTGCAACAAATATACCACACCAACAGCTACATTCCTTTACATAATGATAATTGCATACTAATAATAGTTATTAACAACAACAACAAAAACTGAATGTTGTTTCTTCATATTGGACTCGATGGTCTTACTAATATTGCTATACCTTGTATGTACTCTTTGTATAGCAACGCAACAAATGTTGCTCTAATGTTTAGGATTTGTTGCATATTTTTCGTATGTATATAAACACTAAAGTTCATATAATATAACAACAATATGTTGAAAAACAGAAATAGAGAGACGATAATGGAAAGCAGAAAAAGAAGAAGAAGCCATACCATCATCATCAGCAAAAAAGGCATGGCTGAATATCCCTCAATCCTCATTAAAATCCTTTTTGCGTACGTTGCGTGAATGATGATGACATTAGCGGTTGCGTTCACATAATACATACATACGATACATGTAAGCCTACACAAAAAACGTTATACAAAAATAGCACGAACAGATGGAGTAAAAAGTGGACAATACAAAAAAAGAAGAAGGACGAAAACAAACAAAACAAAACAAAAAATACGAAAGAATGAAAAGGGCTATTTAGCTTTAATATTCTCATATCACATTCTATCTTGCTCCACCAACAAAATTATACCACTATGCTCCCTTATTACACATTTTCCATTACATTCCTATTGCATATACGCATAGTATGTCAGTTTATAGTATTTGATTTGTATATAACGAATATGTTTATAACGAAGTAGTGTTAATGGCTACAACCATAAAGCCATTTATTTTAAATACATTCTAATGGTGCTTGTTCCATATCATTTGTATTTTCTTTTTCGTTTTCCTTCTCCTATATATACAATATATGTTTATTATTATTTATTATTGTTTCGATGATCGTGATAATGATGATGGTGATGATGGTAATGCATCAAAATATATATATATATATATATATATATATATATATATATATATATATATATATATATATATAATTTTTTTTTTTTTAATATATACATTTAATTGTAAATTTTACATCAATGCAAATGTTTGAATTTTTATAAATATTGATTTTTCTTTTTATAGAGTTTTCTTTAACTTCCTACTGCTGCTGCTGCTGCCTACTTATTGCGTCAAAAGTAAAACAGTGTGGTTGATTTGGTTGATTATTTTTCTTAATTTTCATATTCGTTCTGTATAGTTGGTGAGTAACTTGATAATTATTAAAAAATTTGTTATAGAAAAGTGTGTTTTCGAATATAATTTTGTGGACTTTGCTTACGAAAATATGAAGCAATCGTACTGAAACTTAGCATATTGGAGTATTTTGACCAAGGAATAAATATGTTTGAAAATGGATGGTATCGGATTAATATTACGCCTATTTTTTTTTTTTTTTTTGAATTTATATTAACAGGTCGGTCATCTGTATCTCTTGATGGTACATATGCGGACAGACAACCAACAGTATTACCAAAATTGGGCTTAAGAAGTCATATTTTGTTGTTGCTTCACTTTATATAATAATATTTTTCCTCTTGTTGTCTCTTATGAACAGTATGGCAACTCGATATCTCAATGGACAACCGCTGAGACACATTTTGTGGCATAAATTGTAGTTAACTATTTGCAATGATGCTATGATAGCGGTTAAGATAAGTGAAGTAGCAGTCGCAGTTAATATTACAACAGTTTTCCTGCATATATCGTATGTATGTACAGTACGTCTTACATAATATATTTACATATAGTATACTCCATAAATTTTGTCAGAATACTCGTATGCAAAAGAATGCATCTTTAAGATATGACTACGAATATAGTAGCATATATACATAGATTCATGGTGCCCAAAAACAAAATAAAGATTTATTGCGTGTGCTAAGTATCGCTACTCCTGATATCGCTGTTGTGACAACAAATGGCGTAGTGAGTAATATTTATACCCTGCATAATGCAATATGCATGGTATATTCATTTCGGTCAGATGTTTGTGTCCACTTGAAGGAATCTCCGGAGATATAGACATGGATATATATTCGTGATCAGCGTCGATTAAATTTTCGATTTAACGATGTCCGTCCGTCCGTCCGTCCGTCCGTCCGTCCGTCCGTCCGTCCGTCCGTCCGTCCGTCTGTCTGTCACCTGGCTGGTTCGCACGATAACTTGAGTAAATATTGAGCTATTTCGATGAAATTTGGCATAAGTAATCTATGATCCAAGGGTACGGAGGGGATTGATATTGGGCATGATCGGTCAATAACCACGCCCACACCAAGCATTCAAAGCGACTAACCTCGAAATTTTCAAAATCTTTAACTTGCTATAACTCACACAATATACCACTTGGGACAACAATATTTTGCACATAGAGTTATATTATACTACTGTATAACCTCACCAAAAGTGGATGAGCCACGCCTACTTTCTAGCGTAGCTCCCATACAAAGTGTCTGTACTTCTTTTAAATTGAAACTGCTGTAACTTCTACAATCTTCTGTCTAGAATAACCATAATTGACACTTAGATTAACATGGTAGTCGGAAATAATATGGCAGAAAATCAATGTGCCACGCCCACTCCTTTTTGGGTCTCCCATACAAAGTTGCGGAAATTAAAAAAAATGTTACCGGTTATAACTTGCAAACTATTCAGCGTAGAATAACGAGATTTAAGGTGTGGATTAGTATTGTACGAGCAACTAGGCTCACAGAAAATGGGCGCACCACGCCCAGTTTTTATCGTAGCCCCCATACAAATTTTAAATTGAAACAGCTGTAACTTCGGCAATCTTCTGTCTAGAATAACCATAATTGACACTTAGATTAATATCGTAGTCGGCAAAAATCTGGCAGAAAATCAGTGTGCCACGCCCACTCCTTCATGGGTCTCCCATACAAAGTCGAGTGAATTAAACTAAAATTTTAAGCTCCATAGCTTACAAACCATTTAGCCTAGGACAACGAGACTTAGGGCATGGATTAGTATTGTACGAGCAACTAGGCTCACAGAAAATGGGCGCACCACGCCCAGTATTTATCGTAGCCCCCATACAAATTTTAAATTGAAACAGCTGTAACTTAGGCAATCTTATGTCTACAATAACCATAATTGACACTTAAATTAATATCGTAGTCGGAAATAATCTGGCGAAAAATCAGCGTACCACGCCCACTTCTTATTGGGGCTCCCATACAAAGTTGAGGAAATTAAACAAAAATGTTAACCACCATAACTTAGAAACTATTCAACTTAGGACACCAAATTTAAGGTGTGGATTAACATTGAAAAATTAATTGGATTTACTAGAAAGTGGTAAGCCACGCCCACTTTTTATATAGCTCCCATACTAAGCCTCGGAATTATCTTAAAATCCTTTTACTTCGTCAAAGTCAACCATATTTCGGGTGTAAATTAGTAGTATATGCAAAAATTGTTTCTCGAAAAGTGGAAATAAAAGAAAAGTTGGATATTCGAGTAAACTTTTTATATATAAATCTACATATGCAGGGTATAGTTTGGTCGGCCCCAGCCGACTGTAAGGAGATTTTTTTTTTTAACATTGTCGTCTTTCTTCTCCATTGCAAATTTGTTGTTGTTGAAATTTATGCTGAAATTATTGGTGTAAACAATTTTGTACTATGTATTTAATTAATAACGCCTGTTGGCAGCAAGAATGTATAGTGTGATAATGTTACTATTATTTACCTCCTACTATATACAAGTACTGTAGGTGATGTAGATTTATATACACTTTTTTGGGGTTGCCGTACTGAGGATGCTGAATATTCATTGGTTCTTCTTCTGATGCTAGCGTTCGTCTGCGAGATAATATATATTTTTTCAACAATTCTTTGTAATATTTACGTACATTATTTCTATATATCCTTCGAAGATTTTTGAATTCGAACAAATGCTAGCCAAGGGAATTTGTAAGGTGGTGTTGGATGAAGTATACACATATGAACTTTATACAAATATTTTGTGTTTGCTCATAAAAAAGAAATTAATGTTGATTCTAAGTATACTTGGACTCTCAACATGTCGACAATAATTGTGACAACAGAAATATTGTAGTTAAAAAGAGTAACGACGACAACCACAGCATCCAACATATCAGTAATTGATAGATCAACATATATTCATAATTAGAATTATTCTCAAGCCCCAATATAATTTTTTTTTTCTTTTGTGATTCACCATTTATCAAACTGCACTCGTAAATATTAAAATCTTGAAGAGTATGATATAAGTCTTCTAATTTGATAGACTGGCTTCCTGGTCTCTTTAAACAAATTAAAACTGAAGATGCCTAGTCTTTTGCTAATACATTTAGATATACACACTTAAATTGTACTTGAATATTTCAAACTTTTAAACTGCAAAACTCATAAAACTACAAGTATAAAAAAAGCAAAAATATCAAGCATAAACTAATTGACCATCAATGCAGGTCACACACATTAATCGATCAGTTGAAAAGTACTAATTAAATAGCCATAACTCGACTCAATATAGCTTATGGGTAAGTGCACTTGTGAAATAGTTCATATGAGTTTTCTAGTTTTCAATTTACCTATATACAAGTATAGCTACCTACCTACCTACCTATAATATTATTTTGCAATTGTACTTGTATGTATGTATTGTACTATGATTTGGTTTTCTTTGTTTTTTTTTTTCTATTGAAAATATTTATGTATAGTTGCATGTAATTAAAAAGTTTTGCATTCAACGAGTCACTATAATTAACCCAATTTAAAGGAAAAACAATACTTACACTCCCGCATGTTATAATTATATGAAAATATTATAACTACAGACTTATGTATAACCTGTAGGAAAATCATTTAATCAGTTTAAAGTTAGTTTTATAATTATAATAGTTGTGTCTGTGTAATAATAATTTATTTCTTAATTTATATTGTAGTTTATTTAATTCGAATTTCTTTCGTAAAATGTTAGCTTGTTTTTTGGCATGATTTTTAATATTTGTAAATAATTTTTTCAATTCAAAATTGTATATTAGAGTTAAAGTACATTTCGCTAAATGGACCATAAACATCGATGTTACACAATCTAATATTGGACATAAAGTCTTTAGCAAAAATTTCAAATAAATACCAAATCAAATCCTACAGGGTATCAATACAAATATATGTGAACATATATTAAAACTATAATACTGATAATAAATATAATAAGTATTTATGTACTAATGATACTTTTGCGATTGTAACAAATTATGTGACATTTTTGACCATTTTCGCTCTTTTGCTAATCGATGGAGTATTCACATAATATATGCATTATATGTAGGGTGTATGAATATATGTATCATATTATCAAATGTTCATGTTTTGGTAATATAATGTTCAGGCATTATTCATATCAGTTAGTTGAACATACATGCATATGCATGTACATATATGTACTTACATGAACTCTGTTGTATATAACTTATTATTTAACAATATCATATATGTGTAAATCTATACAAAGTTATTTAAATATAATAAATTTCAATTTATGACACATTACTACGATTTCTAATTAGATTGTATTATATAGTTTAGAATACAACAAAAACAATTACAAATTGAGTAGAATGCGTTAAGCAATAATGTATTTTGGCATTAATGTAATTAATTACATTATATTCTGCATTATATTATTCATTTTTTTTGTCTGTAGAGAAGTCTACTCTGTACTAAAGAGAGAATAAGAAGAAGAAGAATAGAAATTCATTAAACAAAAATTAAAAACAATTTTTGTCATCAGCTGATATGAGACGGCTCCAGTATGCACTACAAATAGTGTACTTTATTAATTAATCCCTAGATACAGGACGAATGCCCCGATTGTGACCAATCACCGCAAGACACAGTCCACCTATTCAATTGTCCCTTGCACCACCGCACAAATTTGACACCCGTACAGCTCTGGACACATCCACTTAAGGTGAGGTGTCTACATTTTTAGGACTTGACTTCTACGAGTCGTGTCGAGCGAACAATAGCTTGTGCATGCTGACGACGACAGAAATTGAAGTTGCTACAACAACAACAAATAGTGTACTAGGACGAAATCAAGAAAAATTGTATAATAGAAAATTACTCATAAAATTCACTTTATTAGAATATGACAATTTTATAAAGAAGTAAAATTTCGCAATAAAGCAAAAGAATGTTGTAATAATTTAAAGGAAAAATAAATTAACAATAAACTATAAATTTTAGACTATTAGTAATATTGGTAATACGGATAATGTATTATATTGACTATTTTTGTATGTGTGTATGTGTATTTAAAAATGACTCATAATCATTGTTATAATGTCAACGCATTAACACAATCAGGCTGCTTATGAAATGCTGTTTTTTTTTTCTTTTCCTCTACTTGTACCTTGCAATTTTATTTCATTATTCATTATCTGTCTCTTCATTAAATTGTTTAATAGATTTCTTACTATATTATGCTGGCTATTAAAGAGTAAAATGTAATAGTAAGGACAACAATTACACAATAGAATTTAACGATTTTAAGTGTGGACATGAAAATGACACCCTTAATCAGTGACCTAATAAAAAGTGACATTACATTACGAGTATGACATAAATATATATATATAGAGAGAGAGAGAGAGAGAGAGAGTGAGAGAAAATAATAATAACTATAGTGCGAGTATTTTTTATCTAAGTTAATGCTAGATAAAGGTTTATCATGATTTGCTGATTTCCTAGCGCTACAGGACAGTATCTATGAAATAAATGTTTAGTTTCAACTGTGGCTGTAGCAGCTGCATACACATATACATATATATTTTAAAATGTAGCTAAATCTTTAACATTGCCGATATTATGGTATTATGTTTCATACAATTACTTACGTTTATGTCGTTATCGTTCAACTATTGCCGTTGCTGTTTTTAATGTTGTGCATTTGTGTAATAACAAAATTGCATTTTCCGTCACAGAATAACAACAACAACAACAGAATAGCAACAGCACCAGCAACAACAACAACACTTAGCAATGTTGATAATCGTAGTGTAACATTAAATTTTGCTTTTATTACCATCGGCGCATTTGTTGTTAATTTCATTACAGCTTCTGCTACTATTCGTTTACTTCAACAACAACTACAACAACAACAACCATTCAGCATTACTCTTCGCACCACTTTAGTTACAAACATTTGCCAAATACATACATATATTCGTTTATATCGTATAGTTCGCATGCTATACCCTTTACCCGCCATAGAACAAGAGCAACAGTAACAACTTTTATTTAATTTTACAAGTGCGCCTACATATATGGCACATGTACATGAGTATGAGTATGTGCGTTTATCTCTCTTTCTCTCTCTCTCTCTCTCTCTCGCTCTGAATCACTTTCCTTCTCCCTCTCTTTCTCTCTCTATCAATATGTACGCTCATTACGCGCGCCATTACAGCTGTATTTTTAATGTAATTTCTCGTGTTGTATCATTGTAGTTCCGTTGTTTACGTATTTTATGCTTCTGTTTTTTTTATTTCTTTTTCTTGTTGACTGTTTTTTATAACATTAAATATTATATCGCTTGTCTCATGAAAGTGTGTATGCATGTGTGTGTGTGTGTGTTTATTGTGTATGTTTCTGAAAAAAATCATAAACATTTTTAATTTCTTCTCGACGACAAAAGCATCGATGTCATAAAATCGTACTTAATGTTCAAATTATTATTATTATTACAACGTATAGACAGACATAACATTTACAGACCCAAAGGGAAATTTTGCATTTAAGAATGGCTTATGAGAGTACTCCAACAATCAATAGCGAGCGATCCGCACTCTCTGTAAGTTCTTTCGTATTTTAAGTTGATGTTTTGTTCTAGATTTACTTTTTCAGGCCTACTATTTGCCCCATTTTCTTTATTTGATAAATAACTGTTGAATGAACATCCAAGGTCAAATTCGGCTAGTGGGCTCCCTGATCTTTCATTCTCTAATGCTAGAATCAAAGCTCTGGAAAAATTAAGGAAACTTTTGCCTCTGAAGTGTTTTATTAAATTCATAAACAACAGTTCTACAGCAGATTTAAAGTTTAGTCCAACCCATATTTAATTTTATTTCTTCATTAAAAAAAAAAACAATGTTCCATTATTAGTAAACGACTCAGTATCTTTTTTCGCCTGCCTGATTACTGCAGTGTATTTCAGGCAGAAGTCAAAGCTGTTCACACTGTACTCACTAGGATCAAGTAGAACAATGTCTCCCATCGAGACATTTGCATTCTGAGTGACAGCCAAGCTGCGATTAAGACCCTTGATTCTTTTCTCGTCAAATCGAAGATCATTCTAGACTGCCGCAGATCTCTTAATGAGATTTTCCAGCAGCATAATATCCTCCTGTGCTGGGTACCCGGACACAGGGGAAGCTCGCTAGACAGGGTGTAAACAAAGCTTTAACTGAAGAAAATATCCACTTGAGGATCCCCATTGCCACAAGTAAACACAAACTGGATGTATTCACATCTAACGCCTTCCAAAAAAGATGGACGAATTCACCCATCTGTTGGACGGCGAAAGTGCTGTGGCCCATACTCAGTAAAAAAGGCTCTCATAAACTCACTGACTCACTCACTGCTTTGTGCAAAAGACGCAAAAAATTCTGGGATATTACCAGTTGAATGACTTAGCCTCCTATCAGTGGTTGATAGTAACCTTCTAAATGTCCTCAAAAGTTCTGGTTGGTTCGACGTAGTAGAGTAGGAATATTCGCGTGGTACTACAATTGGCCTTTCTCTTGCCTACGTATGCCCTCCTTTTGGAGGGCAGCTACTCTAAACTAAACTAACCTAACCTAACCTAACCTAGTAAACGACTCCTTGGACATTTGTTCAATCGTTGCGTGGTATCAAATTACTGTGCAGCCCGGCAATAGGGTCATCGGTATTATAGCCTAGACAGACGGCAGCGTTAATCCGGATTACAGGCGCGCTTAATCCGAATAAAATATTAACCTGACAGACGGCAGTATTGCGGATTAACTAAACGGCTGATTGCTGGTTTATGAGGTCTGCTCACGTACATTACTATCACTATCAATTTCTGTCATCTGTCACTCTCGATATGAGAAAATCTACAAGAAGTACGTGAACTGAAAACTATCAGAAACTTGTAAATTGACAGCTGGATTTATTTTTTCGCCAAAGCTTTTCATGTCGAAAACGGTTAACAATTGTTGAAAGTTTTTTAAAAGCGAACACACCTATTGTTTTGTAAGATCGATAGAGGAAAATTCACAATAGAAAATTTTCAGCAGTCGCAAATTGCCCTAATCCTCTTTTATTTTGAGAATTAACTCATAGAGTTAATGCGGATTAGCTGCAGTTAATGCCCGCGTTAATTCGAATTAAATCGATAATCCGGATTAACGCTGCCGTCTGTCAGGGCTATTAACGAGCCTTTATATATACAATTAAGGGATATAAGAGTAAGGTATAAATTACCAATTGACACAAATTTGGCAAGAGAGATATAAATCCATCTAAAACATTTTAATATTCCTACTGGGTCTATGTATATTATCCTTGTGAGTGTGTATTCTTTGGGGCATTCTTCGCATTATTATCTACACATATATATACAAGTATGAATGTAATGGCGTGAAACATATGTTGGCATTTCATAGCATATCGAAATGCATGGTTTTTAATGAGGTGCAGTCAAAAGAGAAAACAAATATTCAATGCAAGAAAGTCAACAATCGTCTTATCATTTTGTTCATCTATCTGAATGTATAATAATTTATGCTATGAATTTTAAAGTTTAAATTTTAAAAGTTTATAAAAATGTTTGAAAATTTGTTGTATGGCTTTCTCCAGCTCAAATATATTTGGGAAAACTACCTTATAATCAAATAAGTAGAAATTCATTAAAAGAAGAACGAATTCAGTAAGTTTAATGAATGCTCGTTAGAAAGATAATATTGAGAATTTAATTCAAGTTTTATCAAATATTTGTGCATTAATCATTTATAAAATTTATGAACCGTTTTGAATTTTGCTCTTCAAATCAGTGTAATAATTATGAATCAGCTTTTGTTGTGCTGTCTAATTCAAAAATGTCCTCAAATTGATATATCTTACCAGCTAAGGTCTAACTAAACAGTATGTTAATTGAAAGACTGTGTGTGTGTATTTCTCATCTATTTTTCATAGAAAATGCTATGAATTGTTCAATAACTTCTTTAAGTACATAGGTTAGGTTAGGTTATGTGGCTGCCCTCTCTCTGAGAGAACACACTTACGCCAAAAGGCCCATTGTGATACCACTGAGCTTCTCTTCCAATGCTGTTGTGCGTGTTAAATTTGGACAGCATTAGGAGGGACCTACTTATATTAGCCGGTTCCGAACGGCAGAACTCTTGTGACATCACTTTAACTTAGTTTTTTGTCACAGAGCTCTTTTAAGAAGCACTTTTGGCAAATTGTTACTGCTGGAAAAATTGCCAATTCTTGCCGGCAGGTGGGTACCGTTCGAAAGAAAAATCTTTTCGATATTAAATTTTGTTATGCTTCAGCCGGGGATTGAACCCACGACCTACAGATCAGAAGGCCAACGCACTAACCACTGAGCTACGGCACCCACATAATCAACTATATAACTATATAATCAAATACATAATCAACTATATAACATTGAGCCACAACCATATCTGAACTATTAACTTAAACTCGCACCAAAGAATACAATATCACTTTAGCCAGATATGAAATCTCTTGATGCCAAAAAAGGGTTTTCATACAAATGCATTTTGTTGAAAAGGTATAAAGAAAATAGATTCGGAGCATTTCTCCAAAACATTTCTCATGTGAGTTCTTAAAGGCAAACGGTATTCCATTTGAATGCAATTTTAATATGTTTTAAACTATTCTCCAGAGTTTGAAAAAAGAGCTGCAATTTTGTCATACTTTTTCTCATCATTTCTATTTTTCAATTTTGAATTTTCCTTATCCTTCCTTTTTTTTTTCCTTTGAAGCTTTTTAAACACTAAGTATGTATACATGAATGAATGTCACCACATTTGCTGCATTCAACAACTGCCATTCTCTTCTTTTTTGTCATGTTGTTACGTATCGCTGTCAACGTTTATTTCACCAGCTTCTCAGTGGTCTCGTTTATTTCACCTTGACTGCATATGAATGCTTTACTTGGAGAAATAAACGATATGTGCATACTCATCATCCATTGCTTTTAATGTAGGTATCTATCTTTATATATACATATTTTTTTTATAGAAATTCAACTGCGTTTCTTTTTTCTATATATTCTCTTCTTTCAATAGAATAGCTAGCTACCTACTAAGAAGTTTTTAGTGTGCAAAGCGTAACCATATGATATAAATACCTCAATATAATCCATAAGTTTAGGAGATGTTACATGGAGTTGAACAAAGAATCTTTATTTTAAATTGGAATTATCAGGATTTATCTTAAAGCATACTGATTTAAATAAATTGTATTTATAATTTACGAATATGTTTGGAACAAACTATTTGATTTAAAGCATTATAGCATATAGCAAAATTCTTAAAACATTTCAGAGAGTACTTAGAGCTCTTAAAATTAATTTTCAATCATTTGCGATAAATTTGTCAATGATTAATTTAATATTGTGCTCCATTACTGACTCTTAAAATTATATTATTTTATTATTAATACTTGATTTCATAGTCTCTCCCTCCTTCCGTTCTTATTCTTCGCATTTCTATTTATTCTTATAATAAATCTTTTTTCTACTTAAATTTTGAAGATATTTTCATTACATTTCATATTCTATTTCAATTTTTATTTTTTCAACTCTCCGGAAATACATTAAGTATTTAGATGTAAGCTACTTGTTATTGCTCTTTAAAATACTTAAAGCTTTTAATATTTTCATACATTATCATATGTGTTTGCTTTCGTGCATTTTTGTACTTATCATATTTTGAAAATACTTGCAGAATATTTGTTGAGATTTTTACCCTATTTGCATATTCATAAAAATCTGGAATGTATGTGAAAGAAGATTTACTATGTGTATGTATATTGTATATTGTTGTTTCTTATACTCGTATGAATACGAGTATGCTTACTGCTATTACAAAAATAAACATTATAACAGATAGTCATGTTACAACATGCTTAGTATGTACCTACGAGTATGTACAGTTTTCATGCGATTATTTTTGAAAATCATTTTATCGCTTTTTTTTCTACTCTTAAATGAATAAAAATGCTTTAGAGTGTAGTGATATTTATATACAGTGCTCTATAAAGTTCATCCATTTTTCTGCTAATGCACAATCGCATTTTTCGTTAGCTTAACTCGAGCCAGATTAAATATATTTTAGTTTTTTTTTTTCAAAAAACTATAATAGTATAACTACATATAATAAATGAAGACTTGAATGTTTAAAGTAAAGCATATAAATAAAACAAATAAATACATGGCACTTATAAGCCCTGAAGGGGTCTTTGACCGAGCCTCTCTCCGCCATTACTGTTGTGCGTGTTAAATTTTTTGGACAGTGTTAGAAGAAACCTACTTATATTTTAGCCGGTATTTTAGGAAATACAATAAAAAGGTTCAACTTTTTAAACGACTTAATGTAGCTCATCGAAGAACACAAATTTTAAGACATTTCAAGAAGAAATTCCTCATTTGGACTCGTCCACTTTTCGGTTTCAATAGCCACTACGGAAGTATCCTTTTTGTAGGGGAGCCACCCGTAAAAAGTGACGATATGAGGTAAGTATGTTTAGATAATACATTTTATAGCTCTAGAGGCAATTCTTGTTCAGTTATGAAGTAATTTTCGATTTTCGGATGGTTGTTCGATCATTTTGTATTGGAGACCCCTTTAAGTGTACAGATAGGGAGTAAGTATGTTCGAAGAAAATATTGAGGAGAAGTTAATATCGGTTTTCAGATGCTTTAACGATCATTTTGTATGGAAGTTATCTTAAGACGTCGATTTAGGAGGTAAACATGTGGAGTTGAACTGTTGTGGCAATTCCTGTGAAGTTAGTGTCGGTTTTGAGATACTTTAACGATACTTTTCTCTGGAAGTTTTCTTAAGGCGTAGTTATAGGAGGTAAGCATATGTAGTTGAACTGTTGAGGAAGAAAGGTGGAAGAAGGTCAGTCAAATATTGCACAGTTCTTTGGCCGAAGATTTGAAACCATTAGGAGTTGAAGTGAATTAATACCATGACATCATCTTAGGTAATGAGGCACATTTCTAACTTATATGTGACTACACAAATTTCCAATATTTCTAGTTCGACAACATATCACAAAAACTCAATATTTGAAGTAGTTCCAAAAATTTTCAAAAGAGAAGAAGAAGAAGAAGAACGTTAGCGTCAATATCAGTACTAGTGGTCTATGTGCTACATAACTCCAACTAGGCAGTGCAACATCTCATATAGTACATGAAACCATCACTGTATTAAGACAGATTTTTGATGATGGAATCATCTCAGGAAATGGGCTTATCGATCGACCACCTAGATTATGAAATTTGATTCCTTTAAACTAATTTTTGTCTTTCAAATCACTGATTTATGTTGATAAACTAATTATGACTGATGATTTGAAATTGAATAATCTTCAAAAGACGCATTGAGGTTGTCATATGCCCCAAATTTTTTTTAAATACTAGATGCTATAAAATTTAGAAGCTAATAAAGCCATAATATTTGTTGTTTTATTAATTTTTTTTTTCGTTTTATTTGAAAAGAAAATGAAACACTTCTAAAAAAAACACCCTTTAGTTTGCGCTACGAATTTGATGCTCAACAGGTCTTCGACAGGCAATATTGACGAATTTGGAAATGTAGACTTTCGTTTATAAGGTTATTTTTTCAAAAAGCTCATGTTTGTTAGACACAAAAATAAATATGCGGCAGGCATAACTATCCGGATAGCATCGACAAATTCCCTATTTTGCCTACACTAGCCTAATTTAAAGTAGTAATAGTTTCTCTTCAACTCACAATAACGCTTAGTGTAGTAGCAGAAAATCAAAATATTAGGAAATTAAGTAAATACAAAAAAGAAAAGCTAATACCTTGAAATGGCACTATTCACCATGTGAAAATATAGATGATATGGCTTCCTCTTTGCACATATTAAATCAATTGTTTGTTGTTATTGTTTATCTATCTAAAACCAGATAGTATTCGCTATGATGATGAAAGCGGAGGAGGAGGAGATAGCTAGATGGCTATATGTGCATACATACGTAAATAAAGGATTTATGGAATATATTTACAAATGTATTTGCTTGATATTATTCTTTTTCTTTTTTCTCTCTGATCTGCCTCAAAGCTAACACGTACACACACTCGCACAGTCGTTTATACACATATGCTGAAGGCCAAAAAGAATAACAAAATACATATATGTATACATATGTACATCTATCATTCATTCACTCATTTTGTGACGAATTTTTCTTACAATTGAATGCAATTTTTATTTTATTTTTATTTTTTTTATTTTTTTTTACATAAATATATGTGCATGTATTTGTTTGTACTAGAACTAGAAAGAAATTCACAGCGCAACAAAAAGTTGTTCACCTGTTTGGTGTGACTATGTGTACTCGTTTGTATAATTTTATACTATTTGATATCATAAGCTACAGAGAGAGATGGAAACGTCACCCAACCCTTCAGCCCTTACAATTACGCATGTGTGTGTTTGTGCATATTATATGCACACATAGATACGCGCATAAATGTGAAAATGTATCCTTAGAATAAATTTCCATTACCGCTGACAAATATTTACACATCCAACCTCAATACCAAACGACCAATTCACACACACACACACACACACATACTCATACTTAGTGCATGCATGCTTTGCACAACCAAACCGATACTATGTTGCAACTATGCGTTTAGATTCACTCATATATATTAGATGAGTGTGTGTGTGTGTGTTTGCGTGCACTCATGCATGCGTATATGTTATGCGCTCATGTTTGTGTGACCATGTTTGTATATTGCATTTATTATATATGCACATATACGTATGCATTCCTCTGTATGTATGTACATGCATGGATATTTATCTACCTTGGAGCGTATTTCTTTTATTTGTTTTTTTTTTTTTTTATTCTACTCTACTGCCATTGCTTGCTAACTTAACTTGCTTGCATATATTTTCATATTTTCACATTCACGTTTGTTGAAAATGTAGAATATATGTAGAAATAGGAAAAAAATTATAAAACGATGCTGCACACACACACACGTACGTTTACATGTAATAGAAATACAGAAATACATTTCTATTTACCTAACTTTAGTTGCTGTTATTACTACTGTTGCTGTATAACGTACGTAGTGTATTACAAATATAAAGTTTTCATAAACGATTTATGTATTTATGTAATTTTGTAAATAAATACATAAGTTGCTACACATGCTACACATATGTATTTGTTAATTTGAATGTATTTTCTGCAAAAAAAAAAAGAAACAAAAAAAAATAGTTCAATAGCAAATTGCTTAAATAGAAAATTATTTTGTATATTAAACATAATCATTTCAATTCAACTTTGTAACTTATGGGTGCAAATTTATATAGGTATGTTCATAGTTAAATACTTTCATAATTACACTATTATACCTCAGATTATCTAAATTCAATTTAACAATATTAATTTTAGATAGTTTGAAACTTTTTAAATTTTTTTTTTTTTTTTTGGTTAGTAAAATAAGTACAGAACAGTTTAATCCTTGATGCGCAAATTTTAGCGAATCCATTTGGCATAAAAAAAAACACAATTAAAATTAAAACTAAAAGGATTTTTGCAAAAGAATTGAAAATAGAAAGTTAAAACGCTCTATGAAAAAAATTACTATTGATATTGCAACAGAAAATTTTTAATAACTAACAAGCGAGATTGGTGAATCACAGTGTATGAGCAGTTAGGTTAAATTGCTGTTTTAAAATGATAAAAGTGAAATTTAGAACTCTCCTCTCTATCTCTGCGAAATTAAATGTATTAATGTGAGATGTATATTTTGCTGTATTTTCATTCATTTAAGCTGCATCATTTTGTCAAAATTGTGCAATTTGTACATTTTTGTCAGCGGTGAACAAATATAGACAGTACAGAACTTTTATGATTATTAAATGTACATGTACTTGTACAATTAATGGAGTGTATGTATAGATATTTCAAAGAGCATTCCATTGGCATACTAAATAATCAAACGTTTTTTAACATTATGCTCATTTTTGTTATTTGTAAAATATACTTACTCCATTTGTGGCTAGTTAAAAAGCGGCAAGTTATTTTCGATTTTATATCGAGAGCAATATATTTAGCAAAATAGTTTTTTATTTAATCTGTTCATTTATGAGCTCAAACTACAAAAGTGTGGTTCAATATCTAAATGTTTTCATTTTTTTTTTCTCAATTATTCTAACTATTTGTATTTGTTGCTGGTTAATTAATATTTAATTATTAATTTGATTTAATTGTCATATTACGTGGGGTGATAAGCCATAGGCCAGCAATAAGGAAAAGTAATGAAATGAAAAATGATTTCACGTACATCTTTCGCATAGCTACGTTCAAAATTTGACATATGTAATTCAATACTTAAAGCAAAAAAAAAAAAATATTTTGGATATTATTTATCATGGAATGAAGTGAATTTTATGTGCTTATTAAACAGCAAAGAGTTGTATATTGTAAGTCATATTGTGAAACGTTTCAATGTGATCCATAGGATTGTTAGCATCGACTTGTAACTGCTGATGAGGCTTGGAATCATCTCTTTGCATCACATTCAAATTAAGAATCAAATACAATGGATTGGACTTGATGAAGGTCCACCAAAACAGTTAGAGACACAACAATCAGCTGGAAACGCATATCCACCGGACTCACTAGAACTAGAATGGATGGATATTGAAGAATAAAAATTAATTTTGCAAACAAAAAATCACGCTTTGCTTGTTAGGTCAAGGCATATCAACCGATGTAGTTATATCGCGTATATTGTCATTATATTTTATTTTTATCCTTGATGTCTAGCCCCTAAATAGTTGAAATATACTATAATATTTTCAATACTTATTCATCAAATTCTCGTTAATAGATTTTGAAAAAGCATAAACTACGATTTTTTACTAAAAATCTATAAAATGGATGCTCCAGTTACTGATCACGATGGAGAATCAACTCTTTCCTCATTATTACGTTTTAAAGTGGATGAGTCTCTACAATTAGTGTACGAGTAGTATATAAATGATCCAATATTATTCGAATGTATCATTTTTTCGACCATAATTAGGAACCGTAATTTTTGATATAATTTGCAATTTGAAATGGCAAACCAAAGTGGGGTCAATTTAGTGTTCACTTGTATGTTATAAGTACATTTGCTAGAAGAAGTGGTATCAATTTGAAGAGAAAACTTCTAAAAGAAAATTTCCGATCACATCAACGCGACTTTGACAAACAAAATATCTTTGGCATAAACGCGAAATGTAAGCCAATTCCTTCAACACCCAAACATTTCAAAATACAAAAGTCCAGTTTAACCCCTAAATATTTCAATTTCTTTCAAATGTTTTTTTAATTGATGAGCTCTTATCTTATCTAGCTCTTATCTAAATTTCATATATGAGATATCTATTCATTCCCATTATTAAAATTAAATATTTAAATATTATAAAGTTTGAAAAAATAAGTAGAAACTAATTGTCCTTATTGTCTATTGTTTAAAATTGCCTATGAAAATACCAAAAAGCAACAATTTTTTAAATTTAAAACTAATTACATATTGCTCATACCGCCTGTTGTACATGGAGGGTGGCTACTGATTAGTTTGTACATATTAGCAAAGACACAAACCACAGGTAATTTAATAACAGCATGTATGTATTTTTAATGTGTGCTTATTTGCTTCATAGACAACAAATTCAAGTTGAAATTAACATACAAATTATATTGGACATACAATAAATACACATCAAGCTAAAAATATAAATAATATTCTATTTGATTAAAGCATGTTAATATGAAAATAAATGTGTGTGTGATTGTCATACTTGGATGTAATCGTGCGAATGAACTTATTTCATCGTCTAAGAATTTTGACTTTATTGAATACAATTTTCTTAGAATTTTTCAATATGTTATTTTTATATTTTTATATTATTTTGTTTTATATTCTTTTCTTCAATTTTTCTTCAATAGTCTACAGCAAAACAAAAAAAACAAAATTGTAATTGCAAAGAATGAATGAATACATGTACTGTGTATGTATGTATATACTCATGTTAATGCAACACATTACAAATACATATATATATTTATATCGTTTTAATAGACACTACCACAATGTGGTAGGGTTTTAAATTGTGTTGTAGTTTGTTGGTGGGGAAATTGCTATCTTCTTTTTTTTTTTTTTTGTTTTCTTTTTCTTAGTTTTTGGTCTTAACTGCATCACATAGAATCATGTTGAAATGCCATGAATTGCATTCATCATCTGCTGCTACAGCTGCCCTCCATTCTTTTTTACTGTTATGGCTGTCTTTCTGTTTGTCTATCTTATTGTCTCGTTGTGTCTGTTTTTGAGCATTCAATACGATCTACTCTACAACTGCTAAAGAAATTTTCTTTTATTTTCCACTTGCTCTGGTTTTTTTTATTTTTTTTTTGTTATTTTTCCTATTTTCTTCTTTCTTTTTGTAGCTTTTCATTTTTTCCATTGGTGTTATAGCATATATATATACATATATATGCTATTTTCCCCCACTTGTTTTCAAAAGAAGCAATCAAGCTGAATAATCACTGGAGACATGTTGACAAGAGCAGCACGCAAAGAAGGCATATTCAAATGGGTGTTGAAAGTATGAGATCAGCTCAAATAAAGATTTTGGTATATGTATATGTAAATTTGTGTATTGTGTGTGTATGTTTGATGGTGTGCTGGCATGTACTATTTGTATGTTAAAGCATCGATGAAAGAAATAATGCCTGCGGCTTAATATTCAATGAAAATGGAAGATGGTTGTGAAGGCATTAATTCATTTGAGGGCTGTCATGTTCTCTTGCCTTTGTTGTTATTGTTGTACTTCTTTAAAACTATGAATATTATAGAACAATAATTAAAGCGGAAAATTATTGTTTAGTTTAACGATGATGATGGTATTTGAGTTTGGTGTATTGTCATGCAGTGATTAGTTAACCATTTACAAAAGAGATGAAATAGCTTAAGTTTGAAAGCTATAGAAAATATTTATATAATATTTACACTTTTAAAACTTTTCAAGCAATAGCAATAGTAATATAGCAAATGAAGAAGAAGTAGAAGAAAAAACGATAAAGAGAGTGAAAAATTAAAGTTACTAATTCACAAAGTTATTCGACTATTTTTCTTATGGATTATTCCACAAATAATGAAAAAGTGGTAGATTTCTCTTTATAGTAGAGCAATTGTAACCACAGGTAAAACAGAATAATGAAAGAAACTAGTCAACTATTGGTCACTTAACCATTTCTAATTGACAGATTGTATATTTTAAGCTCATGTCTATGTACATATACATACATACAATTCATTACAATCTTTATTTTGTGGTTAAAATGTGTGCAAAAACAATGCAATGAGAAACAGTGACAGTCTGGTGGATTAGCAAAAGAGTAAGTGAGACTTGTGTATTTAAGGTGTCAACTATATAGTATTTAAGCTGTCATTTTGAAAAGATATATCTCATTTATATAATTTCTATGGCATTAGCACAATGCAGTTACCATCGTTAGTAGCATACGACTGCTATTTACGACTAACTATACCTTATTTGTATATATTGCTCTTATTTTGTCATTGATAATTTAGTGAGTAACTAAAATTTATAAGAGAAATATTCTCTAAGTACAATTAATAACATCAAATAAGTTATCTTGGCTAACTAACTAACTATTCTCATATGTATATATATACATAATTATAGTTATATCATTTTGTTACTTACTTGGTATATACAAATTTAGTTGTGGCTTTATTTTCTTCTACCTCTTACATATATACTATATGGCTTTACTTCTACTAACATAGTTTGTATTGTTTATATTTAAATACATACACTCGGTATATATGTAATTTACAGAATCGAAAACTTATCACACTGCATTGCTCTGGTTGACTCTATGCTGTTTGCTGCAAAACTTTTTCATTTCGTCTTTTATTCATAACTAATGTTAATATATATCTAAATACATATAAATATAAATGTAGGTATAAATGTAGTTCTGTATATATATATATTTGGATGTAATCCAACACAGAAGCCAGTTGAATAAAACTTTTAATTGTCTCATTTGCAGGCAAAAAAAAAAGAGAGAAACGTAAAAAACAAATAAACTAAATGAACCAATATAATCTAAATATGTATATAAACACTCGTTTATATTTACACAAGTAGGGGAACATTTAGTAGAATGGCAAAATCTGTTTATTTTCTATCAAATTTTTTAAGTTCATCTTATTGATGCTATTGACGAATTATATTTCCATCATTTGTTGATGAGACTGAAAATATATTACTAAAAAGTTAATTTTTTTTTTGTTTTTTTTTCTAAGCAATTTCAGGTCCACAATTATATTTAACTTTACTTAATTAGGTAATCCATATTTTTTATGAAACCAAGAAATGTGTATATTTCAAAAAAGAATTATAATAAAATCGGGCGTATGTAAGCCGAGACCCTATGATCACCTTCGATCCCATTCAATTCTTCATTAGAGTGCTGATTAGGCTTTTGCGATAATTTGTTATAATTTTAATTAAAAGCATGCATAACTTGATGCAGTTAAATTGGCGAAATCACCAGACAGTCTTCTTCGATTGTGATGAGATGCAGGATTGCTGTTGACGGAATGTCCCATCGGACCCGCTTGCTTTCAATGTTTTTCCCAGAGAAGCTAAAAAATTGCACACGCATGATGTAAATCATTGTCAAAATCATTTAGACAAGTTGTTTGCTCTAAATGAACAAAATGCACACCAAACCTATGGAATATTCCCCTACATACGTATGTATGTATATGTATGTGGATCATGCAAAAAATAAAGCAATAAAATATTTATATGTAATATATGTATTAAATTTCTGCTACTTATTTTTCTTCTTCTTCATCTTGTGTTTCGTGTTTTTCTTAATTTATCTTTTGAACTGGACTTTCTCTTTCTCTGTTGCCATCATTATCATCGTCTTTATTATACACACACATACTTTCGTCGCCTTTGTTGTTGATGTTGACCTTTATTCATAGGATTCAAAACATTAGCTTTGGCAAACCACTCTCAACTGATAGTCGAACAAGAAGAAATTGACTGCATAACATACATAGCGAAAAAGAATTCTGATGAAGAAAGAAAAGAGAGAGAGAGAGAGAGAGAGAGAAAGAAAAAAAAACAACATTGCAATTACATTGCTGCTACAACATTGTCCAGTCGACTAACGACCAAAACAAATATTATGCTTATAATATTGTATTGTATTGTTGTACTTAGTTCTTATAATTCTACAGAATTTATTTAAAGAGTTATTTGTTCTTTTTTCTCATTACAGTGTACAAGTAAAGTTTTGCTCATTGGCTCACACCACCTGGCTGAAGTTAAATCAGCATTTCAAGATATGTTTCTTCTTCTTCTTCGAAGTCATCATAGATTGTTACTAGTGTTCTATTATGTATCGTACATACAATAGTTGTCGAGCTTGTTGGTGTGGTATTTATTTTAACTTTTGCTATTGTTTGTTTACCAGTTGTTATTGTTTGTTTGCTTATTTCGCTGGCGGTTAGTTGGTTAGTTATGTATTTGTATACTAATTGTACAACATTGAATACGTGTGCAGATGAATAAGTAGTTATGTAATGCTATGCACATAGCTACTCATGAATTACGACCACCTACTCTCTCACATCATCAAATTACTTTTAGCTTTAATTTAAAACACTGCGGGCAGATTTTAAGTTTAGTATAAAGGGAGTGTGTATGTATGTTTGTATATAGTTTTTGAATATTTCCACAATTTTCTAACAGGTGAATAACTTGCGATGGTTGAAATTTCATATAAAATATGACTTTATCATTTACTTTTGCCAATACACTGAACAATTAAAATACACTTAAACACACTCTCCTATAAATATCAAATATTATATTAATTAAAAATTTATTTATTTTGTTTACAAAATTGTATTCATAACTAAGAACACGATTCATAATAGTTTTTCCATGGACAGCCTCTAACAATATTACACCATTTATGCGAACAAACTCTTCACATTTGTCATGGTTGATACATCAGCTGAAATATGCGAAAAATTAATTGAAGACAGTCTTGCAGTGTCAATTTCAACAATGCTATATTTTACACAGCGTTAGGAGGTTGAAGTGTTACCAACTACACACAGTTATATTTGTCAAACTGATATTGCCAACTACGTGAAATTCATACCAATAACAGCTGTTTATATTGTTTACAAACTACCACAAGCATTTGAGTCTAAGTTTTATAGAACAAAAGTTATTCGAAATGGAATTCAAACGCAATAATTTGATTGCGTTATATTTGGCTGAAAAATCACAACCAGCTAATGTTAGTGAGCTCAAACACCTCAAAGTGAAGGAAAGTGAAGGATCGACTTGAACGAAATCCACGTCGTAGTGGTAATCAAATGACCAAAGAACTGAAAATATCCCAGCGAAGCATCCCACGCATATTCCAAAATGAGCTCAAGGTAAAGCAGTACAAGTTCCAAAAGGCATACGATCTTACACCAAAGTAACAAAAAGTTAAACTCGAAAGAGCATAGGAGTTGTTACGCTTGCGCGAACGTGGCGAATTTCTAAACATTGTGTTCTCTGATGAGAAAAATTTCCCTATTGAGCAGTTCATAAACTCTCAAATCATCGTGTTTACTTAATTGAATGTACCTCCGAAAATTTGAGACAACGAATGGCCATCTGAAGTAATTTTCCATCTCAAGTAATGGCATGGGCAGCTGTGACCGCCGATGGATGCTCTACAATCGTTTTCATCGAGCCTGGTGTCAAAGTCAATGCGACTTATTATTGGGAAAATGCTTTGGAAGTTGCTTTAGAGCTGTGGACACTCAAGCATTTGGGTCATAGACCATGGACGCTCCCACAAGACTCGGCACCGTCTCATAAAGCTCGTGTGAACCAAGAATGGGTAAAAAATCATATTCCACATTTCATTTCGTCCACACAATGGCTTTCGAATTCGCCAGATGCAAATCCGATGCCATATTCCATCTGAGCCAATTTGGAGAGCAAGGTGAGGACTAAAGAATATGCCAGTATGGATGGGCTGAAGAAAACCATTGTCCGATAATGGGCCAAAATTCCGGAAGATCACATTCGTGAAGCATGGAACTCATTTTTTAACCATTTGAAGGCCATATTGAAGAGAAAATCTGGCCACATCGAGCTAGAGTGAATGGATTTTGAAATTTTAATTATTTCCACAATTTTTGTAATTTGAATCAATAAAAAATAATTTCACACAAAGAAGATATGGTCGCTTGAATAGGTAACACTTCAATCGCCTAACCCTGTATATGACAATGACCAAGACCAAGTAAAATTTGATCTAAATCTAAAATGCAAACGTATTTTTCTATTAACTTTTAACTTTTGAAACAGTGAATTTTGTGTTCAGTGCATTTTCTTCGTTCATGTTGATAAAAGCTGGAAACGAATCTGTATGCCTTTTTTCTTACATTTGTAAGTTGTAAAGTTTCTTCATCGTGCGCTAAATTGCATATTTGACATACAAAAATTGGATGTAAATGTAAAATAACATTTTTTGTTTTGTTTTAAACATCTCTCATTATTCATTGCACATATACTACATTGTATATTCTGGAATTCATAGCGCGAATAATTTATTAAGCGATAATCAAGTTGGTTGGTTACCTAATTAAGTATTTATGAAGTTTAGATAAATCCATTTATGTGTTTTAGTATTATATTTCATATTATATATGTACCTACTAACTAACTGCCCTTAGGGTTAATTATTAAAGTTTATTAATATCAAGTACATATCGTATGTATGTATGTGTTATTGTGCTCTGCTAGACATAATATTAAGCCAATTATAATAAAATATTTAATTATCACCTGAGTAAATTTATATTTTATGTAATGTAAATGATGCAAAAAAGTTTTCTCACCCTAAATAAAAATAATAGTTCTATAATTCTCATTATGTGCAATTAAATGAAAATATTTTGATTAGAAAAAAATTTTTTAAAATATGTGTATCGAGTCTAAGAAAAAAAAAAAAAGAATGTACAATATTTAAAAAATGCATCAAAACAAAATAGTGTTTATAAATATTGGTCCTTACCAATCTCATGACAAATATACGAGGAGAAAAGGATTATAACATTAATTTCCTCCACTTTCACTTTTTCATCTCCCTCTCTCTCTTTCTCTCTCACACACTTTCTCCCCGCAACTTTTTCCATTTTTCTTTGAGTATCTCTATTGAAACTTTCATCAATTACTTTAACTTCAAACGATAATGATAGCCATTTGGACAGTTTGATTGAAAGACCTGTATTCACACTCATAGCCATAGTATTTCTTTTGCTCTTCCATGTACAAGTTGTGTATATACATATATATTGTATTTATATATATAAATATATGTTGAAATTCCTTTTTAGACATTTAACAACACTCACATTTGCACAATCAAAACTTTTTTGATGGTTAAAACTCAATTAAGCAATTGTCTAATGTGTTCGAACCATTCAACAATAAAGACGATCAATAACATGACGAACATAAAATATATTCGTACGAGTATGAGAGAAGCCAAGTCGATAGATATAAAAGTTTGCGAACAAAAAATAAAACACTTGGCAGGTGAACTAGCTCTAGTACAATGCAAGCTGAAATATTGCATGGAAGGAGAAATCAGAGAAGAAGCATGAAAAATATACGTATATAGTTAGAGAATAAGCATTATTTCTATTCACTGTATAATATCCAGTGGGAAATATTTCAAGAATTCCTTAAGAAATTAGTGCAAATATTTTTTATATTTACAACAAGTTTATACGACGATGATTTCATTTCATTGGTGATTAGTCGGTATTAGTTCGATCCTCATAATACTTCTAAAGTTTATTTGGTCAGAAACTCTGAGAGAAGTGATTTTAAAAGATCTCTCTTAAAAGAAAATGTACGTTGGTAATGGAGTGCTGAAATGGACGAAACGAATGGTGAGTGGTTTGTAGCAAATATTGGCTATATGAATTTCTATTAATTTTAGTGGCTCATTAAAATTGTGTGCGGCCTGATTTGATCTTAACGGAATGCAAGCACTTTTCTGTTGATCTCTATAGTATTTTCTGAAATACCGTATTTAGCCTTGTAAACTGTTGACGTCAAGCGATTTCCTTTCAATCTCGTCGCGTACAAAGCAAAACTTTTCTTGGAGTCGGCTTGCAACTCGTTTATCAACCTCATTAGTCAATTTGAGACATGTACATACCACACATGATCATCCCTTGCTTGAGCATATGTTACATCTTCACTCGCCAGCATTATTTTATATTACATTAATTTTCGAACACATCAAAATGTTAAAATTCATCGTAACAATAAGTAACTTTGTGTAAAATTTCGCTTATAGCTTCCTTTACCACTGTTGCTATTCTCCAACTGGGTAATCATTTGATGACGATGACGATGGCATCGAATTTCTTAGTTTGAATGCGATGGTATTGTTCTTTTTCGAGTCGCTGTTGTTGCTATTGTTCTTGTTGTTGTTATTTTTGTTGCTGTGGATACTTGATATTTGTTCATTTAACGTAATCTACCACCACACAATTCATATACACCTACCACAATCTTAAACCATCTTCAACAAACGACACCAACAACAACAACAACAATTAGCAGTAGAAGAGCCAACAAATCCAATTTCCATTGAGAAATATTTACAGAAATTAGTTTAACAGCCAAAAGATTTAAAAGTTTCACTCAAGCTATTGTTCTTGTTTGTTATTTCTTGTGGCGGTAGTGGTGGTCTGAACAGTCTGATATATTATACATTCGCTGTATATTTGTATGTGAGTTGATGCTATTGCGGATGCGAATGCGAATGTGAAGAGTGCTTCAAATAAATAGCAGCAACAATAACAACAACAACATCGGCAAGGACAACAATGGCAATGATGGCCAAAGACGATCTCATTCCTTGTAAGTACATAATGTTGTTGGCATTGCTGTTGAGTGTGCAAACATTTTCCACATACTTGAGCAATTACTGCGGCATTTCAGCTGGATTGCGTTGCATAAATATATACGTACAAAGTCAAACAAATTTACACACGAACACACACACACATACATACATACACACGGCAAAAGATGAGTAGAATACTGAGGATACTTATGATTATGATGATGATGATGGTGATGATGATAATGATGATATCACACTCAACAATAACATAAACAACCAGCAGCAGCACCAGCAATAATTATACATACTGCTGTTTAAATTCCTGACCAGAATACCATGACAATATATATAGCAATATGATTTTGTTAGTTGGTCGATTGAATCTTAAAGTATGAATTTTATGTACATACATATTACAAAGCAAGTTTCGTTGGCTAACATACTTAACATGGAATGATGGCATATGTGTTAATAGAAAATATAGAACCCTTAATCTCACACAATTTTGAATTCTTATCTCATACCAGCGATTCAATTCTATATTAAGCGCATCTAATGTGTTTTTTATTCACCAAATTAATTTACACCAAAGGAAAAGAATATGTGTGAAATTCATAGACTTGGGGAGCATGTGTGATAGAAGGATGGAAAGGCGAAAGAGATTGATAGAGAGAGGATGGGAAAGGTCTAATCATTCGAGACGAGATGCATACATACTCTTCATGATTTTTTTCCATACCTCATTTTCCTCTTAATAAAGAGTCACCAAGAGAAATGAATGATGAATGACCGAAAGTATTCCGCAAAGCTTTTCCCAATCCGTCTGACACCCAATCAGCTTCAACAAAAAATATCTTGGCATTCATTAGGATATCAGACGCTCGTTTGCCTTAATACTTAGATTTTTTTATAGCATAAAATATATTTTAGGTCACAGTGCTTGCATTCCTACTGAACATTTTTCTAATAATAGTAATTTTTTTGTGTTGAGGAAGTAAGAGTCTCAAAAACTTCTACAAAAATTTTTTAACAAGAAAGCGACGTTTTCGCTTTCACTGCTTGTAATTTAATGTATTCACGTATTTTTATTTTATTTTTTTTTTCTCTATAAAATCTCTAGTGTTTCCTATTGATTTATATCCTTCTGTATTTTCTTATAAGTAAATATATTTTAACAAGTATATAAGTACTTACACATATGTAATAAAAGTATATCGTAAACTATACTTACACAAATACGAATATTTATAATTTTATTGTTAGCAAGAAAAAAAAATTGCTTTATTTTTATTTATTCATATTATTGCAAGATAGTTACCATTATTTTATCGCTTTGTTTGTCTGGCTTTCTTCCAGTTGTAACCAAATTGCAATCAAGTGTACGGAAAATTTTAATTTATGGACATTTATTGCTATGTACATATAATTTTCTTAATCTCTGTTTTAATTTCTTGGGATTTTCTTTTCTTTTGTTCTTTTAGTTGTTTTTCTCATCTTCTTCACGTACAATTATTTATGCTTCTACTATATTTTTTCTTCTACTAAATTTATATACTATATATTATATAATATGCACTTGTTGTATTAATTACTTTGTAACATGTTTCATAATACCCCAAAGTATAGTATTTCATTAGTTTTCTTGTTTTATGATTGCTTTTCTAGGTTTTTTTGAACAACTTGAATATTCGGAAATGTAAGTAATTTCATATAAATATATACAGCCGAATTATGTAAAACGCAATGCGAATTATGCAAAAAGTAGAACATCGAAACCTATATAAAATCCATTTTTGAATTTAGTTCAAGTTGAATTTCTATAATCCCGAAGCTTAGATACTCTACACTATGTTAAAAAATCATACATTTGTACGGGAGGTAGTCGTGTTTTTCCCGGTTTTTAACATACTCGTTTGACAATAGAAATAATGTAGTATGTCGAGTTTCAATTCATTTATTGGGTGTGTGAATTAGTAACCGGCCTTTTTCAGGGTTCAAATATCATTTATTTTTAAGGCTTCTGTAAGAAAAATGCAATTCAAAGTATTGTCCATCATAAACTATAACATTTTCCCAACTTTCTGACAATTTATGATTTCCATCCCAAAAAAAAAAACTTTGCCGGCTTGGCAGCCAATTTTTGATTCTGTTGGATGAAATGAAGCGTATTCTATTAAGGGCGTTCTGCATGGACCGGAATATGTGCTAAACTGCAGGCGTCAGATCTGGGCTATAAGGCGGATGGAGTAAAATTTGCCATCCGCTGTTAGGAATATCGTTTTTGACCGGAATAGCAATTTGTGGCCGTGCGTTGTCATGGTGAAAAATTACCGAGTCGTGTCTGGTCGCATATTCTGGTCTTTTCTGTCCATTGTTGTCGGTACAGCTGTCGAGTAATGTCTCCAAATCCTCGTCTTTGAACTTTTCGGCTGTCCAGAGCGTTCTTTGTCTTTTAATATCAAAATTACCGTTTTTGAAGCGCACAAACCACTCCTTACACTTTGTATTGTATTCGTTTCCTGGCGAAACTCTTCACAACTGGTCATCTCTTCATTTGGGTGCTACAAATGAAAGTACATACTTAATACATAAACTTCTTTCACCCTTTAGGTGTATAACGTAAAAATATTTAGCAAATTGTTCTAATAATTACATATCTGGGTTGCTTGTATTCTTTTCACACTTCAAACATACAAAACACATGTAAACCTATACATATATACCGATTAGCTTCAACTATTCTAATCTACGATATATATATTGATTGAAGGAAGGAGGAAGAGAGAGAGAGAGAGAGAGAGAGAGAGAGGGAGAGAGAGAGAGAAACTAAATAGCTTATTTGTAAAAAAATCAAAATAAGTGGGCCAACAAACAACTAGCGAATCGAATATTCCCATTATAATTGCTCCGTGCAATTCGACTATCTACCTACAAATACTCAAATGGACAATATGAATACAAACAAGCAGCAAACTTTGAAAAAGTGCAAGTATTCCAATGACATCTACAGCAACAACAAACGAGTACCAAAACTCTTTGGATTTTGGCATACACCATTGTACCATCATGTACCTATACATATATGTGTTTAGGTACATGTGTAGGTAGTGACATTTATCCCTGGTGCCAGTTGTCGATTCGCTCGTCGTTATCGGTATCGATATAATCATTATTATTATCATTATAATCATCATCGTCATCACCAACAACCATCCAGCATACTCCTGAATCTTCTATCATCATCATTCTCTTTCGCCTTTATAATCATTGTCATCGAATTACAAACTTAATGTCTCTATGTACTATATTCGATAAGTACATATATAGTAGATATTTTCTATGGAATGCCCTTACTTTGTTGGCGACAACACAAATTGCAATCGCGCACACTCACATATAACTGCAAATAAGAATGAGAACGACAACATTCTTTCGCTTCAATAGTTTCGAATTAAATGAATGAATCAATGAATGAATGGGATGTGAAGTTTAGTATTAGTATATGCTGCTATACGTATAGTTATTCGTATTTGTATTCATCGTAATGGAAAAATATAGAGTAAATGTGAAAATCTTTATATGTAAGTCAGAATAAAAAGTTTTGTTGTTGTGATGCCAAATGTCGTATGAACATTAATTCAAGGTTTTCATATTTTTACCCCTCCCCCGAAAATACTGCATGTATTTTAGCAAAGATAAATACATTTTCACATGCTTATCACATTAAAGAGTGTCCAAAGGGCCATTGAAGGTCATTAAGTAATTAAGCCAAAAACAAGGAACTCATAGTTATTTGTTAGCAATCTCTAATTTTTCGAAAAATATGAATAATTACCCACCACTCTTCATTGCGATCGACTTGTAATTATCATATTTATAAATCATGTCAAAAAAAAATAAACAAAAATTAGAACTTTGCAACACGATTTTACAATGTTCTATACACAGAGGTTCATAAAAAAAAATCAACTACCTGACCTCTAATGTGGTTACCTTTAAAATAGAAAAATTGTATGTTGTAGCTGTTTCTACAAAGAAAAATTGCTTTCAACTTTTAGATAATGATGTTAAAAACTTATGATAGCAAAGTACTCGATTCTTACAAGTACGTAATCAATTTCTTTCCGTTACTTATAGTACTTAGTAGTTTATAACAATTGAAAAATGTGCTTCAATCGATTACCACATATTTCGAGCATTAATTACAAAAATTTATACAATACATTTAATTTAAAAATTTTATATATATAATTTAACCTCTGCTATTACTTGCTATTATTATTATTTAAATATGTATGAATATATGGTATTAGTCTAAAAGTACGAGTATTTCTTTTTCATAATTACAATACTTCCGCAAACAATCTACGAATACACTCCTCGCACATGAATGAATGAATGAATGATATTAAAAAATAATTTTTTAATTAAAAACTCTAGGAAAATTCACCTCGAGCAACTGATGAAATTGTTTTAAATTGTTATTCGTTGGTGGATGCGTACGAATACACCTTCTATTCATATTTTGTGAAATGGGTACATGGGTATTTATGCCAATAAAAATTCCAAAAAGTATGCAGTTAATTTATAATACAATATTTAATTTCTTTCTGACATTTTCTATTTACCTGACATTTTACAATCAACTAGAGTATAAACAAGTATAAAATTTTTGGTACTGTTTGTTGAATATAATATAATATATTCCATAGTATATCTTTATTCCAGCGATGAATTGTACGTAAAATCATATGAAATTTGTGTGAAAATATAAATATTTCCCTCATCATCTCACAATTGTCCATATAAAGAGAAATTGTGAAAAAAAAATAACCCGAAGCAATCAACAATGCATTTTGAGAGTGAATGAGTAAATCTGATAATAAGAGCAGTTGTTTATTGCTTTTGATGTTGTTTTGAATATAAAACAAAAAAATAAATAAACAAGAAATAAAAAAAATAAAAAATGAATATCATTTAATATCAAAGTATCTTATAATTTTGTTTATATTCTTTGCACATCATCTTCTCTCATTCTTATCTATTAATTTGTTTAAAGCTTTTTGTTTTTTTTTCGTTGAGGAAATTTAATAATCTAACTCCTCACTTTAATACAAATTGAAGATGATGAACATGTTTGTGTAGGTATAAAATTTTTTAAATTTTATGATAAATTTATCCTAGTGTTTCATTTAAATCTGATGGATTTAATTATATTTAAATAGTGTTCATGTAGAAAATAATGATATCAACGACCAGAATCTTTCAAGGAATCATACAATTTAAATACACGTCTTTCGGGTAAAAATATTTCTGTAGTATATGTAAAATCGTATCAGACTACAAAATCTTTACATCATACTTTCCAACTTTAAAACATAAACCGTCTTAATAATAAATTCTTTTGGGATCAATGCTTTCATCTATGCTTGTAGATGAAAGAAACCGAAAATAAAACGTCAACACTTATTTAATAAATGAATAAATTTATATTGTTGTAGCACATTTACATACATGTCTATGTATACTAATACTTCTTTTTTCTTTTCATTTCATTTTATTTCCAATGCCAAAATGTCACTGAATCGTTTACATCAACGACATCAGCTTGTGGCATATGATTCCAGACCTCAATTGTTTGGTTACAGT
Source organism: Megamerina dolium (assembly GCA_963854835.1). Classification (NCBI taxonomy): domain Eukaryota; kingdom Metazoa; phylum Arthropoda; class Insecta; order Diptera; family Megamerinidae; genus Megamerina; species Megamerina dolium. The sequence continues at coordinate 56,984,249 of OY978529.1, forward strand.
CAACCGAAGAGCTTATGAAATTTCAATTTTAATACTACTATATTTGTTACTCTTCTAATGTTACAACGACTACTCTAGATGTTACTTTACCAAAGTTCCAAAGTACATTTAATACTGCAGGTTCGTACCTGGTGGTGCAATTGCAATGTTATCGACAATAGCCATAGTGAAAACACTAGTTTGTTTTTCTCGCTACTTTTTATCAAACTTTTTCAATGAATATATTAAAATGTCGTTGCATAAATATGTTTCATTCATATACTTTAGTACGATCTGTTTGTACATTGTACATACGTTCACTTATTTACGTTCACCATTCATAAATTCATTTATGTATTTCATTCTATAGTTGCTTGTATGGAAGCTTTGAACATTTTACTTTAACTGTACAACTGTAAAATAACAACGAATTGTGTAAGAGCACGAATTATGAACAAATAAACGTATGAATCGACCAATCATTTGCACACTGCACCACAGTGGCAATAGCTACTATATTTTTCAAATAAACGACACACGTCGATAGTGTACTCTAACTCGAATGACTTTTATGAAAATATTCCAAGGGAAAATGGAATTGTTTGGTACATTGAAAGGATAGTTAAAAATTTCGTGACAATAATAGCGATAGTGTCAGCCATTGAAGCGCTAAATTAAAAGTGTAACTAAAATGAGAATTCGTGAAAAATGTAACACCACCACTGGCATTCTCTAACCTTCTAGTCACTTTTTCTTTTATTCAAATTATATGTGGCACTCTTGTTGATCTTTTTTTGTTCAAGTTGATTTTTTAAATTCACTAATATTTATAATTTGATATTTTTTTAAGTAAAAGTATAAGAATAAATATACATTAAATATATGATTCGAATAAGTTAAAGAGATATTACTCCTGAATGATATTGATGATGGTAGGAAATTAAAAAAATTTCTTACTCAAGCTGTTTCAAATTGATTATAAACGAAGCTCTAGACCATAAATTGAAGGGTCTTATATGATTTTTATTTTTATTTGTTAAAAAAAAACAGTCTCTTTAGTAGTAATTCTCATTTTCTTTTTCAAATATGCCAATATAAATAATATTTAAAAATAAATTAACAGCAAAAACATATGTAAGTGGCTTGGTAGATTACTATGCATTTATTTTATTGTTATTATAGCTTACCCTAGTTTTGACGGTAAGCATCAACAACACTATAACATTTTCTGGCATATAGCCAAGATAGTATTTGAGCACGTGAAGCAGAGTGAATGCCGGTGGGCCGCTTACTGGCAAGGCTTGCCTGACGCTGATGGGGTTGATGTTGTTCGAGATGCTGCTGCCAAAAAAACGCATGCACTTGTTTGTCTGTTGGTTTATTGGTTTTAACTTCACTTATTTAATTTAACTTTATTTTAATCTAGATTCACTTATTTAAGTTAATTTTATTTTAATTTAGATTTACTTATTTAGTTTAATTTTATTTCAATTTAGATTTACTTATTTAGTTTAATTTTATTTTAGCGAAAAGGATAGACGCGCACTGCCAAGCGAGATGTTAAAAAAAGGAATCACTAACTGATCAGAAAAAATATTGCACTTTGACAAAAGCAAAGGCAAAGAAAAAAAAGTGAGAGAGTGGGAAGTGGTAGAAGTGAGTAGAGAACTGGCATAATTGGTGATGCCAGATCGCCCGCACACTCCTAATCACAATAACAGTGCGCGAGGTGCTGCAAAGAAGACGCAATCCACACCAGAAGTAGAGAAAATATTAAACCAAATTCAACGAAAAATTAAACTTAATTAAGATTAAAAGATAATAGAATTAAAAAATAACCATAGTAATAGAGAGAATTTAAAATTAAAATAAAATTAAAATTCTAACAACTTAATAATTACAAAAAAGGGAAGAACGCAATAAAACATAGGTGTACTTAATTAATTAATTCAAAAACCCAAAAAAAAATGTAATACGCATTCATAACTATAAGTAAGGGCAGATAAATTCACAAATCCTTAAATAATAACTTAGAAGTACATATGGGAGGGAGACTTTAACCGAATTCAAAAAGTATAGGAAACAAAAAAAAAAGTAAAATTGTATGACTAATATTAAAAGAAAGTATTAAAGGTAAACAATGTTGAAATTAATTTCAAATTTAAACATGCCAAAGAAATTCAAAATAAAACTCAAAAAGTAAATTAAAATCCAATTAAAACAGGCAGATACAAATACGTTTCAACTTAATTCCAAAGTATGTCAGCCAATCGAATATTCTGTGGTGAATGTGTCGCCAGGATTCAAAATCGATTAAAAATCCATTCTAGGGCCTGGAACACCGAAGCTGGAGTGATGGCTGATGAAGTAGCCCGTGGGGCGAATTGGCGCAGTATTTGGCCACCCGATGATACGAATGGTACTAGGGACTGGACGGGTGGTTGAATGGGGACCACCAACTGCGGAACCGTTTGCGATGTCGTTGCATTCGTGCAGTAGCATGGCTGCGTCGCCGGATGTTGCAACGGGGGAGGAGTACGCGTCCTTTTTTGTCTATCCTTTTTCGGCCCTGGCCCCCGCACTCTCTCGTGTAGCATTGTATGGTGTTTTTCTGAACAATGCCGGCACCTAGTCGATATTCGGCATTGGTCGACATGATGGCTGTAGGCCAGGCAGTTTAGGCAGCAGCGGCGTCTTGCCACTGTCTCGTACCTCTTTATCACCGACATCGCAATGAACTTTGGACACTCACGTAATGGGTGCATTCGACGGCATAATCGGCACCCAGACCGACGTTTCCCCTGACCGCCGTACATTTTTTCCTTGTTTGGTATGCGGATTGGGCTAGTACGAGCCGATCTTCGATGGTTCGCAGACATTATGGGCTTATTGAGATAAAAATAAAAAAAAACAAAAAAACCAAAATTAGTAGTTGCAGTCATTTGGTATAGTACACTGAATGAAAGACAAGACTCAGAAATGGGCAATGTCACCGTAAAGGCTTAGGGCAGTGCTACAAGTTTAACAACTGGCCTAGTAAGAACGCCCTTGGCGGTTCGAACATCAGCCACTCGCACCCGAGAATCGGATCCTAAATAAGTTTTATGCACGCGACCCAGTCGCCACTCATTTGGTGGTAAATTCTCATTGCGAATAACAACTAGATCCCCCACACAAAAGTCCTTTTGCGGATATTTCCACTTTGTGCGCATTTGACACAATCTTATTAATCTGTTACGCGTGGAGATTATCTCTTCGGTGGAGATGATTAGAGAGCTAAATGTGTATCGTGTTCGTCGTACAACGTTGGCATTGTTGAAATACCGCAGGATATATGACACGACACGTAAGGCGCGCGGAAGAGAGGAAAACCGATTCAGAATATCCTCCGAGACATCTGATCTCACGTAGTGAGATTTTATTCTTCTTGTCTCAGGAATGGCGCTCATACCCACATCAGGTGCTATAGTTGGCCAATACTGGCGGTGCATCTTCAGCCATCTAGGGCCGTGCCACCACAATTCATTATCTGCCAGTTCCTTGGCGGTGGTTCCGCGAGTAGCCACATCGGCTGGGTTGTCGGTGGAACTCACATGCTGCCAATTAGAGTCACCAATTTTCTCTATTATCGATGAGACTCGATTTGCCACGAACGTGGTCCAATGGCATGGAGGCCTTTGTAGCCACGAAAGAACGATTGTAGAATCAGTCCACGCAAACACAGTGTATGTTGGAACCTGAAGCTGCGGTATCAAAGAATCTAATAGCCGCGCCAGGAGTTCTGCCCCGCAGAGCTCTAAGCGTGGCAATGAGAGCGTCTTAACAGGAGCAACGCGTGTTTTCGCAGCCAACAAATGGGTATGAACTTCACCCGAAGGCCTTTCTATACGCACATATATTGCCGCTGCATAGGCCTTTTCTGATGCATCGCAGAAGCCGTGAACTTGCATCATAGAGTCCGGAGAGAACTGCACGAAACGAGGAATGCGAATTGTGCTCAGATTAGGATAATCCGACAGAAACGCTTGCCATTTGTGAAGCGTTAGTGGCGTTAGTGACTCATCCCAATCAGTGTGATCGAGCCACACCTGTTGCATCAACATCTTTGCCACCACAATCTTTGGTGCCAACCATCCAGCAGGATCGAATAGTTTGGCGATAGTGGACAGTACTTCTCGCTTCGTAAAAGACGCTTTGTGCGGAAGAGACTCAGGAGAGAAAAAATAGTGATCAGAACCTGCGTTCCATCTGAGCCCAAGGGTTTTTGCGGTACTCGTATCCGAGATATTTAAGAATTCCGAATCCAGAAGGTGATCTGAAGGCAGGTTCTCAAGTATCCGTTGGTGGTTTGATGTCCACTTCCTCAAAGAAAACCCTGCGGTACGTAATACCGAAACAAGTTGGTCACGAGCTAGTATAGCTTCGTCCAACGTGTGTGCTCCGCCCAGTACATCGTCTACGTACATCGAATGTTTGAGAAGATTTGACGCGACAGGGTTAGCCAGTTCGTTTTCGTTTGCAAGTTGCAACAACGTTCGAATAGCTAAGTACGGAGCACAATTCACGCCAAATGTCACAGTTTGTAGTTCAAAGCTATGAACATCTTCGGCTGGTGACTTTCGGAAATATATGCGTTGAAATGGCGCATGATCTGGGTGTACCATAATTTGGCGGTACATTTTCTCGATATCGGAATTGAAAACAAAACGGAAAAATCTCCATCGTAATAATAGTACCATCAAATCCGATTGCAATATAGGTCCAGTATAAAGGACATCGTTCAAACTATTGCCCGTGGAGGTCCGACACGAAGCATTAAAAACCACACGAAGTTTATTAGTAGTACTATCCGGCTTCACCACGGCATGGTGAGGCAGATAGTAGAACGAATTGACTTCTGTAGAAGCGCTTGTCTCGGTTGGTTTCATGTGGCCTAACTCGAGATATCCCAAAATTACGTTGTCGTAGTCAACTTTGAATTGTGGGGCCTTAACTAAGCGCGCTTCGTTTCGGAAAAATTGGGCTCGAGCTGAGCTGCGCGAATCGCCCAGCGGTAAATCTTGGGGAAACTGCCTCTTGAACGGCAATGATACCACGAATCTGCCTTCGTGATTCCGAAACGTGGTCCTGTTGTAGTACTCTTCACAATAAGATTCTTCAGGAGTCTTTCGGATAGCCGTTGGGATGTCTTCCAGTTCCCAGAATTTAGAAATTTGTCGTTCCAGGCTTACTTCATTGTAAAATGATTGAACTCGTGTGTTGGGTGGTGATGTCGTGTAACGACCGGTAATAATCCAACCGAAAACCGTGTTTTGAGCAATCAAAGCTCCAAGAATGCCCTTGTGAATTCCTTCCAGCATGATAGAAGGGTAGACGTCACCACCTAGAACCAAATCCACAGAAGAACCTTGATGCTGATGTCTGTCGGCTAGTCGCAGACCAGCAAATTCGTCACGTAAGTTCTTGAGAATCGAGCACGATGGCAGTTGTCCAGTTAACTTCTTTAATACAAAGGCATCTACCGTGATAGAAACTGTAGCGTTTATAGGCGAACCGATTTCTAAAGAACACATTTTGGATGAATGTGCCGTAACCACCTCGTTCAGACCCGTGACCTCAGTTCGAACGTCGCAAACAGGGAGGCGCAACCTATTTCGCAAGCGTTCGGATATGAAGGTCGCTTCAGATCCAGAGTCGATGAGGGCACGAGCAGTAAACGTAGCATTCTGGTGTCTGATGTGCACCATAGCCGTTCCGAGTAATACCGGACCATCTCTCGTTGGATGATTGTGGGTTCTTGCACTTGTATTGGGCTCACTTGTTGGCGCAGTTTGCAGCTGACAAGTGAACGATTGTCGCGACCTTTCTGCCGCCGTGGCTGATGTTGATGGAAGTTGTTCCTCACTGGGACTGGCTCCTTTTTCCGGCCTATGCAATAAAGAGTGATGTCTTTTGTTACACGCGGAGCATGAAAAAAGACTCTTGCAGGAGGTGGATTCGTGAGAGTTTGCTAAGCAATTGACACAAAGCTTGTATCTCTTCACGGTGTTATAGCGATCATTCACTGACAGCTTCAAAAAGTCTGGGCAGGTGCGCAAATGATGCATCTTCTGGCACACTTGACAATTTTGCTTCCGGACATTCACTTGGTATGTGTGAATATTCTGCGAATTCACTAAATTATTAGGACGCCTGGGGACATCGAATCGACCGGGTTGCCGAATCTGTGGCTGGCTGTTTTGCCGATTTTGTGGCTGTCTGGGTTGCCATGTACCACCTCGAATGTCCAAGACCGACTCCAAAGTCTGAAAACGTTCGGTTAAAAAAGTATCAAAGGCTCTCCATGTAGGTATTGCCCGCTTATTCTTAATAGACTGCTCCCACAGACACAAGGTAGTGTCGGGGAGTTTCGTGGAACACAGATAAACAAAAATTGCATCCCAATGATTGGTATCGATATCCAATAGTTGCAAATTCGTTATACAGTCATTAATCGTCCGCTGTAAAAGCTTTATGTTCGCACCAGTTTCTAGAACCACTGGCTGCAAATTGAACAGGGCCTTCAACTGAACATTCACTAGAATTCGTTTATTTTCATACCTCTCCTCAAGATTATGCCACGCAAGGAGGAAGCCATCATTAGTCAACGGAGTTGGCCTAATGATATTGTGAGCTTCACCTCGCGTTTTCTGAAGCAGGTGGTATAATTTCTCCACGGGCGATAACCGTGGATTGTTCCGGTATAATGCCGTAAACATATCCCGAAAACTGGGCCATGACACATAATCTCCATGGAAACATGCTGTATCGCATGGTGGCAGTTGAATTGCAGGAACTTGCGAGCATTGGTGAGAGGAACTCTCAGCGGGCGCATCCGCAACAACGGGAGACGACATGATCACAGTCAAATCATGAATATGCGCGTTAATATTTGCTAAGCAACGAATGTAACATATTTTACAATCCTTATATTTTGCTTTAATCTGAGCTAGATCAGTCGCTTCAGTTTCCTGCGCGATAATAGAGATGTATGCCGCTTTCAGGTCGCTCCATGATGCCTCGAAATCCTTCCTCTGGACGTCAAGCGCATATGTGCTATGAGTGTCGGTTTCTATAAGCTGGAAATATTTGTCGGTTTCTTCTATATCCTCAGCGGCAGCGTAAAAACGTTTAATATCCGCCATCTTACTGATAAGTCGTAGAGTGAAATCAGTATACTGAAGAAAAGCGATATTAAAATACGAATTCGAATAATTCGTCGAGCTACAGCTCCAAATAGTACGGAACCAATCGAAAAAATACCCTGTGAGAAATGCAGTAAGACTCCGGAATGCGGTGAAAACCGCTGAAAATCACTAAATCGGGTAGCACGTATAATTACCGTAGAAGAACGATATGAGGAAGCAATAGAATCGGCTTACCGATCGAATATCAAATGCTCGATTCTTCTAAAGGACGTAATCCTTTATTCAAGATAAGCCTGTAGAAAATCGGCAGGATGCCCGCGTATTAAAACGTATAGAAATTGATAATTTCAAATTAAAACAATTCCGGTAGTAAATTAAATGTAATTATAATTACGTTATTTAAGTATTTAAATGCAATGATTCACAATTGCTCGCAATGGTCCACTTAAGATGACGTAATGATTTATGTAATAAATCAAGAAAAGAAAAGAAAGAAATATTTGAGCCACAATAATTTATTTAGTATAACGCGATGATGTATGTAATGAATCACGAAAATCAATTGAGGCGCTCTAATGTTCTATCTTATGTATGTGAAGTCAATGTAATTGAACAAACACAATACGAAGGTGTGAGGGTGTGTATGTGTGTGCAATCCAATATTCCAATCATTGGCGATCACAATTATGATTATAGTTATTGTAATTATGAAGATTGAGAGGCAGCGAATTGAGAAACTTACAAATGCGGAACAAATGTAAGGAAAAAAATGTATTCATAGAAAGTACCACCAAAAATAGTATATATGTTCCTGTGTGTTGGTTGTTTTGTTATGAAGCAGTAAAATTAGCAATTTTACACGTTTTTGTAGGTAGCTCTTATATGGTATTGCTGTTGTAGCTTACGTAGATAAGCAAATCAAACAAACAATAATACAAAAGAGATGGTATTGTTGTTTATCAACAGATGCTACTAAGTATATGTGCCGTAATATATTGCTTTACTTGTTCTTGCCTACCGATAGTTAAGCAATCCGAAGTAAATGTAAATAAATATTATGCACGAATATGCAATGTTCTCTTACGTATAGAAGAGAAAGTAAAATGAAGTGATCGTGACAAAAGAGACGTTGCTTATGGTTCGCATACGAAGTAGCCGAACCAAAGTACACGTGTATATTTGTTCCAATTATTGCATAGTACGTTGTACTATGATAGTTTGCCGAAACTAAGAGAGATGATCGATTACACCTTTTTATGCACTATATGCATGTGTATTGAACTAAATAGAAAGTCCAATTACAGTGCTCTTGTAAGAGCGAAATTATTATACTTTAACGTGAACAAGAGATTCTCGGCTCGTACTTTTCAATTTGCTAAGTTAAACATTAAAACCAATACGTATGTATGTGTTGAATTTACGAAGACAAGAAAAGGTCGAGTGCATGAAATTGCTCTTGCTATTCTTCTTTGGTGGAACATCAATAACTAGAGCAATATCACGTAAGTATGTATGTATGTACGTATGTACAAATAAACTCGACTAGAAACAAACCGAAACCCAAAAAAAGAGAAAAAACGTTGACTTGATTTGATCTTTGGAGAATCCTTATTTTATGATGAGAAAATGGTCAATCGACGATTTTAGCCGCAATGCATGCACTACATATGTAAACGCGTATGTATGCCGAAGGCAAATTAACGAGTACGTAGTACAACAATAGAAAATGTATGTTCCCAATTAGGCACCGTTCAGAACAACCACCCAACCGAAAGATCTTTATATATTGTTTTTCTTTTATTTTTATTGTATTTTAGTTTTTTAGTAAATAATGCTATATATGTAATATATTCTAAATATGTGTAGGCGTAGCGGAATATTTCCAAAGTTTATGCGGTATAATATTTTCCCGTAGGCAAAGAAAAACAACAAATTGGAATCAGCAAGAACAACCTGATTCTTATATACTTATGTAACCACAATTTAAAACTTTGGATTTACTACACTCACGCTGTTATTACCTTTATGGCAAGGGCTTACCACTAGTTGCGAGCCTATCTGGCTCGAAGGACCATCAAATGAGCACGTGAAGCAGAGTGAATGCCGGTGGGCCGCTTACTTTATTTTAATTTAGATTTACTTATTTAGTTTAATTTTATTTCAATTTAGATTTACTTATTTAGTTTAATTTTATTTTAGCGAAAAGGATAGACGCGCACTGCCAAGCGAGATGTTAAAAAAGGAATCACTAACTGATCAGAAAAAATATTGCACTTTGACAAAAGCAAAGGCAAAGAAAAAAAAGTGAGAGAGTGGGAAGTGGTAGAAGTGAGTAGAGAACTGGCATAATTGGTGATGCCAGATCGCCCGCACACTCCTAATCACAATAACAGTGCGCGAGGTGTTCTGGCGTAAACAGTATTTCATGTATTTTAATTATACCACGACATAATTTTGTGTAAATTTGCAGCTATATAATTCACCACTATACGTTCATAGAGTAAAATGAGAATTCTTTTTAAAAGAAACATCGACCTTAGTAATAGTTTTTTTAACAACTAAGTATTATGTATATCTGGAAAGAAAGAACTCTAATATTGATATTCCACTCCCCGATTATGGTGAGGTTAAAACAATCATAGTGAAATTGAAGAAGAAAAAAGCTAGTGTTGCTGATATCATGTGTGCCAAGGAAAGCACGATGATTAAGACCTCAGTCTACTCTGCCTCATACGAAAAAAAAGGATTTCACACGATTTGAGCGAACTATAGTGAAATAAATTTCCTTTATATCCCATATTAGATCTACATATTATATGAGATACTAAAATGGAACCTAAATCATCTGATTGTACCACATCAATGCGGCTTTAGATCTGGTGAAGCGTCGGGATATACTTAAAAAGATGTTGTATTCGTAGCCCATTGGTTGAAATAATTATATACATATTTATATGAGACTTTATATTTTTAAAAATTAGATTCTGCTGTCAATATACTGAATTAATATGTTTCAAAGTTAGTGCTCGTAATTGTCTCTTCTCATTGGAATGACTATAGTTCATTATTTCCTTCATGCTACATAGTATATTGTATATGACCTATTCAAAAAGTGGATGAGATTTCAGAAATTTGATTATTAACGTCCAAAATACTTTATTTGACATGTTTGTGAAAGAATCTCGGAAAATTCTTTTACTCACTATAGAAGTGGTGGATAGTTAGATGGGATGGAGCTACTCACCCACTTCCTATGTGATTGCACCTCATAGGAAAGTGCTTCTTCGACAATCTTCAAACGTTCAGAAATTAGTCCACAGAAACGGTTGCGTTACATTAATTCTGGTTTTGGATTCTAATTCCAAATGTATAACACAATTATATATCGATGGATCACAAATCAATCTAAATATTTAGATGGGTCTAATATATTGATGTATATATTTTTGCTTCTATAATATTTATTGTATATATATATATATACAAGAAATATTATAGCTTAGTGGTTAGTGTGTTCGCCTTCTGATCTGTAGGTCGTGGTTCAATCCCCGGCTGATGCATAACAAATTTAATATCGATAAGATTTTTCTTTCGAACGGTACTCACCTGTCGGCAAGCAATTGGCAATTCTTCCGACAGTAACAACTTGCCATGAAAAAGCTCTAAAAAGAACTCTGTGACAAAGCTCAGAAAAAGTGATGTCACAAGTGTTCTGCCGTTCGGAACCGGCTAAAATAAGTAGGTCCCTTCTAATATTGTCCAAAATTTAAGACGCACAACAGTAATGGAAGAGAAGCTCGGCCAATGAGCCTTTTGGGGCTTTAAGTGCCACATATTCATTCATTCAATATTTCTTGTATTATTTTTTATATTTCAATTAAATGCTCATTGTTGTCTTTTTCCAAGTGACACAAAAAACAAAAGAACAAAGTAATAGAAATTTTGCTGCTTCTGTTGATTTCATTTCATTTCATTTTATTTCATTTTTGTTTTAGTTTTTTTTGTCTTTTGTTTATTATTTTATTTTTTTTATTTCCTTCATCTTCATAGCTTAATAGTAATTACACAGCAACAGAAAGTAGTAACAGTTCCTACATTTCCGTCGAAATTGTTCATTTGTTTTTATTAGATCGTTTTTCTAGCAATTATCTGGTAATTTATCAAAAATGAAGATCTAAAAAAAATGTGAAGCAGAACAATTTGAAAATGATTTCAATTAAATGTGAATTTAGTTTTAATAGCAATTTTATTTCGATTTCTATTTCAGATATTTCAACTTGTTTTACGACGTTTACGCTTTAAATAGTAAGGAGGTAAAGGAGTTTTTTAATTTGTGCGTATTGTATAAATATTTTTCAGTATATATGTATATACAATATATCAATTGATATTAGGAAAATTTTAACATTGTGAAGAGGAAAGCTTTAAGAAGATTACATTTTTAAAAGTTTTAGTGCTATTTGGCAATAGTAAATGATATTAGCATCATTTGGCAGAGCAATTATCATTTAATTCGTTTAGTAATTTTTTAAAATAATCAATTTCCATTTTTTTTCATTCCATTTTGACAGATGTTACCTTAGAATCATACAATATTCTGTAAAACGCACATTCGTTCTGGTAATTTTGGTATAGAAGGCGTTAAAATACTTGAGAAATGATCTAAAAACGGTTGAGCAACCAACCTGATAAGCAACCTTATAATTAGAGTGCAGAAAAGAAATTGTGAATAGAACGGAAATTTATTCCACAAGGTCATACATATCATCACTGAAACTAATCGAACTTGGGTGATGTGGGTTTTTTTCACTACTAGCACTTAAAGCGATCGCTATAATTCTCATTGAACGTTTAATTATCCAACAATCCAACAAAAGACAATATAAAATCACACCACACTCATTTTTTTTGTAATACGAATAATACAATAGCATATTTGAATTGATAAATTTCAAAAGTTCATTTTGCTAAATAAATTTTGTTGCCGAACGAACTTTGTTATCAACATAATATGTAATAACGAACGAATAATAACGAATAGTGAAATTATATATAGTATACTTTCAGGCATGTTTAAAAAAAAAATTCATACACAATAACTCAATTTATAATTTTTCAACATTTATTTTTCCACACTACAAATACATGCACAATATATCTACATATACCATACTATGTCCATACAGAATTGTCTATCAACAATGAAGGATCTCTCATTTCACCATCACTTTCGGTGGTAATAACAATAAAAATTTGCATTAAAATAAAATTAACAGGAAACAAAAATATGACACAAAGAGACATATAATGTTGATGAAAATGAAATGTCCGAAAAAATACACGTTCTTTAATTAAATTGAGTATAAAATGAAAATGGAAAAGAAAATATAATATACAATAAATATACATGGGCGTACTATATACATATACAATACTTGGGTATGAGTATGAAGAGTTGTGTGTGTGTGTGCATGTTTGTAATTTGTATTCACATTTGTACACTTGAAACGTAACGCAACACATTGTATGTACAGACGTTTCACATTGGCACAGAGTAGCCACTTTTCATTTCGTTAAGCCATTTTTAGTGGAGCAACGTGTAAATGGGCAAATGTGTGAATGCGAATACGTGTGTTCTTCCATCCCTTTGCATCTCGATGGGGCAATAAACAAGCCAAGTACATGAAACGCACACTCAAACTGGCACGCAGGCAGGCAAACAACTGAGTCGTGGTAATTTTTATGAAACAAACACACTCGCACTTGCATACCACATATGTATATACTCATATGTAGCTGGTGCTATTACAGTCGCTAAGGTATTACATGCATACACAATTCGTACATAAAAAAAAAAAACCAAAAATAGTAGCCATACTATGTGTTAGCAGGTGTGCATATAAGTATAAACACATGCATGTATATCTAGCTCATATCATCATCCCAATGTGCTCATACGTACACGTGAAATTGAGTATATGAGTGTAAGTATAGTATATCTCAGATATGGGTATACTGGAGTGCCTACTGCTACCGGTGTTGTCCATGTTTCAATGACAGATTAGCCATTGTGTAGGTGAGTAAGTATGAAGGAATTTGTCCAATATATAAGAACGTGCCTTTTCATGACTATGGATACTATGTGCTACTTACTTAGAGTTAGGACAGATTATTCTACAATACTGTTGTTGTTTGTTGTTGTTTTTTGTCATACCAAGGGACACATTTATATAGCATTTCATATATTTCTATCTCGCTATTTCGGTTTTTTTTTTTCTTCACTTTGTTCTATTTTGACTTATATGCACTCTGCTTGCATTTACATTTACTAAAGGCTTATAAATTTAAATATGTGAATATATAATAATTTATATACATTGAATGTATTTTAAAATATATGAACCTATGAATGTAAAAGTATATAAACAATTTATTTATTTTGTTTTTTTTTTTTTTTTTGGTATGAAAATAAAAACGACAATTCAATTTAAAAAGTTATTGTTTATTTTTTTTTTTTAACAATCTCATTGTATTTATTATTAAATGGCTTGTACTCTTGCACATATAAAATGCATATAGTATATAAAATATATGCAATAAATAATAATAATAATATAAAATAATCTATTGAAATAACTTAATCCATTTATCAAACAAAAATCAATACGAATAAATAAAACGATGCATACAGATTGATACAGTATGGAAAAGTAAGTGTGGCCTTTAAACGTAATATTCACTTTAGTAAAAATTTTTTAAATAATTGAAGAATTTTCTGGAAATGAGTATATATATATATATATATATATATATTCTTCACCAGCGTCGCCTACTCATTTAATTTGAAGATGCCCATCCGTTTGATGCCGTCCAAAGGTATAACTGCCACTCCCACATGAGCCAATAAAAGAGAACAACCTCGGAACAACAATATTTTTCGACTAAGTTAATATTGTAGTACGTTAGAATTTTGTTGGAATTTTTGAACAACCATATTCGATAATTAGGTTAATATTACAAGAAAAAATAACTCAGAAAGAAACGAACAAGCCGTAAACACTATGTAATGTAGCTCCCATACAAAGTTAAGTAATTTCGAAACTTTCAAAACCCAGAAAAAGCTAAAAATGTAAAATGGTTTAATTAAAAAATTATTTAGAATTCTGATTAATCGAATAATTTGTAATTTATTAACCAAATTGTTCGACTAATAGTTTCACAGCCCTAATATTATCGTGAGGACCTCTGAACTATTTTCACAAATGCTGTATAAATAACTGGTTTACTGGCTTTGGTTCACTTTGCACGATACTGTATATTGTATAGTGTACCATATATATATTTTCATGCTGCAAAGTATGCAAAACAAAGAAAGGTAAATTTTCATATGAAGAATATCGTAAGCAAAGAAGTATGGCAGTATGTCGATATTGCTGTCAATATTTCTGGTTTGCTAATACGATATATACGGTATAAATAATATGAAATATATATATGCATGTATTTTAGTGTGCATGTTTCACTATAAATAAATGTGCGAATGTATCTACATACTTATGCATATGGGAATCCGTTTAAAAGGTCATATCATGACTACAATCGTAAATGATGATGAACGATGTTGGAAGAACAGCGCACAGATTTGAAGACCACTGACAAACGAGTGACATGAGCATGTTGCACATGCTATTGCATTGTTGTTGTTGTTGTTGTTACTTTAATATACGAAACTACATTAACTACATACGATTCTGTATTCATTATCATTGGTTATATCATAGCGATCGCAAGCGATGCTACTGCCACTAGCAGTGACGGCATTGAAGTTTGTTTATACTAAGCCGTTGTTTAAGAGTACGTGTGCATGTGTAGGAGTATTTTATGGAATTATTGGATTTTCAAATTACATTCTAGTTCACTACACCATTGATACAGCGATATACTTACTATAAACCCTATAAATCTATTCTATTGCCCAAGTACACATGTATGTACAGTACGACGAATAGCAATATACCTATGGCAATTACCAAATGAAGAATGATGGACTGATGTGTTAGCTGTTGGCTGTGTTGTCTATAGCTGCAAGTACATTTATCATTGTAACTGTTGTCTATCTGTGTAATATTTGTTGTGTTACACATTATATGGTGTTTGTGAAATAGTAACCGCAATTGCCCCAACACTACACACAAATGTGCATATACCATTGCAAACGCAAAAAAATACGTTCGAAAAGGATATAGTATTATTTGTGTAAAATTACCTCAATTCAAATCCGTTATACCTACATACATTTGTACAAATTTAGATTGATCAAAATTGTAATATCTGTGATTGGGTATGTGTGTGTGCGTGTGTATGTATATTAACAAACCCAGTGGGAAATTGCCAACAAAAAATGTAAAAAATACTTTCTTTTCCATTAAATCTTAATATTGGAATGTCATAAGAAATGCTTCCATGAATTCACATTGAATGAATTATTAATAATTGAAAATAATGTTTCGACATTATTTCAAATATTTGCATTAATGTCGAAATTGCTAATGTTGATTGATATTTTTATTATGTGAGAACATTATATATTTATTAAATTATTTCTTTAAATATTTTATCTTGATATAATATCAAATAAAAGGAATTCAGTTGAGGCCGAAAGCTAATTGCAAAAAATTGCGATAATATCGAAACGAAAATATTTAATAGTGCTGACATTGGCATAGTACTTCATTCATATTGACTAATAAGATCAATTTCTTAACATTCTTACTTACTTCCTCGCCTACTAGGTCTCAATAACTGCATCACCAAAAGTTTCTTCATTAAAGATACACTCCTACTTTACAACTGTAATATTGTTTATATGTAGTGCATACAAGTACACGATAAATTATTAATCGCCATTAAGATGATTTGACCATAGCCATAATTCAATTCTAATATGTATATGCAGTCAAGTTGTTCTCAAATATTGTCGTTTTATTTCAGATCGAAGAAATTATTCGATTACAGCTTAATGAAGGATGAATCGATATACCAGGCTCAACTGTGGATATATTTTTCGATACCAATATCAATGACATGAACCCATAGTTCGAGCAACATGTTGCTAGAAAATTTCGTGTCGCTGAAGAGATAAGGTAACTAGTCTTATAAAGGAGTAAAAGATATACATAGCTAGAGAGAGAGAGAGAGAGCGAGAGAAAAGAAGAATAAGAGTAGAGAGTAAATTCCTAGAGTCACATTTAATTAATCGAAAAAATAAACGAAAACAACAATCTTGTGGCAATACCATTATTGAGGCAATAGCATGAATACAATACCATAAATTATCTAAAAATATAGATTTATGTTGTTGTAACTAGATGATCCAATCATTGTATAACACTGTATGTACCAATGAACGAGTACATGTACGATGATGCCCATGATTACGATGGTAATGCTTCTGATGTTGATGATGATGATGATGATGATGATGATGGCAATGACGCTAAAAATGTGTTGCAATTGATTAGAACTCGAATGGAATTTTATGCAATTTTTCTGCTGTAAGCTTTTGTTGAAAAGGTAACGACCGTCATCATCATTATCATTATCATCATCATCATCATCAGCATCATTATCATCATTATGTCATCATTTTATTTAGTGCATTGTCACCTGTCACATCATATCACCTGTAAGAGCAAACAAAAACCCCAACACATCACACATTGGATTTTTGGAATATCTCGTCTTACGTATGTTACATATATGTACGTACGATATACGTAAATGACAAACGCATTCACATACCAAAATAAATGAAGAAATGTGTACGTTGACATTATTTGATCCTGTTTTCAGAGCGTAGGGAGAATTCTTCTAAATAATCCTTCAAATGTCAAATAGTTGGTGAATGACAGCAAATACGATGAAGAGACACTAAAAAGGAATATATACTTGAGAACACACATACATAGCTTATATCGTATACGAGTATGTACGCATATGTTATATGTATATGAATAGATATCTTTTAATGAGATTACTACGTACAATGACACCACACAGTCAGTCATGCTTGCCTTATTTGTAATACTTCCCAGCTATGTACGTACATATACGAGGGGTTGACAGGATATTAACAGTAACAACAATAATAACATTACCTTTTGCCATCAAATTGGTTTTGATCAACTTCAATAGATATGTATGTTCATTCACTAATACAAACAAAAGAATATAAGTATGTGCATATGAATGTATATCGATGCTTACATACAGGTCCTTGATACTATATATGTAGTAAATATTTTCTTTTTTTGCTTCTAAGCATCTTCTCACAAATGTAATAATACTAATTGATCGTATTTACTTGACATATATATACTCCTATGTTGATTTTACATTACAAAATGTGGCAATAATACGTTGTTATATTCTCAGTGTCAATTGGGTATTAATTCATTAGAAGCAGCAGAAGAAGTGTGACACGTGTCATTCAAAGTATTCTATTAACTATATGCAGTATAATGCAAAGATTTGAATCAGTCTGGTTTAATGTTGGTAAACAATTTAATATCATATTAGTTATTATTTTCATAAATACATATAATAGATTGACAAATAATTTATCTAATATTAATTCTAATTTAAATATCCAACAAATAGTATCATTGCGTGCATGTATCTGATAATGTTGTATAAATTACAATGTACTTAAAATATTATATCTTACATCAAATTAATTAACAAACACACAAAATACTATACAAATATCTGCTATACCTGAAGAAATGGGTCATTCGTGATTCCCTTCATATAAACTACCCCTTAGTTATGTGTTGTGTGCATTCCACAGGATTAAAGAGACAACATAAAAATTATGACACAGGGTATGCTTTCGAGTGTGTTTTTTTTTTGGTTTTTTCCTAATGTTATCCTATTAATAAAAATTAGGTTAAATTTAGACATTTTCTATTTTCTATTGGGTGTGTTCCAACACCGATTTATCACATCACATGCACAAATGATATCTATTACCATATGTTTTATATGTCAAAATAGTTTGAAATGGGAATGAAAAGGAAGACAAAAAAAAGGATACACAGACAGTACTTGACAATCAAGCGATTAACTGTCTGTCTGTCTCATTAGGAAAAAAATTATATGCTCAATGTTAAGTAATAAGGCCATTCTGGATGGTAAGGGAAATAAAATATTATTTCTTTAACCCAACAATGTCGGAGATAGTTGAATTCGATTTTAGACAAATACGGCGAGTGGGTTTTTGAAGATTTTTCTAATAGGAAACAGTTCTGATATTAGAATAATTAATTTTATAAGTCCTACCGTCTTTTTATTCATTATTGCTTGACATTTCATCATGCAAAAACAGCACTTGAAAATTGTGGGAAAGTATTTCCAAAATCAGTCTTCGCGAATTTGATATTTTACCATGAAATTGTATTTAGCGATGAGACTCACTTTTGACTCAATGACTTGGTAAAATTGTGGCGACACTAATCCACAGATGGCTCATACATTACTGTTGTGCTTACAAAACGAAGATAATGAAACTATGACCGTTTGTTTTTTTTTTTTTTTTTGTATGGAAGCCCCATAAACGGGTGGGGAGTCATCGACTAATGCCTTCAAGTAGCCTCAAAAGAGAATACTTCTAATGCATTAAATTATATGATTTCGAAGACCAGTATACAGATCCATTTCAAGAGAAGACCTTGTCTCCGAAAACTTCCTTCAATAAATCGATAGCTTCATAGGTACTACATATATTATAGAGTACCGTATTGTAGACCATTTTCGTGCACTTTTGACGACAAATACGCACATAACTGAACAGGGAATATACGTAGAGTATTGAATCCCCATTTATTTTTACTTCTCTACATTCTCCCCAAAGACGCTGACACCATATAATTAACCTTACATGGTACTGCCATACAAACTAACTGAAAAATATGTGAAAATTGAAAATAGATACCCAAATTAAAAGGTAAGACTGACTCGCAAAAATATTTACTAATTTACATTTACTATGAAATATATATTCATATACTCTCTATTGGCATTTATGGGTTAATGTATAGACACATATGTATAGGCACATATGCTGAGGAATCCCAACACACTCAAAGCACTTATTTCTAACTAACCCAATTCTTAAGTACGTCAGACAGGTGTAACCGGTAAACAGTGATGACAATTGTATGATTATCCGCTTAACCTTCATCTATGTGTGTCTGTAACTAAGTCCTCCTTATGCGTAAAGGGATTTTATGAATATTATGAGTACACGCGCACAGCAGCATAAGCATAGCCATTGCTTTTAATTTCATCGTAATTAATTTATAACTATGCATTTTAGTTTCTATCATCCATTTGCTGTTATGAGCATAAATATACATGGTACAATGCTTGTCCTAATTTTTTTTTTTGAATTCATACCTACTATTTTTACAGCTTATAACATGAGCATAAATACAAAAAAATTATATATACATTTTATGGCCAGTGACGACATAGAAACCTTTGAGTACTTGACTATGTAAAATATATCTGACGGATGGATGGATGAATGTTGACTATTAGTTAGTGACTTAAAACGAAAAAAAAGTGACCTTAATTAGCAACGAATAAACGCGAACAATAAATATAATTTGGTATCTGTATCGTGTATCTCTGTATGTGTGTGTGTGTACATAAAGGATATGTAATTATGTACATGTATAGTATGTGAACGACTGTAAGTGAATTTCATATAGTCGTGGCATTTAACTACACACAATGTTGAGGTATTGTATCCATTCTGGAAGTAGATTCTGCTAGTTATATGCCTCGCAAAGCTGAATTAAACTGAATTGTTAGTGTGTTTTTGTTTATAATGCGTTGCTTTTGTTTTTTTTTTTTTTACCTCCCCCTTCTGCTGGTTGACTCATCGTTTCAAAGAGCAAGTAAAGTTTTGTGTTTGCAGGAAATTGTTACTATAAAAGGAAGGCGTACCATAGAATGGTGGTGGTGGATGGTAGATGCTTTAGTAACCAAAGGAATCATTGCATTAACAATAGCCACTGAACAATAGGCGCTGAAACCGCATTGTCCTAGATAGATGTACATATGTATGTACAAGTAGATATACGTTTGGGTGTGCCTTTTGCGAGCATCTGGATATTTGTCCAGAGTAGTGTGTGTGTGATTTTATATGATATGTAAGCTCAGCATATTTGCGGTATTTCATATGCGTTTAGTATAAGTATGTCCTTCGCGAATGTTGGTGTTTGTGGTCGCTGTTGCTTTTACACTATCGCACTCGTACACAAACATACATACATACATACATTCACATAAGTGTCAAACAAATTTCATATCCCCATCTGCATTTATATTCACAGTTCACTCACACAGTATGGCAGTGATAAGTAGTGGCAATACTAATGGTAGTGGTTGGCATAGCGGCAAATGAGCTTTTAGTGTAATTAAAATTAGTTGCTTACACTCCCACCCTCCATATTTCACACAAACACACACACACACATTAAGTGTATAGTTGAATTGAGTTGAATTTCCACTTTACTTTGGTGACTTTTGCTCACAGTCAGTCAGTCAGTCAGGCAATGTGACAGAGTATGAGTGTGTTTGTATATGTGTGCGCGTGATTTTCGGTTTTATATGTGGTCAACTTCGCTATTGTCATCATCAGCATCCTAATATTATTCTCTATTTCACACTCTTGGTGGTGCTTTGTTGCTCTGTGTCCTGCTCTATCTTACACTACGAACACAACGTCCTCTAGTTACTATGCTAGTGCTAATGCATGGTGTTCTTGCATTACTATTGTCTTCTACACTCAAGCATACAGTTATAAATAAGCACATATGTAAAATTAGCACATATGTATATTAGTAAATATTATTGGTGTTGCACCTACATATACATATATATTGTACTAGGCCTTTGAACTTTATCTTTTGTCGTAAATTTCATTTAATTTAGCTGTTGTATGTACGACTATGTATACCGTACTGATCAAATTAATTTCAAAGCAACTAACTACATATGTACTCCAATGTGTACTTTAATATATACAAACTATCCTTTTCCATCTCCTTTTCTAATTTAGGTGGTTTACGACTTTGGCGAATTATTCGCATTATTTGCCACATTTGATTTGATTTGAAGAAAACACGAATTAGGCGTATTTCCATCGTAGTACGTATGTGCATATATAATTCCAGGTACTTGCATAATTGTGCCGTACACAATCAAGATATAATAATTTATGGAATATAATTGAGATTTTCATTTAATTAGGATATACATATGCATTTCTATACGCGTATGTATTACATGACTAGACACTGAGATGATTCTCTGAATGAAGTACAATTTGCAATTACTTGAATTGATTTAAACACAAGGATGGAATTAATTGAAATTGAAATATTTTAGCTAATTATAAACATTAACTTTCTGAGAATTATATAAAAAAGAATTGAATGAAAAGTTTAATTGGCAAATTTGATAATTAGAATAATATAATGCTGGTAATTAGTCAGCTCATTCTATGGAATACAATTTACAAGATAACAAATATAAGCTAACTAAATGTTCTATATTTCAAAGCAATTTAATCGAAAACTGTAATTGAATGTGATTTTCTTTATTCTCTATTAATATGGACCAATTATTTGTGAGCACAATAAAAAAAAATTGTTTAATAGTTCTCTGATTTCGATAAATTTGCACATGTAAGCAAGTGATTGAAGTTTTATGTATCTAATGTCGGACTATACGATGCTATTCTCGTTAAGATTTATGTCAACTTAAAATTGAAGTATTTTCCTTATGTGATGTGATGACCAGAGCCCTTCTGCGGGGTTACATACAGTTTCAGAAACAACTTGATATGTGAATCGGAGAAACGGGATCTACTCGACTACTGGAGAGCCCAAACGAGCATGCGGCAGTCAAAGGGACTTATTGATCCCACACATGTTAGGGTGGATGCTGTCCTTAAACTCAGCAGAAATGACATAAAACTCTACATAGAAGATACTCTCTACCATATGAAGAAAATAGATGTGGTAGAAAACGATACTTGTCGACTCTGTCATGAGGAGCATATGCCGATAGATGCATGGCCGTGGAGGTGCACGGTAATTAATATGCGAACTCAGAATACTGCCGCGCTTCTGTTTTAAGCTAGTTTTCCCTTGGCAATCTGGCTCTACCAAAGGTGACTTCTACTTCCAGACTACTCTTGCGCGTCACCTACATGCCAAAGGGCTCAAAGGAGCGCGAATTCTTTTTTACTCAGACAGCCAAGCTGCCATCAAATCTCTCTCTTCATGGGGGTTCTCCTCAAAACTAATCACCGAATGCTTACTTCCTTTCTGACCATAACCTTTCTGCGTTATAAGCTGGACATCGGCCAAAGCTACTACAATGGACAAATTCGACAAGTCTCCGCCAAGCTTTGATGCTGCTTTTGACAGAATTAGTCTTAGCAGTACAAAATTACGCTAAATAACCGGAGTAGTTAGGTAGGAAGGGTTCTGGCGCAGATTGCAGAGATGCAATGACGTCATCGGTTTAGGATGAAGGAGTTCTGGCGCAGAGGCGCAATGACGTCATCGGTTTGTGTTTAGGATATTTATGACGTAATCGGTGTGTGTCTTGGGTGTTAATTATCAACTCAGGTATGATCAGATCAGGTCTGGTAGTATCTGATCAGATCAGGTCTGGTAGTATCAGATCAGATGGTGATAAACGAAAACATATTTATCGTAATTTACTCGGATAAAATTATTATTCAAATTTCAGCAAAGTCCCATTTTACCACGATACACTTCTTCCAAGAAAGCGCAAATTTGCTCAAATAATACAATTTCCGAGTAAGACGATTTAACGAGCAACGAGCTTCTGCATTGAACTCAGCTCATCTTTTATTTACAAATTATTTGTTTATGCTTGGGTATAAAAAGATATCACAGAGGGTTAAATCTGAAGAATGTGATAGATGTTTAATTTATCTATCACGATCTAATCAGTTTGCTCTTTTAAATGCATACACTGAATGCATAACATAAAAACTATTCTGCTTGCGGATCTCTTCTAAACATTTTGTTTTCATATAATTTGTGAATTTCGACCTTTCGACTCAAATCTAGTATATATAAAATGTTTATCTTTTTTTTATTTTCTTCGTTGGAGTATTAATATATTATTAATACAATATATACTTGAAAGACACTGGCACGTTTTGAATATTATCTTTGGAACAAAAATTTCTGCAATTGGCTCAAAATCGATGCTTTATCGAATCGGACAAGTGAAGACATAATTTCAAATTCAAATATAATAAAAATGTTCATCATGCTTATGATTTTCATTATATAGATCTTTAAAAAATAGCTATCTTGCTATTTAATAAAGTGTGATTAGTCAAAAATACAATTGTATAATTATGTCTGCAAATATAAAAACCAAAATAATTAACTTCATTATAAATAATACAAAAAGAGAAAATATTAAAGCTACATCGATTTAAAATAAATAAAAAAATTCATAACTTGCACAAAAGGGGTTTATAATCATTACTATGTATTTATATGATTCCATTGCACATTTGTTTCCCTAATTACTACTTCTAAATACAAACATATCACCAAAGAGACACATTCGAGCATATTTATTTTAACTCGCTATTAATTAGCACGATAACTTGTTTCATTAGCTTTTTTTTTTCTTCATGTTTTTTTTAGAATAAATACTATATGTATCTACTTACTTACGTATATGTGGTATTTCTCTCATAACGCATTCATACAGTGACAACAAGTTGTTAAGTTGATAGTCTCGTTGTCAAGTGCATTTAAAAAGTTTTTAATGAAATCATACTTGTTTCGCTTCGTTTTGCTTCGTTTCTCCAAAACTTCTTTAATTAGAATTGAAAATTGGTTTTCTTGAACGTAGATATGATCATTCTCATTCATTTAGTTAGAAAGTGAATAGCAGCATTTCATTTCTATTCTCTCTTTAAAATAATATGTATTAAAACAATTCTACTATATAAGTTAGGTATACTTATGCATTTAAGTATTATGGGAAATAATTCAATCTATGTATTTGACCTTCATGATTATATAAATAAATACAGAGTTAGTAGCAAAAAATATGACGACGACAACAAGCTCTGTTTAAAACTTTAATTGTGGATGTGGATACCTTGAATATGAAATTCCATGTGATTGTAATTGGTATTGTTTGAAATATTATAATTTTCAACTTTAATCACGTAATTGTTGTTATTCATATGCATGCAGATGGTCAATTCCCATTATTTACTTGTTCTTATTACATATGCATATACCCACCCTGGAATTTTCTTAAAGTAAACACTGCACGTTGACTGCACTTATAAACTTTTCGATGTCATTGAAATTGTATTTTAAAAGTGTGTATATTCATTTTTTATTGTTTTTATTATTATACATACATATCGTACTATTATCACTCGTCATGCCGTGGTGCACATCGATATTTTTGGAGAATAACACTTGACAAGTTCTTATTCTAAGTACTCGTAAAATTTATTATTATTATTATTATTGTTTAATAGTTTATGGTATGATATACAATTGTATGCCTAATGAATATGGTACTAAAAATACGACTATTTTATTCTCATATGATCGAAGGTAAGATATTTGTTTAACTTATTTACCCTTAAAAATAGCTTGAGTGTATTTCTGTGTGCTTGTAAAAAGTATAAATGAAACGAATACTCAAATAAAGAGCAACAGGTTGTAATCATTTTACATGCTTCTCTCAACACTCACTCACTTGTATTGACTAACCCTAAATACAATATTATACAAAGTTTGTTTTGATTAACGATTATTGGTTTTGATGGTATTGATGTGATAATAATTACAAGAAGCAGCCTAATGATAATAATGAAGCTCTAAAATCATCAAGCAAATCAACTACATTATTATTTCACTATGATGTGGTTCCAATCGAACCTGCACTAGATTTGTTCCTAAATCTTTCTCATAATAGAGCACCTTGCAGTGCAAATGTCATACTGAGTGAAGCAAACAAACGGGTAAATGAAGATGAAAACTCATTGGCAGGCCATATTTGTCCAATTCGGCACTCAAATTATTATTCTCCATTACTATAATATGCGTATTGTTCTAACTTCTACTTAGAAGACACCATCGAATTTTTTTTTTTGTTTCTAAATCTGATGACAACTCTTCTCTTTGAGAGGACAAACTTAGGCCAGAAAGGCCCATTGGGATATCACCGAGCTTCTCTTCTAGTATTGTTGTGCGTGTTAAATTTGGACAGCATTATATTCACCGGTTCTGAACGGCAGAACCCTTGTCACTTCAACTTAGTTTTGTCACAGAGCTGGTGGGTACCGATCGAAAGAAAATTCTTTTCGATATTAAATTTTGTTATGCTTCAGCCGGGGATAGAACCCACGACCTAAAGATCAGAAGGCCAACGCAATAACCACTTAGCTACGGCACCGACAGTAAGATCATAGCATAGTAATCAGCGCATTGATCTTATATGCATGACGTCCGATTCTAAATACGGAGCCACCAACCCAACAGCATTTTATTTCTAACCAACAGTAGGCACCTATGCAATTTGCAATTCTTCAGATATAAAATGTGTTCCATGGAAAATGTTCCAAATAAATTCTGTGCGACAGTCTTCATAAAAAGTTATGCTACAAAAGCTCAGACATTCAGAATGGTATAACATTAATATATTCTTTAAGTTAAGTTTACATAAGAATGTAAAGGGATTGGGTACAAGGATTACTGCTTGCATCATTTCAGAGTCTGACTGTAATTGAAGTTAATGTATAAGTAAAATTTAAATGAAAAAATTTTCATTTCCACTGACCGAATTAGTTTAAATGAAAGTTAAAATGTTTAATCTGCGAACAAAAAAATTTTTTGGAATTAAATTACACATACCACTAACTAAATTTTAAAGCAAAGGTGACAGAAAGTATTTGATCTATTTCATAATAATGGCAATCGATGCCATTCCCAAAAGTATAAGAGAATTAAAAATTTATATTAAGCAATATAAATATGTATTCATCTTAAAAATAATTTTTTAACTAATTTATAGATATGTAAATTATAGATATACAAGTAAATATGTAGATTCTGTATGGAAGATGATGAAATATCCATACCTAATGTCCAGCTCTTGTCCATGTGAGGAAAAAAAACACTTGGGAGGGAACTATTACAAACAACCTATCTGCCTGAACTTGAACTCACTAGAATCAAAACGTTATTTGGAAAAATAGATGGATATTATCTCTTCCAGTAATAAACTTGGGTATGGCACAATAGCTCGAAACGGACGCAGTGCCATAAACAGCAAGTGTTTAGCCCTCACCATTTAATTTTATATTTTAGATCATTATATTTATAAGAGAATCAAATGTTTGTTTTAAGCAATTTATTTATTTTTAAAATTATTTATTAACTATTTTTAATATTTTCTAGTTGGGATCATTACATATATAATATAATACAGATAGCTATAAATATACAAGGCACCTGTAGGTATTCCATGCCTAAACAACCCACTTGGAATTTGCTTTCTCAATGACAATGTCACCAAGTATATTTTTGATGGTACGAGCACAATCATGACATCTGGATTAAATCTTTAAATATTTTATAGTATTTATCAGAGAGAGTGAGAAAAAAGAGCAGGAATTTATATATGACATATATTAAAATATGTTCAATTATCAGCATTCAATATGTGTCCTTGATGAAAATGATGTAAAATGTAAAAATTTGAAATATTTTTTGCTTTACCTTGAATTTTAATATTATTATAACAATTTTTAAAATAATATCTTTAGAAGTATACAGAAAATTAAGTTTCAAAAAGTTCCAGTCATTCCAGTCCTTAAAGAGTTTTATTTAGAATTACTTAAGAATTCTTTATATATATATATATGCTGTCATCAGGAGACAATTTGTCTATCAGCTTTACGAAAAATATCAGTATGGCATTTAGCTGATGCATCATGTTGCATATCAGGCCTGACTATTGCGAAAATTGAATGAAAATGTCATCGCAGGCGTATATGTATCTTGGTAAGCAATCAGGTAATTTGTATTCTTCTCACGATTATGTTTAATCAATTTCCTGCTGGGAATATTCAATTTAACTCAATACATGCTTACATATTACTTGTCAAAAAAACATGAAGGGATACTTAATAATATTATAATATCGTACAATGTACCTACATATTTTTACTGTTTTATAAATTTCCCTACATTAAGTTATTACGAAAAAAAACCAAATTATAGAAAAGTAGCTTAGAGCATAACTTGTCTTTTCATTTTTTATTTTTTATTTTTTAATTTTAATTTTATTTTCTTTTTCTTAACATATAGTTACTCGTACTCGTATATATTATCTATTGGGTTTTTTTTTTCTCATTCACTTGTTATTTTATTTTATGAATGACCCAAAATGCTATTGAAGGATGGAAACAAGTGAAATTTTTACTTTCGAAGATTGTGCCCAAAAAAATCAATGAATTTACCATGTACATATGTACATACATATATACATGCTATACTAATACGAGTATTGATTGTTATGATGAAGGTGATGCTGTTGCAGCTGCTGCTACTCATGCAGCTGATAGTCATGTTGCACATTTAGTTTTTGTCTCATTTGTTTTCGTTGTTGTTGTTGTTGCTATTTTTTTCTTTGGCAAGTAGATATATAAGTATGTACGAAATATAATAAAATGATGTTAGGCCAAAGTCGAAAGCCAATAGTAATCAATTTTAATTTATTACGTTTCGGTTATGTTGTGTTTGCCTGAACAACTTTTCAACCAAAAATTTGTAAAACCAAAAAAAAAAAAATAAGAAATAATAATAATAATAATAAAAATCATAAAACAAAAAATAATAATAATTGAATTGAAAGGCTTACAAAATACATGTTGTATACATATATTGAAGTTAGGTCATTACTAAATATGATATAAACATATAAATGCTAGAGAAGGAGGTATGGACAAAAAAAAATACGAAACAGGAAAATCAATAGATAAATTGTAAATAAATAGTACAAGTTTGGAGGTAATAAATTTGTTTTTTTGGGGGAAAACTTTTAACAAGTCTAGCTGTTAGGCTAGTAAGGCGACACTAAATAAGTAATCAGAGAAAGGTATCGAAAATATCTTTTGATAATAAATCACCACTTTAGATGAAATAAACGATAATAAACGACATAGTGTCTTTCATTATAAAACAAATCGTTTTGTGGCCTTCTTTTACTCAGACGCTTGCTAAGTGCCAACGTTTCATTTTGATCCTTGGTAGTATTATGGAAATTTGTTATCATACAAACGTATGCTTTAAAAGAAAACAGAAGAGGAACAAAAGATCAAGACTCCGATGAGAAATAATAAGCGTGCCACATTAAATACATAAATAAAATCACACATAAACAATGCACACCAACACACATGAAGTACAAGATGCATCCAGCGTTGCATTTAATGTAGAAGTCAATGAACTTAATGAACAACATTTCAAGTGTTGGATGTACAAAAGTATTAGATGATTATTGGAATTCTATGGCATTGAAAAAATACCTACAACAATAAAGTGAACATCAAGCAGAAAATCGAAATCCATCGAATCATATGTAGCTAAAGAACATCATAGCCAACAATATATAAGAACAATAGGGTTCGATTTGCTTGAAAAGAACCAACAAACAGAAAATTAAGAAACAATGCAACAATATTTAGAAATCTGTTCGTGTGTGCGTGTGTGCCTGAGTGTAAGGTATATGTCAGGTAAACAAATCTTTTTAATGAACCCCATAGACTATGACGATGGGTTTTTCTAAATTTCATTTTAAATCACAACCAAAATTATTTTCTATTCGATTTCATTCTTGTTTGGCTTACAAATATACATACACGCAAGCAAGATGTATTTAGGCTGACTGCAGGCTAAAATAGAAAAACCTATATACTATCGTAGTAGATATAATAATGATTAAAAAGGTTATTGACTGCTATAATTGCATTGGTATTGCATTGTTGGTTGGTGTCGGATATTTCAAGTGGTCATCATTTTAAATAATAATAATAATAATAAATGAAAAAGGCCTCTAACTCGCTTATTGATTAGAATTGAATTAGCATGTGACAGTTACCAAAGGTGACTGACTACACACTATGAAAAGGTACATGTTGTCTATCTTTTTGGATAACAGGTTGTCTGTATAATAAGCACTTCTAATAGCTACATAACTTCAGATACCCAATGATGATTGCATGTAAAATGTTTGTTCATTTTCTT
Source organism: Megamerina dolium (assembly GCA_963854835.1). Taxonomy (NCBI): domain Eukaryota; kingdom Metazoa; phylum Arthropoda; class Insecta; order Diptera; family Megamerinidae; genus Megamerina; species Megamerina dolium. The sequence continues at coordinate 57,013,821 of OY978529.1, forward strand.
ATAAGAATCAAATCATCTTTAACAATAGCAACAAGAACAACAATAACAAATCATAATATTTATCTTATATGTGGATAGATACTATTTATGCCGCCTCTATGCATCTTCGAATATAATAGCATGCAGCTAATTGTTGCTAACGCATTATTCTTTTATTATAATTATTATTATCTTAATATTACAATTTGGTTTTTCTTTTTTTATTTTGTCTTAACCCTCATTACGAATACTGGATTGTATGGATTATAATAATCATAAATAGTGATAGTGATATGTGATTTTTTGTTTTTTTTTTATTATGATTTTAATTATTTGCTGTATGTACTTTATATCTGTTATTGTTTATATTACCATAACAAATTGTATAAAAATGATAATAATGCTTTAGAATGCATTAAAACATTTGTGGAATGTATTGTATTAGTAACATCTTTATGTGACTATATGTATTATATATATATTTAAATTGCTGGTTTTCTAGGAGACTGTGGTTAATTTTTTTGTTTTTTTTTTTTTTGCAAAAACTGCACTGTAAAAATTGAGGGTATTTAAGTGAACCAGTTTTGAATCCGGTGCTCTATGAGACCGCAGAAAGACTACTCGAAATGCGATTTTGTAGAAATATAAGATATTAAATAAATGTACCGTTATAATCAATACTATTAAATTTTGAAAAAATCGATTTTAAAAGAAATCACTAAACCATAATTAATAATTTTGTAAATTCGACTCTAAAGAATAATCGGATTAAGATCAGGTTTGTCTCCCATGCAAAAAAAAATTATGTTGCTCCAACTAAAGCTTAGCATAGGAAGTTAGACTGCTAACAGAATAGATATATTCGAAAATGGGCGCAATCTGATAAAAATCATGCCTACCCACCCACGCAAAATTATGTTTTTGAATGAGTGCTTTCATACTTTATGGCCGAATTATAAAGTTATCAAGCTGAAATTGGATATGTAGCATTATTTTTATCAAGTAACAGTCATATTCAAAAATTGATGGAATCGAATAAAAAGAACACCTAGGTCTCATGCAAAAGTACACGGTGTGACAATTATGTATTAAGACTGCCTCTAGAAAACACAATTAAAACACGATATCTGCTAATTTTTCGGTATATTTATTCGAAATATTCTTCTCCTGATTCAATACACTTGTTACATCGATTTAATAGTGATTCAAACGCGTGTTCCAGCTCATTTTTCGGAATTGCCTCCAGTGCCCTCGTCGAAGCCCGTTGTATGGTCTGAATGTCATCAAAAAAACATCCTTTCAACTTCAATTTCAGTTTTGGGAACAAAAAGAAGTCGCACAGTGCCAAATCAGGTGAATACGGCGGGTGATTCAGCACACAGACCTGATTCGGAAATTGACGAACAATGAGTGCTGTGTGTTAAATTTCATGTTAAAATTTCAACATCAAATGAACACGTGTTTTGTAAAATGAGTGTCAATAAACATTAAATGTCAACCAAATGCCATGAAATTTTGACAGTTAGTAGAGGAAGGTTGAAGCTTCAAAACGCATGTGCTCACACATAGATGGCGCGCTTGGTTGCTGAGATATGTTTCGAATCTTAATACATACTTGTCGCTCCTTGTATGCTGATAAGCATGTATTTTCAAACTTTGTGTACGAAAATGTGAAGCTATCAAGCTGAAATTCAGTATATACGACTTTTTTTTATTAACTAATAGACATAGTCGAAAATGAGCGTTCTCGATTGCGATTTTCACACTGTACATTTCAACATAAACAATTCTTTATGAAATCGACACCTCCCTTCAAACACTTTTTATTCAAGATCATATCTTGTCGTGGTGAATGATGCCAAAGCTTCGGTATTACCAAAGTTTAGCTTTTCCAATTTTGTTGTTGTTGTTGTTCTACTTGCTTTAATTTTTCTTTACGAAATTTAGGATTTATGGCAAATGATTAAAGCATGTGTTGCTGTTCTATACATCCAAAATATTTTCCAATGAATATCGTTTTTTTGTAATTCATACATATATGATATTGTAGAGTAAATATTTGTAGAGTAAAATATGATACTATTTCGCTGAGAATACAATGTGTATATAAATATTATAGGTTTCTATGCAAAACCCTCTTAATTACATTAAATTACGAGTACACTACCAAGAATATCCTACCCCCATAAAATTGTCGACTTTATTATATGTAGTTAAGTATTAAAATTTTCGACTGCAACAACAATAATAGCAAAAACTAACAACTTTAGTACATTGATGACAGCCATGCTTACGTACATACGCTTGCTTAAGCTTAAACTTAGTAGTTGACAGTCAAGTTGAAATACACTCAAGTGACCGCTAATAGAATGAGTACTTGTAAAGTGGTTGATGTAGCGGAGAACGGAATTAAGTGGAGTGGATATAAATCCGTTAAACAAACATATACGCAAACATATCGTACGCTTATAAATATACGAGTATATAGCTTTTGTATTCAGAGATATTTCAATATACAGTACTTGGAGATGGTAACTACTAAACAGGCAACTCCACATGACAATATACATACATAAATGCTGGGCAACCAACAACGCACAAACACAATTGTCTACCATGTCTGGGGTGCTAATCGCAGTGGGTCCATTATTAACACCACCCACCACTGTTACCACCACCACCACCACCCTTGATGCGTTACAAATCCTCGAGATTATTCACGCACACACACACACACGCACACACGTATAAACATTGTATAAGCATATATATTAGCGTCTTATATTCACACAAACAAATATATATGCATGGATGAGTGCCAGTGTTTGTGTGTGTGTAGCTTAGTAAACATATTTCACTAAAAGCAAACATAAATAAAATAGCAACAGCAACAGTTAAGATGTATCAGACGAAGCGTATACGTACAATATATGTACATATACAGGGTGATTTTTTTAAGAGCTTTCGAAATTGATTTAAAAAAAAGAGCACATAAAATTTAGAGAAATGTGTGAAATCTTTACTTCAGTCGATAGAACTATCTACATAATTCAATGTTTAAAGATGATTTCATGTAAATATTGACCGCGGCTGCGCCTCACATGGTTCACACGCTGGGTCCAATTTTGGATTACTCTCTCCAACATATCAGCCGGTATCTCACGAATAAATTCTTCAATATTGGCTTCCAGTACGTCAACCGTTGCGGGCTTGTCGCTATAGAAATGAGCCTTAACATAGTCCTACAAAAAATAGTCTAAAGGCGTTAAATAGAACGATCTAGGCGGCCAATTGACCGGCCCAAAACGTGAAATAAACTGTTCACCGAACTCGCCTCTAAATTGGACCATTGTTTGGTGTGCTGTGTGGCATGTGTCACCGTCTTGTTGAAACCACATGTCAGCCAAGTCCAGCTCTTCCATTTTGGGCAAAAAAAAGTTTGTAATCATTGCACGGTAGCGCTCGCAATTCACAGTAACGTTCCCGCCTTCGTTGTCTTTGAAAAATTACGGTTCAATGATGTCACCGACCCATAATCCACACCAAATAGTACATTTTTCGGGATGCATTGGCATTTCTTGCAATTCTTCTGGCTGCCCTTCACACCAAATACGGCAATTTTGATTGTTCACGTATCCATTCAACCAGAAATGACCTTCGTCGCCGAACACAAGAAAGTGCACGATGCACTTTTGTTAAATTATGGTTAAATTGTAGACCAAACTGAACATGTTTTGTCAGTAACATGCTACACGAAAACAGCTGAGCAGCCAAAAACAGTGTTGCCAAAAAGTCACCCTGTACATGAGCGAAAGATGATGGTAGTAGTAGGGGGGGTGTCGTATTGCGGATGCTGAAATGCGGATGGAATGGGTTTATGGTTATGAAAGCATTTTTGGGTGTGATGATTGTATTTGTGTCAGTATATTGTATTGTCTTGTATGAGTAATAAGAGCAATATTATCAGTACTTGTTGTTGTTGTTGCCATTGTCATTACATTACAAGCATATGAATTTATGTGCACGATGCTGTGTGTGCATTCGATTTTTGGCTAATAATATATATTATCCTTATTATCTTTATATCTAACACTGTTTTTATTATTGTTGTACGATCAATTCGGTGTGTATGTATGTATGCATGTAGTTACGTACATGTGTATACGCATTTTGATAATATTGCATGCTTCTTTGAATTAAGCATATAACAAATTGATGTTAATTGATTTCAAGCTAAATGCGTGGCAGATTTTCATAACAACAGCAACAACAACAACAATAATAATAACACCAAACGCACTTTACTAATGGTTGCAGCAATAAACAAACATTGTGTGTGGTTCGTTACCAATAAAACAAAAATAAGCTTTCAACAACAGCAACAACAGCAACAATAACAACAACAACAAAGCTTTAGTTTTCAACACATAATCACTTTTGACGGCTTGGTTGCTGCCACTTTGCAACATTAACGAGATAGACCATTAAAGTAATTATCTTGACCACGACCATAATCATTGCCAGTATGTATTGTATTTATATCAGCGTAAGCAAGATCTTAGTAAGTCATCATGCCACAATACTTCATCTAATATATACGTTCGAGTTTGTTACCATCATTGATTTAACATCACTCAGCATCATCATTCATGATGACTCTAAAAATTCTCCGAGTTTATTACAAGTTGCGACACATACACACTTAAGCACATCCATACAAATACACTACATACAGCTAGCATATACGGCCATTAACCAAAAGTTATACAATAAATTAATTAAAAGTTTCGCCAAATTCAATTTGAATTGTCTAACTTGTGTATATGTATATGTTTGACGGTATTCTTCTTCTTCTTCGACTACTCCTCCTGATTCCTCGTCGATGATGATGACGCCAGTAAGACATTAAGGGCTTGTGTCGCACCATCATATTGTCGTTTAACGCATCTACTTTATGTACGTACAAATGCAATGGGTTGGATAGATTGGAGAAAGTTGAATGGTAGATATCAGCCCTTGTTTGCTTATTGTTAAAATGTCATATTGACGATTTATTTATACGCAATTTTTCAGATAATTTGTAATTACTTAAATTGATAAATAGATATGTAGTGAATCATTTGATGTAATAATGTGATGCAACACCATAGAAGGGCGTGACATTACTTTATTAATAAATCATATGTGAGATAGTCACTTTACGCTATGAAATTTACATAACTTTCATATTGAATTTATTTTTCATCATTGATTTTCTTCTTCAGATCTGTTAATTAATATAAAATTTTCATCTTTTGTAACTGTCATCATGCTTAAAAATATTCAACAGCTCTTTGGTGTAAATTTTTTCATTTTAATTAATTCGTTTTTTTATATTCGTTGATCAATTTTAAAAATGAGGTTTTTCGTTTTATTAATTTTTGTTAAAAAAAAGCCATATCATCACCTAAGGACTGGTTTCTTTTCAACTACTTCGAAAATAAAAATACTTTTATGCTGAAGGAATGCGTGGTTTTCAAATATATGTACATGTGCCGAGCTTTAGCCGTATGGGTTTATATATTTGTGCCCAAAGTACAATCGAGAGCATACTTTTGTATGGGAGTTAGGCGTGATTAAATCGGCTCAAGTCATGATTCTGATCAATGATACAATTACGATATTCACAGTTTGCAGGAAAATTTACTTGTGGCAATTTTCCCTAAAAAATAGCAGTTAAACTGTGAGCGTCCTATTGTGTATTTTCTATAAGCTTCTCTTCCATTAATGTTGTGCGTGTTAAATTTTGGACATTATTAGAAGGGACCTACTTATTTTAGCCGGTTCCAAACGTCAGAACGCTTGCGACATCACTTTTTTCAGCTTTGTCACTAAGTTCTTTCAGAAGCTTTTACGTACACCGTAATACAATACTTTTGACTTCAGTTTTCTCTATGCATTGTGGGAATCTGTTCTGCATTTCTTTTAAGAATTTAGGGAGATAAAGAGAGAGTAAGAAGGAGAGAGAAAACAGTCTCGTAAAAAGATCAACGAACAATATGTATAAATGCTTGTTGGATAGACGAACTTGTGAAAAACGTCATCATTGTAGATATTGCTCAAAAACCATTTTTTATTAAAAAAAAATACAAATCAAGCAACAATAATACCAACAATATTTTCAGAAATATATGAAATAACATAAAAATACGTGGAATTGAATGTCATACATATACTTTACTATATATACTATGTATGTGATGCATATGTATGTAAGTACGGATAAATAGAGGCATAAAAGCTCAACTTATGAAACATATGCCCGCACGCATCAAGACAATGAACAAGAAAGAGCGAGAGAGAGAGAACATCACTGGCGAAACCATAATATCAGAAATAACAACAACAACAACGACAACATATAATGACGACAATATTTTAAGATAGTGTCTGCCTGTCTACCGGTCTGCTTGTTTTTTTTTGTGATTTTATTTTTTTTTTAGATTTGTCATACAAACATATTTATATATATTAAGATGCCAGCTAAAAATGGAATTTGGTGTTTTTTATGATGATTTCCAAAATTTTTCAGTTTAACCAATAGCCGTTTGTAAATTGAATCATATTCAAAATAAAAACTTCGAAAATTAGATTTTTTATGGAATAATTTTTTTTTTAATGTTTTTTTATTGCGAGGCCACCAAAGTTTTTAAAGAACCTCAACATTGTGTATTGTCTGTACTTTCTGTATGGCGTCTAACGAACGAGGAGCCTATACTGAACCAGATTAAGCGTAGGAAGTGGCGCTGAATTGGTCACATGCTAAGAAAGCAGCCAGAAAGCATCATGAGAATGTCGCTTGAATGGAACCCGTAACTGAGCAGAAGCCGTGGACGGCCAAAAAACACTTGGAGAAGGTCAATCCTGCAGGAACTAGCTGATGTCAACATCACATGGGATGGCGCTAGAACAACAACCCAGAATCGTGTGCGTTGGAGAAGCTTTGTGGAGGCCCTATGCTCCAATTAAGAGTAAAAAGGAGAAAAAAATGTACTATCTGGCCTACAAAAATCTTATAGTGCCGCACAAATAGTCTTGAGGGTCGTTTTAAAACTACACTTCTCGTGAAAACCCCGGAAGATTCAATGTTTTAGGTTCTTGAAATTAATCTATAATAATAATATTTGCAATTCTTCACCAGGCGCTCTAATATTAATATGTATATGACTACGTATATACCTATATATGAGTATTTTGGCTTTAGCATAAAATAAACGCAAAAATCAACTGCAACAATACTTATATTAATATATGTATGTACATAGGTACAGTAGTGAACATTCGATTTTCTAAGATAATCTCAAATAAATATAATCCTTTAGGGAAAGTCAAATCCATATTTTTCAACTTCCTAAGGAAAGGCGTCTTAAGTCTTAATACGGGTACTTTTTGATCGACTTGTGCATTTCAATCGATGTTTTAAAGTCAGACTTAGATATTAAGATTTTCAAAAAATCAAATAATTTGCTTTCTAAAAAACATACCCTAGCATTTCCAATGCACAGCCACAGCAGCAATAGTGACTAGCCACATCCCTAGTCACTACTTCTGAACCACAGTTAGGTCATATTATAAAGAATTTACTGTATTTGCTACAAGTAATAGCAACGGATGCCGTAGCTCAGTGGTTAGTGTGTTCGCCTTCTGATCTGTAGGTCGTGGTTCAATACCCGGCTGATGCATAACAAATTTAATATCGAAAAGATTTTTCTTTCGAACGGTACCCACCTGTCGGCAAGCAATTGGCAATTCTTCCGACAGTAACAACTTGCCATGAAAAAGCTTCTAAAAAGAACTCTGTGACAAAGCTCAGAAAAAGTGATGTTACAAGTGTTCTGCCGTTCGGAACCGGCTAAAATAAGTAGGTCCATTCTAATACTGTCCAAAAATTTAAGACGCACAACAGTAATGGAAGAGAAGCTCGGCCAATGAGCCCTTTGGGGCTTTAAGTGCCACATATTTATTATTTATTTTTTAATAGCAACGGAATACAAAAAAAAATTCTCTAAAATTCCAAAGGCGACAACAAACAGACCAAAGAAATGATAAAGAACATTAAAAAAGAAAACAACAACAACAACAATCAGCACACACTTCATACCACCTTTATATGATACATGTATTTACCTACATACGCACTGGCACTAACACTACTTTAATTAAAAAAATCATATCTTTGTAGTTGTTGTTGTTGTTGTTTCATCAGCAACATCTTAAACTGAAGACGTATGACGGTGGCGACTATGATGATGGCGATGAGGATGAGGTTGGCTCGTCCGAATTACATACATACTTATATTGTTACTGGTATAAAGCGTGTATAGCACACACACACACACATACACACACACACACACAGACAGTAAATCAGTGCTTTGCAGTTATAACATATTCATTGTCGTCATCGTCATCATCATCATCGTTGTTCTCATCATAATTATCATCATCATTGATATCATCATCATCATCTCCATCATCATCGTCATTATTTACGTCATCATTGGCAATGTTTTTGGAAGTGGCGTTTGAGTGTGTGACGACACCAACCGGCTTTAGGCTTATTCTTTATCTTGTTGTCCTGTTTCTTATGAGTACATACTACATTCATTTTTCTTGGCTTCTATTTTCAGTTTATTTTAGAATTTGTTGCTTTTTCTTTTTCATTTGTTTTATTATTAAAATTTGGTTCTTCACGAGGCAACGACTTACTCTGTTATTTAAAGCTGTTACATTTATATATATACTATACATGCTGTATGTAAATGCTTATGAATATGTAATATGTACGAGTACTTAGATAGGTGCATTTGTAGGAACAATAAGGATATGCATCACCAACCCATATAAATAAAAATAAACTCTTGTGCTTCACTACTCAAATGTGGCGAACTGTTGGTATTGCGTCGAAGATGGTAACAGTAACCTCCCAACTTGTAATTAAACATTGTTAAAAAGTGGTGGAAAAGAAAGTAGGTGTAGGATTTATTATTAAGAATTTACTCGTATTTAATTTAATGAAAAAAAGTAATCTCACCAAAAAATCCACTAACACCTCATCAGTAAACCTTAGAAAAATACGCAAACCATAAACTTCCCAAAACACTTCATGAGCGTAAAACCCCAAATTATTTACTTGGTTAGCTTAATATAAACCATAGGTTGGTCTTCTGTGAAAAAGAGGCGGTTAGGCTCTCAATTCGACCAATTCAAGAGCAATAACCTCAGAAATATCCACAATTGTTCTATCAAACCACAATTTTGCAGGCAGCAAAAACTTACCATGAGAATGCTTTTTTGCCATTCTAAATCGGATAATATAAGTAAACCAAAAACCTACCCAACTCGACCAGGCCTCCAAAGATAATTATATATTTTTTAATTATTTCTTATTATTTTGATACAACAGTACTATGGACCAAGTAGCTGTTGGTTAGATCTATTTTAGGATGATACCCCTGCGCACCAGACAAGGTTTTCCCGCCTTGCAAAAAATGACATAGGTATATCAAAGAATATTTTTAAGTCGAAGCGCTTCAAGATTTGGTAATAAGATGTATCACTTAGTTCTAACGGGAGCTGCTGCAGAATATATCAATAATTCTAAAATAAAAAATTACTTAGTATAGAAAAAGCCTTATCAAAATAGAACAGCCACAAGAAGAAGAAGAAGAAGAACAATTTTCTAAAACAGAATATCGACCAAAGTTCTTTGGTTCTATTAAGTACAATTAAATATGTTTAACGTATGTTTGTGGTAACATTAATAAATATTGTACTTTATATGATTTATAAGATATGAATGTTATTTCTTTTCGACTTCGTAATCTTATTAATCAGATTTTCCACAAAATTCTAAAAGCGATACTGGCATTAACCACCAGTTGACCTTTACTCTCACGGTGATGTTGATAATGATGACGATGATTATCTATCTTCATTATTACTATTAATACTCTAAGAATATTGTTCAGAAAACAGCACTAATAACAACAGCTTTAACAATAATAATTTTGATCTTCATTATTATATTTATATAGGTGTACCGTTTTCTTATAACATATATGTGTGTGTACGCTTATTCATGTTGGTGTGTATAAATATGGCTTTAATCCAACGTGTCCAAAAATTGGTACATACTACATATGTATGCATTATGTACAACCTTTTTTATATGTATATATTTTGTACATTAGGGTGTCTCAAGTCCCGTACAATAACTAAGGTTGTTATAAACTCCATTACTGTTGTGCGTGTTAAACATTTTTGGCCATATTAGAAGGGACCTGCTTAGTTTAGGTTCCGAACAGCAGAACTCTTGCGACATCACTTTTTCTGAGCTTTGTCACAGAGTTTCTTTAGAAGCTTTTACATGGCAAATTGTTACTGACGGAAGAATTGCCAATTGCTTGCCGACAGGTGGGTACCGTTCGAAAGGTTGTTATAATTGCCATTAAAAATTAACCTCGAATTCGTGGACTGGATCATTTTCGGAAAACCCATGAATAATAATTTAAATGTATAATTTATTTAATATTCTTAGAATTTTTCTACATAAGTCTAGCTAGAGTTGAATTAAAAATTTTAATAAAAGAAACCAATGTTTACTTTACGAGAAAAATCATATTTTACTCCCCCTTAATGTATTTATATATCTGGCTGTGCAAGGTAAATAAATCAATAAATAAATATGTTTTTCAGTAAAAGCTACTTACTCAAAACAATTTTTCATAAAGCATATTTTTTTCCATAACATAATTTTTGTGGTTATTGTTGTTGTTGCTTTATGGATGCGTGTCTACTATACATTGTTATTATAATTTTGTACGCTTCTATACCTTATACTAAATATTTTTTATACTTTTATACAACCAAATACCTGCTGTGCTAATGTTTTATCTTTCTTCTTTTGGCTTTTTAAAATGGCACCCCCTTCTATTAGTAGGATTTTACATTAAAATACATAATCATAATCGTAAGAAAACAACTCAGCAAATACAGAATAGGAGTAAATACAACAACAACAACAACAGCAACGCAATAATATAGAATCAACGCGAGTTAGTAGATAACTTTTAGTCAACATAAGCAAAAATACAGGTACAGTCGCATAACTAATGTATACATGCATATATACATACAAACAAACATAATTGAGTTAGAACATACGAAAGAGCAAGAGAGAATACACTTGTTTAGATACTCAACTCAACTGGCAACATTTTTGTATGTATATAAACTTTCTTCTCAATAATAATTATGATCATAAGAGAATGATTATATTGTATATTTATTAGAATGGGTGTGAGATTTTAATATATCAAGCGAGAGAGTATGATCAAATTTTATACACACATGCAACATCAAACATGTTGTGAGAAACATCATCTGTAGAAACATTGGTATTGCACATTCAGCGACATTATTTGAATTTAGCAACATTTCTCTGTTGTTTAGCTACATTTTGTGTAAATAGCGTTAATTACCTTTTCTTCTACCGATGGCCGATGGCCGATGGTTGGTATTATAAAGGGAGTTCTTTAAACGTTGCTAGTTTCTACATTATAGTCATATACAACACACAAATTGTCCAAATGATAGTAATAAGCAAAACAGAATGTAATAATTTTCAGATCCACTAACCACTAATTTCCCATAAATTGCTATATCTCAATGAAAAAAAAAATTCGATCAAAACAAAAATGTCTTCAAAGGTAAAGCAAAGCACTTTATTGCCGAATTTGGGCCAAAGCGCTTTTTTTTTTTAATATTGAGAATATTCCCCAAGAAGGAAGTTTTCATTCAAATGGACTGGTGATATCAGCCAGTAGATAACACTATACACACAATTCTAAAAAAAAATTAAGTCATGATATCGTCAACCTTACCCAATATAAATACATAAATCATGCTAGAATTGCCGCATTTTATGGACTTTTTGACATATAATCACTATTGGAAGTTGCAAAAATCTAAAAAAAACACCCTCTACATTTTACATACTTGTTATACGGCTCACTGTATACCAGTCATTTCGCTACAAGTAGCGTCTGGTTGTATGGATTAATTTTTTGCCTGAGCATCATTAAGCACTTTTAAATTACGTACTCCAATTGTAGTGAATAAAGTCTGCATATATACTTGTCTTTTGTACAAACATTATGTGCATTAATTTTAATTTAACAAATTTTCAAATCAAGTACTACTCTCATACGTATGTGTAGTACGTATGTATGTACTCCTATGTACGAGTATATGATGATATTAATTTATGCTCAAGTTTTTCTACTAACACAACTCATATCAATTTGGCGAGCTCAGGTGTTAGATGATGGCACACCAATGCTTTTATACTTGTACGAGATACATATGCAGTATGTGTATCTATCCACAAGTATGTAAATAATTTGCTTTTGAAGTTGGACTTAGCCGTACAGGTATGTATAAACCCAATAACACATAAGCACATCTGAGTTTATACTCAGATGTGTGTGTGTATGTGTATATATAAAGTGGAAAAAAAATCATTGCTTAGGGAGTAGTCATTCATAAATGTTGGTAACTGTTGCGACTTTATAATATGCTCATATCTATGTTCATACATACCACATATATATATAACAACAAGCATATGGAAATCCGTTCTGCTTGCTAACAGTACTGCCAAGCACCTAAGTCACAGCCAGTCAGCTCGCAAAGTCCGCAGGGCATCAGATGTAAGACCATATTGTCCTCTCAACATTTGCTATGTACATACGTAGTACTTCATATATGTTGTACAAAAACAACTCAAGCGTGTATTGTACATACGTAAAAGTCTCTCATTACATTACAAGTTGTCTTACCATCATCATTGAGCATCCAATCTTCCATTAAACATCAGATATTACCTTTTGGTCGTCGTTTGGCGCTATGTATATATATATTTTTATGAAAGTAAATATGTTGATAAATACAAACATGCAAATGTTTTATTATTATTATTATTCCTATTATCATTATGTATTAGTTTCTTTGCATCTTATACTACAATAGAATATGCTCATATGTCCAAAAACGTCATAAAAGTATTTTGTGATTTACCATATGTTCTGTTTTACATGTTCTGTTTTACAAGGCAACTGCTTAGTACTGATTTTAGTATACAAACTATATAGTACATACATATTGTTGGTTATTACATTATATGCATCTTCCTTTATTCGCATTAACTTCACTACCTATATGTACGGTAGTTCCATTTATCATGTTATTTATTAAAAAAAATGTAGCATTTAACCCACGAATTTCCAATTTTAGTGAACTTATATATTTGTCGTATCTGAAAAAATTTTTGCAAATTTTTACCATAAACGATCACAGCCAATATTTCGCTCGGTATTTACAATTTACATTATTTGTTTCGAATTATTTCATAAAATTCGATTATTCGAGTTTTGCTACACTAATCATACATACCTTCTATCATTTAAAGATTAGGGAATAGAGGATCGGGACCGACTCATATTACAATGAAAATGTCGTGGCCCTGATGACCCCTTCAGCTCGACCATAAATAAGTGAACCAAATAAATCGCAGCTAGATCTACTAACACTTCGGTCCCCATCCAATAAGAGTCCCCCCGCCCACTTTATTTTATGTACCTTCATATATCGAAAATAGTTTTCTTTCGAACGGTAGCCACCTGTCGGCAAGCAATTGACAATTCTTCCGGTAGTAACAATTTGCCGTGGAAAAGCTTCTAAGAGAACTCTGCGACAAAGCTCAGAAAAAATGATGTCGCAAGAATTCTGCTGTTCGGAACCGGAACGGGCTAAAATAAGTAGGTCCCTTCTAATACTGTCCAAAATTTAACACGCACAACAGTAATGGAAGAGAAGCACGGCCAACGAGCCCTTCGGTGCTTTAAGAGCCACATATTTTTTTTAATACTTTTTAGGCAAACTTCCAAGATATGGGAAATCATTGCCAACATTTTTGCGTGTCCCACTCTAATAAATTGTCTTAGATCAAATAAAACTGATACCTAAATTGGATAGTGATCGTAAAATTTTTACAAATATCGCAAGAAGATCTAAGAAATTAATATCTCTTATTTTTCAATGTGCATCAAGCCACTGTATGCATCTGTATTTGCTCTGAGTGTTTGTAGATAGGTACCTACCTAATAGAGAATATTTATTATATTTTTTTTTGTGCAATTTTTTCTATCTTTGCGTTTTACATCAACAAATACTAAAAGTAACATCAACAACAACACCCCAGAGAGCAACAAATTGAAATAACGCTGACAGAAAATGTGTGTAAGCTTGAATATGTATGTGTGTGTGTGAAAACCGCAAGCACACACAATAAAAGTGAGTAGGTATGCGAACGATGAGTAATACCACTATACCACAAAAGCTCATCACGGACAGACACTTTTAACTCAGTAAGCCACCACATTGAGCTATAAACATAGAAAATATTCATATATACATGTGTGATGTTTGAATTCTAAGGGAAAAAAAATGATTTAAATATTGCTAGAAATAGAATAAACATAAAGCAATATGTTGCTATATACATACATTCGAAAGCAACATGTTTCAGTCTGTAAATGTTGCTGGATCTAAAGCTAACGAGTAGGTAGTGGAGAAATCAACCCACCTATGTAGAGTAGTTAAGTGACTAACGAACGAACGAACGAACGAACAAACCAACGGCAAACTAAAACTAACGAATGATTTTTTTTACCTATATACATTTACGTATAGTACATACGAACGATTGAGCAAGCGAATGAGTGAGAAATGTAACTAAAAATTACTTTACTAAAACGGGTGCGGCGGCAACAATGGTGTAATGGTAGTAGTAGTAGTAGTAGTAGCAATAGTAGTGGTGATACTGCTTCGTGTTTGTTAACGTTCATATTTTTGTTGTTATTTATATAGCGATGTGTGTATGTATATGTATTATAGTTTTTGTTGAAGTTGATACTGTTTTTTTTTTGTTCGTGTTGCTCTTTGCTGCTATTTTTGTTGGTAATATTTACTGGCAAAAGTAATAATCAACAATGAAGAAGATGATAATGATTGTGATGGCAATAATCAACTGGAACGACATGCTATCGTAGTCATATTGTGATTATCAGAATGATGATAATTATTCTAAAAACGATGACAATGTTGATGATGATAATGACGATGATGATGATAATAAAACAAATAAAATATATGCCAACGATGACTATGAAGTCAATGACGGCAAAACACGACAACAATGACGATGATAATGGTGATGATGATGACGATGATGTTGATGACGACAACGACGACGTCGACTATGAATATACAATTGAAACAAAACAAAACGACAACAAGCCAGTCAGTCAGCCAACACAGCGTGTAGCGCACTTTACTTACAATAACACCAAATGCCGAGTGGATGAATGACTATGTGCGAGTGAGTACATGTAAGTGTTTGCCTTGTTGTTGTTAATAACAATAATGATGACGACGATGACGAGTATAATTATGACGACTATGACGACGATGACGACCACGACGATGATGATGATAATGATAATGATGATGATAATAATAATAATAATGACAATGTTCTTGTTGATGATGATGACGGTGGTGGTGTTGGTGTTCTTTATATATGGCAAACCCAATAGCAAACCAACGGCAAAGCAAAGCAAACTGTTGTGTATGTATATATACATACATATGTATCCGTGTGTATATTCGTATGGGCAAGTATGAGCATGGGCATGTGTATATACATAGATATACCATATACATTCATATATACATACAAAAGCGAGCAAGCGAGTGTGCTTACGTCCGTGTGTTTTGTGTTGAGTAAGTGTGTATGTGTATGTGTGTGTGTGTGAACTGCTAAGCTGTTTGGCAACTTCATAAACACACATCGTCTCAGTCGTTTAGTAACTGTTGCATCGTTCGTTGTCATTTCAAGCGTACTATATACTACCACACCATATACAGATATCATAGTAGATTCAACGTAATATCATCGCTATCGCATCGTAAGCAAGCTATTTATTAGCTAAATATATAAAAATAGACATAAATAGTTGGAGATAGTTGTGCATAAAATATTTTTCAACGAATATTAGTAAATACGGATAAACGGATTTTATAGTAAAATTTTTATATAGATACCGACATTCTTTTTATGAATAGTTCATCATAAATAAATGTGTATGTAAATACCAGTACCACATATATGTAGGTATACTATATATCGCGTTTAGCTACCAACTTCACCCACGACAACGATAACTACGACGACGACGACGACAACGACGACGATAACGTCAAAGAAGACGATACCACAACAAGAATTTTGCGCAAGTAAAAGTGTAGGCAAAACAACAATAACAACAACAACAATCGCTACACAACCAAAAACCGCATAAGTGAAACAATTTTATTCTAAAAGATTCACCAATACACATACACATACTCGTATATTGAAATATACATATTTTGTGTACGTTTGGATGTGTTTGCTTTTGAGTTGCAATTTGAAATTAATGAAATTTCTGTTAAAGTTTTACGCGCGTAAAATTTGTTCGTGGGCGTTTTGTTATTTTTTTTTTTTTTTGTGGTGCAATACACAAAGGCAACATCAAAAGTGTCCTTAATTTCGTGTAATAGTGTGTGTGTGTTTATTTTTCTTTGAATTTTTTTTTTTATGAAGATATCCTATCTGCTTATGGCATTACAAGCGCTTGTGCTAAATTTTATTTTGTTTTGTGCTAAAAGTGCGCCATAAGAACGTTATTTGCGTCAAAAAAATACAAGTTCAATGCGCTCATAAGATACTGGCACATGTACTAGTGTTTATACTTGTATACATTTTTTTCCAAATTTAGTTCATTCATTTATTTATTATTTTTTTTTTGTCAATTAATATATCATTAAATAATTAAACAATTAGCAGTGTTTTCTAAGAATTAATACAATTTTTTGTTTCTTTCCTTTCAATTAATTCATTTGTTTTTTTTACAGTTTACACAATATATAATAAAAAGTAATATTGTATTAATTTTTTTGTATTGAAAAAAAAAAATAAATAAAAAAATTTAAACAAAAAGAACAACATCTCATCTTTACAACAATGCAACGAGGATTAATGTATCAAATATTTGAACGTAAACCAACAAAAACAACAGCCACAATGATGCTGATCATATTCTATCTTGCAGCCATTTTAACAGGTGAGTTTTGAGTATGAGTACGAGTCACTTCACACGATTACTTGTATATGAATTGAGTTAACATTGAGTGATTATGCACGCTTAATCCAGTTTAACAAGTTTCAATACTTAATAAATAGTACATAAAAAAAATAATATTTTTTTTTACAAAAAAAAAAACTATGTATAAATAAAAGTGAATTATTATTATCTGTGAAGGAGTAAAACATTTATTATACATTGCATCAATATTAGCCGGCTTTTGCGGCGGCGACTCCTTGACGCTTCACAATTTACTCATTTTTTAGTGTACTTGATATGATTTCAATATATTTCAAGTTACTGCGCATGGCTGCACGATCAAACATCGGCTGTCATACGTACGTACGTATGTACACCCTCTTATTTACTGCGAGTATATTCATATAGTTGTGTATGTATTATATCGATATACAATTTGTATATATACACAGGTATATTTCTGTTATATCTACGAAGTTTTACGAAGCAGATACTTATTAGTGGTAGTATTACTTGTTATTTTGTTGTTGTTGTTGTTGTAGCTGCTGATGTTGTTAATAAACTTGTTTTCATTTTTAAAAAGTAACGTTTAAAAGTTTTATTCTTTTTGTTTTTTTTTTGTTTTTTGTTTTTCTGAGTTTTGTTTATTTCAACTTTATTTTAGCGGCTCCATATTAGAGCGGCACTATTTATAAGCCATAGTATAATATAGTATAGTATAATTTTTTTTTTCAAAGCCTTAGCAATATTTTCAGCAATAAATTATCGTATTTATTGAATTTTAAACTGTCTGAATGTTAAAAATGATTTTAAAAAAATTATCAATATATACATGAGCATTTAGTAAAATCATGGTAGTCTTATTGAATTGTTGAGACAATCTCAAATTTGAAGTTCAAACAACTAGCTCTAATAATCCGAAGAAAAAATGGATCTATTTTAGTATTTTGAATATGTACGTCAATGAAAAATTTGTCAATCGCATCAAATAATGCTTAATTTTAGTAAAAAAGAATTATAAATTATATAAAAACCACCTTCAGGGTTCATATTCTGCATCTTTTCTATCTAAAAATTTTTGGAAATGTCTTATAATTCACTCCTGTTTATCAATATTAAAATATACCATAGAATTTGTATTGTTTAAATAAAATTCAGCTACCAAATCAAACTCTAGATGTTAAACTAAGACCAATTAATTTGAAAGTTTTTTATAGCACACATGGAGTAATTCGGAATTAAACCCTAATTCCGAATTAAACCCCCTTCAAATGGATGAAGGGGGTCAAGTGACCACAGTAGGCTTAGTGGCACTTAGTTTCTTTCTCTTCTTCTTTGCCGGGGGCTCATCTTTCTGAAAAGAGAAATGAAAATGTGATTGATTAAATGCTGTTTGATTCGATATATTGCGCGAGATTCAACTTACGTTGTTACGATGGAAATTTTGATGTGTCTCGATTCCCCGGATGAGGCACTCGCCAATGTATAGAATGTTGACTCCAGCGTTGACGTCCCGATTCCAACAAGTACGGCAATTTGGGCAAAATTGGTACCTGTGTGGAGATCGGGACGTGATGTTCTCATGGTGGCATTTCCCGCACAATTTGGTGGTCCTGAACTCGTTTACATACATTACATCAGCACCGCGGCTCTTCAGCGCAGAGATCAGTTTCGGCTTTGGAGTTCGAATGTAGCCCCGCATCGGCGAATTCGCAGCGATGCTCGTTGATCCAATGCAAACCAACGCATTGGAGGCTATCTTCTTCAAATCCGTACCTATGATCTCTGTCGCTATGCGGTGTGCTGCCTTCTCGGTGCATATAAACTTCTGCAGCTTTAGGCGCGTGACTCGTCTCTGCGAAAATATCTCTTGTTTTGCGGCAAATATACTCAGCTGATATCGTGTGTAACTACGAAAATCAGCTGAGTATGGTGACAACTGCCGCAACTTCTGTTCTTCTTCCGAGATATTTTCGCTAGTCTTGGTCTGTGTCCAGCGTTGTAGTTTGACCTTTCTTGAATGGTACCCTGCCTCGTGTTGGTACCTGCTATTCGAGATCTTCAGCGGCAAGCCATTCCGCGTTCCCCCCACAATGAGACGGAGGCCGGGATCGAGACCGATTTTGATGTCATATTCGGTATTTCGGATTTTGCTCAAATCCCCAGCATAATCATTTGCTTTCTTATGGCACTTGACCCGCGATGTTGTGGCTGCTGCTGCCTCCAGGGTCTTGGCCATGCAAAATGATATGCTGACGCCGTCCGTCATCATTGAATAACCGAATTTTTTCGATGTGGTCTCAGGGAACTCGAAATACTTGCGCCATTCAGCATCTCTATGAGGTTCAAACGCCTTCCAACCACCCTTAAACAGACCAAGACTACATAGTGTGGCGAGGAATTGAAACGAGTCGTACCGAACGTGATGCGCCCCGAATTTCTTGATCGGTACCAGCGCAAAGTTTTTGATGTTGTTCTCCTCGTTGTAGCGCTGCAGCTTGTAAAAAAAGCGCATGTACTGCCAATAGTTGTTGCTCTTATTGATGTTCTTGAACTTTTGCCCATCCCAGTCCAAATGTGTTCGCATCTGGGAGAGCAAAGTTTCATCAGGCTGTTTGCAACTATTGTCCACAAACAGGTAGTCTAGCGTGTCGTATATGCTCGCTGGTGTTGATCCATCAACACGCCTGAGGAATCTACGGATTCTGCTGTACGCGTGCATCCATATGTTGTTGTGGAAAATAGTCTTGTACGTGTTCGCAGCATCGACAAACAAGTTTGACCTGTATGCGCTGTTGTACAGAGGTAGATCATTCCTCAACAGGCCATACTCGCTGTCCAACACGTACTTTTCCGGACGCTTCTGGCATAGACAGTAGAAGTAGTCGAGGAAGTTTGGCGCCGCAAAATCATCCTGTTGCCATCTTTTCATCAAGCTGAAGTGGATATAGCGTGACGTTTCCACTATCAGCGATGAGATTTCTTTGACATCTTCTACTATCTGCGCGTACAGCTTATCATTCTTACAACAATGACGGAATCCGGACTTGACGGTTACCGTCTCTGTAGGCGGTTGATCTTCTTTCTGCTTCCTCTTCGGCATTGAAGAGTGAGAAAGGCACTCAATCTACGACACTACTACTCCTGTTTATTATGAAAACGCTATAGAAAACAACTAACAAAAATGCTGCTATATGCACTGTAATGTATGTAAACGGTAGTGCAAGGGAAATGCAACGCTGTTGTTGCCACGTAGGAATGATCTTGTTCCTAAAATAAAATTTGAAAATAGCAAGAATAATTTAGTAAAATGGCACAATACTTTGACATGTGCAAGTATAAAATTTCATACAAATATACGATATATATTTGACAGAAAATTGAACATGGAGTAACATACAAAAACAAATTTAAAGTTAATGCTCAAAAAACGAAAAAATTTTGAAAAGTATTGGTATTGTATCGATATCAAAATAACAAATCTCGAGATCATATACGTTGCAAATTAGCTCCTCCTCAAAACAATTTCAATATCAAATACGAAGAACAATTCATAAATGAAATTCTTTTTTCTAAATAAATAAATTATCTTTAACACCAAGAATCACGGTTATTTGACCCTAAAAAAAAAGTATGTTTTTCCTACGTTTTCATAAAAGGCCTTATATTATTCCCCATTTTCCCATATTTCAAAAGTGCAACAATGAGCGTGGGGATATCATGATATTATTCTACAAAATAACTGCCAACATAAAAAACAACAAATTTTATCAAAATCTGTACATTACATTCACTTAAATGTGATTCAATAACGCAATAAAATTTTATATGCAAATATTGGCTTTTAAAATTTATAGTTTGGAACTTGAAACAGTAGTAAAGAGTGATCCAATAGGAGGTACTTTTTCCCATAGGGATTCTCAGACATCTCACGCACAAGAACTGTCATGTTCATATGACACTTGTGTTCATTGTTTATTGACATTTCACCATGAATAGATTTACGCCAGAACAACGTTGGCAAATTGTGGAAATTTATTTCCAAAATCAACCACACAATACGCCAAAACCATCGATTTATTGAAAGAAAGTTTTAATGAGAACATCATATCAAGAAATGGTTCTGTAAATTGGCCTCCAAGATCTTGTGACCTAACGCCGTCGGATTACTTTTTATGAGGGTATGTGAAATCAGCCGCATTTTATGTCGGTTTATGTCGATATTTTTTATTATTAAATTAATTTTAATGCATTTTATTTCGAAAAGCACAATCAATTGCGGATAAATCAATTGCACATGCATGAAATAAAAAATGTGTGATATTCAAGTTTAATATTTTTTCTTATAAAAATGTAGGGCGTTGATTTAATTGTTTCCAGTAGCACTTTAAAATATACTTAAATTTCATTCTTTAATAAACTTTTACATATATGTAATTTATTCGTCCTTTCAAAATATCAAAAGCAAAATGCATTTAATATGTTATCAATTTTTCTAAAATATTGAATTTGAAAGTGTATGCCACTTTACGCATATTAAACGTGGAAAACGCAAACCCTTAAATATATTGATTTAAAAGAAAAGCACAACTAAATTACTGACCTTGTTATTTGTTGTTGGACGCGAAGCCAATTTAGCCACCAAGTGGACGTACGTGTGTCTGTCTGTTGCAAAAATGTGTCGAGCTGCAATAAGTAAGTAATAATTTATTAATAGTAAGATTTTTGTATAAACATATACATTTTAAAGTGAATATATACGAAAAAGCACAAAAATTACATAAAATATCCTACCTTGTTATTTGTTGTTGGATGCGATGTCGAAATCTGCTGCAGTCAACGTCAATGGGCTGTGTCACTCAGCATTGAGACGAAGTAAGAATATCTAAAAACACACATGGAGTAATAAACGATTTTTAGATTATATGATAATTTCTGCGCGTAAATATTTCTTAGAGCATAACCACATAATCATTATTATTAGTAGGTATTAGCTAGTATTAGAGCTACATTAAAAAGTGGTTGTGACTTCCTCATTTCTTATAAACTTTTTTCACTTTACAAATATTATTGACTGAGATGAAGACCACGTTAGTTAAAATAGTAATAATAATTATTTGTTAAATGTTATTTAAAATAAATAATTATTTAAAATAAATAAATATTGTCATATATTGTTATCCTAAATAATAGACTGCCTTCAACTTTGTACAGGATATTGGATAAATAGCGGCTATGTCTTGCTCATTTCTTGTAAAATTATTATGCAGTATATTATCAATCTTCGCGCCAAATATTATTGTTCGTGATTGCTGTGTGTATGCGTGACTAATTAATTGTCCGCTCATTTCTATTATATATGCCGTCAATTATTTAACTGGCACTGATCAAGAATATATTTTTTCTAAATCTCCTGAGATTCCTTCAAGTGTTTACAAACACCTTACCAAAATGAATACACTTTTGCACAAGAAAAAAAAAATCAAAATCACTTTAAATTTAAAATTTCGCAAAATCAAAAAAGGCAAAAAAAACCTCACACTAACAACATGTGCTAAAGAGTTTTCACTAAGCCCATATACATAAGTATTTATATTGTATTATATGTATGTATATATTACATACAAATAAATGTATTTAAATATAATTATACATATATGCATAAATGTAGTTTTAACTTTTGCATATGACATTTTTACATACGAAAGAATATTCACAAGGCTTCTTTGCATTTTGCAAATGATGTGTATATGGTGTATGTGTCTGTGTGTGTGTTCGTGTGGTATGCCTTTGTAGTGTATTCATACAGAGCAAAGTCAGTTTTGTAATTAAAATTTTAATTAATTTTAACTTGTCTACAAAAGCAACTGTAACAAAAACTACAACAACAACAACCACACCGGCAACAGCAACAACAACACCAACAACCACAATAATAAGCACACAATAGAATACTGTAACATCAATTTGTGGCACATTCTAACAAACACCATCATACATACGGCTCATATGAATTTATGTCTGTAAGTTTACATATGAATTCATATTGATTTCCCTTTTAGAAGTAAATATAGAAGAAAGCGACAGAGGGAGAGAATGAGAAATGGCAAGATGTAGAGAAAGTTAAACGCTGTTGCGTGTGCATAGGTGGTATGTATATAATAACAGTTTATTTGAAATGTAATGACTTCTTATTGTTGCATTCGAAGAGTAGAGATTAGGTTGGATCATTGCTTAAAAAACATAAAAATGGTTTGAAATTAGTGCTAGGGTCGTACAACTCCGATTTAGTTAGTAATTCAGGTCAATTGCATCTGAAAATTAGTATTTGTAGTACTCATCGAGTCGCTAAAATCAATCATCAAACATCGAAGCTATGAAAAAGAGCCCACTTTGATTGTCTTAGGCTGTTCGACACTCACTCTAGTAAGCATATTAGATTTTTTTAAAAATTGTCAGCACAATTTTGGGGTTTTATTGTCTAAACATAAGTTCTATAAGCAGTTCTTAAACAATGAAAAAAATATAGCTCACCCTTTTAACACAAAGACCCTCCATTGGTGATATCAATATGACGCCATTGTGGCATGCCAACATAATATATACAGGTATAATTCAACTTACTATTATTCAGAAATACCTTTTATTTTCTTTCAATTGTTTTGCGTTTATTTAGATTATATTTTTTATTTTTTTATTTTTATTTTTTTTTATTCAATTTTTTTTTCTCATGCACATGTCTCTGTTTCATCGCTTCCTTTTGATATACTCTTTCAGAAACATGACTTACATATATGTATTGTGATAGCATGTAGCTACACACGCTTCGATTTCAGTATGTTATGCTCAATGTAACGTTATAATAATGCAACATCAAATGCAACGTCAGCAACAATACTTAACAGCATCATCATCATCATCATCGTCGTCATCGTCATCATTATCAACGTAATTATAGTTATATGTTATGACATAAAGAGTATATTTCCTAGAGACACATGCTCACCAAAGTCATATTTGCACATTGAGCCGCACAACTATATATGAGGGCATTCTTTTCTATCTCGTTTTCTCTGCCTCACATTCGTACCACTATTTAAAAGATGCAGATACTTTTGCATACACACATTTTTTTTTTTTCTCCTTTCGTGAGACATGTCATGATAATTTCTTCTTTATATTTTTATTTCCATACATTTCTGAACGTCTCTTCATTGCTTCAATATAGGTAGATGGGTATGTGTAGTCCTACAAGTAATTCGGAATTAAACCCTAATTCCGAATTAAACCCCCTTCAAATGGATGAAGGGGGTCAAGTGACCACAGTAGGCTTAGTGGCACTTAGTTTCTTTCTCTTCTTCTTTGCCGGGGGCTCATCTTTCTGAAAAGAGAAATGAAAATGTGATTGATTAAATGCTGTTTGATTCGATATATTGCGCGAGATTCAACTTACGTTGTTACGATGGAAATTTTGATGTGTCTCGATTCCCCGGATGAGGCACTCGCCAATGTATAGAATGTTGACTCCAGCGTTGACGTCCCGATTCCAACAAGTACGGCAATTTGGGCAAAATTGGTACCTGTGTGGAGATCGGGACGTGATGTTCTCATGGTGGCATTTCCCGCACAATTTGGTGGTCCTGAACTCGTTTACATACATTACATCAGCACCGCGGCTCTTCAGCGCAGAGATCAGTTTCGGCTTTGGAGTTCGAATGTAGCCCCGCATCGGCGAATTCGCAGCGATGCTCGTTGATCCAATGCAAACCAACGCATTGGAGGCTATCTTCTTCAAATCCGTACCTATGATCTCTGTCGCTATGCGGTGTGCTGCCTTCTCGGTGCATATAAACTTCTGCAGCTTTAGGCGCGTGACTCGTCTCTGCGAAAATATCTCTTGTTTTGCGGCAAATATACTCAGCTGATATCGTGTGTAACTACGAAAATCAGCTGAGTATGGTGACAACTGCCGCAACTTCTGTTCTTCTTCCGAGATATTTTCGCTAGTCTTGGTCTGTGTCCAGCGTTGTAGTTTGACCTTTCTTGAATGGTACCCTGCCTCGTGTTGGTACCTGCTATTCGAGATCTTCAGCGGCAAGCCATTCCGCGTTCCCCCCACAATGAGACGGAGGCCGGGATCGAGACCGATTTTGATGTCATATTCGGTATTTCGGATTTTGCTCAAATCCCCAGCATAATCATTTGCTTTCTTATGGCACTTGACCCGCGATGTTGTGGCTGCTGCTGCCTCCAGGGTCTTGGCCATGCAAAATGATATGCTGACGCCGTCCGTCATCATTGAATAACCGAATTTTTTCGATGTGGTCTCAGGGAACTCGAAATACTTGCGCCATTCAGCATCTCTATGAGGTTCAAACGCCTTCCAACCACCCTTAAACAGACCAAGACTACATAGTGTGGCGAGGAATTGAAACGAGTCGTACCGAACGTGATGCGCCCCGAATTTCTTGATCGGTACCAGCGCAAAGTTTTTGATGTTGTTCTCCTCGTTGTAGCGCTGCAGCTTGTAAAAAAAGCGCATGTACTGCCAATAGTTGTTGCTCTTATTGATGTTCTTGAACTTTTGCCCATCCCAGTCCAAATGTGTTCGCATCTGGGAGAGCAAAGTTTCATCAGGCTGTTTGCAACTATTGTCCACAAACAGGTAGTCTAGCGTGTCGTATATGCTCGCTGGTGTTGATCCATCAACACGCCTGAGGAATCTACGGATTCTGCTGTACGCGTGCATCCATATGTTGTTGTGGAAAATAGTCTTGTACGTGTTCGCAGCATCGACAAACAAGTTTGACCTGTATGCGCTGTTGTACAGAGGTAGATCATTCCTCAACAGGCCATACTCGCTGTCCAACACGTACTTTTCCGGACGCTTCTGGCAGAGACAGTAGAAGTAGTCGAGGAAGTTTGGCGCCGCAAAATCATCCTGTTGCCATCTTTTCATCAAGCTGAAGTGGATATAGCGTGACGTTTCCACTATCAGCGATGAGATTTCTTTGACATCTTCTACTATCTGCGCGTACAGCTTATCATTCTTACAACAATGACGGAATCCGGACTTGACGGTTACCGTCTCTGTAGGCGGTTGATCTTCTTTCTGCTTCCTCTTCGGCATTGAAGAGTGAGAAAGGCACTCAATCTACGACACTACTACTCCTGTTTATTATGAAAACGCTATAGAAAACAACTAACAAAAATGCTGCTATATGCACTGTAATGTATGTAAACGGTAGTGCAAGGGAAATGCAACGCTGTTGTTGCCACGTAGGAATGATCTTGTTCCTAAAATAAAATTTGAAAATAGCAAGAATAATTTAGTAAAATGGCACAATACTTTGACATGTGCAAGTATAAAATTTCATACAAATATACGATATATATTTGACAGAAAATTGAACATGGAGTAACATACAAAAACAAATTTAAAGTTAATGCTCAAAAAACGAAAAAATTTTGAAAAGTATTGGTATTGTATCGATATCAAAATAACAAATCTCGAGATCATATACGTTGCAAATTAGCTCCTCCTCAAAACAATTTCAATATCAAATACGAAGAACAATTCATAAATGAAATTCTTTTTTCTAAATAAATAAATTATCTTTAACACCAAGAATCACGGTTATTTGACCCTAAAAAAAAAGTATGTTTTTCCTACGTTTTCATAAAAGGCCTTATATTATTCCCCATTTTCCCATATTTCAAAAGTGCAACAATGAGCGTGGGGATATCATGATATTATTCTACAAAATAACTGCCAACATAAAAAACAACAAATTTTATCAAAATCTGTACATTACATTCACTTAAATGTGATTCAATAACGCAATAAAATTTTATATGCAAATATTGGCTTTTAAAATTTATAGTTTGGAACTTGAAACAGTAGTAAAGAGTGATCCAATAGGAGGTACTTTTTCCCATAGGGATTCTCAGACATCTCACGCACAAGAACTGTCATGTTCATATGACACTTGTGTTCATTGTTTATTGACATTTCACCATGAATAGATTTACGCCAGAACAACGTTGGCAAATTGTGGAAATTTATTTCCAAAATCAACCACACAATACGCCAAAACCATCGATTTATTGAAAGAAAGTTTTAATGAGAACATCATATCAAGAAATGGTTCTGTAAATTGGCCTCCAAGATCTTGTGACCTAACGCCGTCGGATTACTTTTTATGAGGGTATGTGAAATCAGCCGCATTTTATGTCGGTTTATGTCGATATTTTTTATTATTAAATTAATTTTAATGCATTTTATTTCGAAAAGCACAATCAATTGCGGATAAATCAATTGCACATGCATGAAATAAAAAATGTGTGATATTCAAGTTTAATATTTTTTCTTATAAAAATGTAGGGCGTTGATTTAATTGTTTCCAGTAGCACTTTAAAATATACTTAAATTTCATTCTTTAATAAACTTTTACATATATGTAATTTATTCGTCCTTTCAAAATATCAAAAGCAAAATGCATTTAATATGTTATCAATTTTTCTAAAATATTGAATTTGAAAGTGTATGCCACTTTACGCATATTAAACGTGGAAAACGCAAACCCTTAAATATATTGATTTAAAAGAAAAGCACAACTAAATTACTGACCTTGTTATTTGTTGTTGGACGCGAAGCCAATTTAGCCACCAAGTGGACGTACGTGTGTCTGTCTGTTGCAAAAATGTGTCGAGCTGCAATAAGTAAGTAATAATTTATTAATAGTAAGATTTTTGTATAAACATATACATTTTAAAGTGAATATATACGAAAAAGCACAAAAATTACATAAAATATCCTACCTTGTTATTTGTTGTTGGATGCGATGTCGAAATCTGCTGCAGTCAACGTCAATGGGCTGTGTCACTCAGCATTGAGACGAAGTAAGAATATCTAAAAACAAAACAAACTGTATAGAAGCAGATGTACTAAAAGTTATATCAGTTAAATTACCTTTGTATTCGCGATGGCTGAAAATTAACTGTCGTACTTAAAAATGGTATCAGTTGGTAATCAATTGTACTACAAAGAAAAATTTTACAAAATAGTAAAAATTATTAGTATAATAAATAATTAATCTTATGAACATTTACTAAAGAGTACCAAAACTACGCAAAATAACCTACCTTTTTATTTGTTGATGGACGCGAAGCCGAAAATGTAAAATGTAAATGTAAAAATCTGTCGAGCTGCAATAGCTTCTTACGTCAATGTGCTACGAAGAAAAAATTAGAAAAAAGTTAATACATATTTATAGTTATATTAATTGTTATTATATGAATACTTATATTAAAATTAATAATATTATTGTATAAAAGTAAGAAATCATTTTGAAGAAAACGTTCAATAAAAATATCAATTTGATCGTCAATTTGGTCGTGCAATCTGTGCAACATGTATATACATTAGAGAGCTGCACGAATGTATTTGTATTTGAATGTAAATATTTTGTATAACAGCGTCTTGCTGCGTCATGTTGTACTATCTATTACAGTTCTTATTATTACATCTCATATGTAACATATTTGGAATATTCGCTTTACTTCTCTTCATTCTGTTAACAAATTCCAGCTCTCTAATGTACATACACATGTCTACGCTTCGTATGTCAGCCGAAGCTACACGCATGTGCGTTTGTGTGTGCATCGTTTCTGCATCTACCTACGTACATATGATACAACAGTTATGAACATATGAGCCGTTATTTTTGCTTTTCTTTTTCTATATAGAATAAACGATTTTTCTTCAAATTCACTTTCACTTTCACACGAATATAAAAAACAATACGATAACAATAATTCGATTGATCTATAAAGAAATCGCGTTCCATTGCATCTACAATTATAAATTTGTAAAATGACATACATACATATATAACTGATTGAAATTACCATTTATTCTATTTCTTCAATAGTGGACTTGTACCACTTTCAAAAATAACGACACATATGTGGAATATAATTTGGAAATGTAATATGGGTGCGATATCACTTTTCATAGCTTTATGATGAAATAGCCACGAACACAAACTTTAAAACACACTTGAATTTTTATGTTGAAATCCAATACAAAAAGAATCATTGTAATTGGATAAACTTCCTAGCAATTATGCTAGTACATACATACATGCACAATACCGATCGAATATATAATATGTAGTACGCTTTTCATTTCAGGAAAATCACTTGCATTTAAATTAATTAACAATTACACAATTAACACTACACAAGATTTTGGATGAAAATCATTCTAAATTTGGTACATACATAATAATAGTAAATAATAAGTTAAACAAAAACCGCACAAAATTACTTACCTTGTTATATTTTCTGGAATTTCAATATATGTATGTATATCAATTTATTTTCACTTTATTTGTCAATACCATTATCACTCACTGTATATATGTATATAAATCATACAAATCAAATCAAATATTTCACAATCAATATGAAATACTTGCTACTGTATTTTACCGCACTCTTTTCACAAGTAACTATATATGACAAACGTATGGTGGCAGAACTTTGAAATCAAGCGTCGTTTGATTCTTTGTAGCAGCATAGTAGCCTTTGATTTTGATTTTTTTTATCTTTGTTCGGTGCTGCCACTAAGAATCATTTTTTTTCTATCAACTTGTTATCGTACAACTAGGATTAATGGACATTAAATTAATACAATACCGCAAACACTATTAGTTGTTAATATAATATATATTTTTACATGTTATATTATTTAACTGACGATAAATGTAATTAATGAATATTTGGAAATTGCTATTTATTGAAACCAATGTTGTTTGGTGCTATGGCATTAGTCATTTTTATAGTTTGATATCAAACATTAGTGTGAAGACGAGTTTTTATGAAAATGAAAAATATTCGAAATATCAGGATGTATCAATATCTAGAGAAGACGAGTTTTTATGAAAATGAAAAATATTCGAAATATCAGGATGTATCAATATCTATCACAATTACTGAAGTTGAGTATTATCTACCAGTTGTTTGAAAAGAGTTGACCCAGCAGTTCAATCTAATATACCCTTTGCATTATTTTAAAATTTCCCAACAATTTGGACCATTTGCCAAATACACCTATATGGCAACATTGTATTCTTTGTAATTTGTATATGCATCAATGTATATGCATATATTTTGCAACTTCATGTAGTGGACCTAAGGCATGATTAGATTATTTTGAAGCTAAAGCTTTAGGGCAATGTTACACTTTTATTGTTTTCAGGGTTGATTCTATTTGAATTGATGCGTATGCGTAAATGCAATGTATAATTTTAAATTACATCTTTCGCATTACATAAGTTAATATCATTTACTGATCTATTATATTAAAATAAAACATAAAATTGATTTAATATTTGAAACATTTAAATCTCGAGCATTTCGACTAAAGTCTCTCTGTCAACATTATGTTCATGTAAATGTACGAAATAGACAGATCAGTTCCAATTATTTTATTCTACAAAATGACTTCCAACATAAAAAAGAACAAATTTTTTCATATTCTCTACATTACTTTCACTTAGATATGATTGTGTAATTTTTCAATAACGCAATTACATTACCATTTCGAGTCTAGTGTTACTTCCTCTTTTCTTTGACCTGTACTTCGCCCCCTCGATAACAAATATTGGTATGCTACACGACTACTCGACTACAAAATAATGGAAGATTAAGTATGAATTTTTGGTAGTGTAGATTGCATAAATTATACAATACTGTCAATGCAATTAGAATTACGAATATTCAGTTGTAAAATAGCAGAATCCTGAACAATTTCCGGCACTCAAAATAGGATTACTGTTGATTACTGTTGATTTCTGTTTGAAAGCAAAATCCTACACAATACAAGCTTTGGACATAATTGAATTGGCGGCGACGATCGAATCTGTTTCACCGTCAAAACCTCAGATACGCAGACAAATACCTATAATTCAAGAATATGTGAAATCGAAATTGAAAATTTCGGATAAAAATGGATTTGCTGATTTGGAACTCTATTAAAATATCATATATATTTTAGTACTATTATGGTGGTACGTACATATGTGAATATTGCAATTGCAAATATATAATTGGCATGCGAATTTACAAAATAT
This sequence comes from Megamerina dolium, assembly GCA_963854835.1. NCBI lineage: Eukaryota > Metazoa > Arthropoda > Insecta > Diptera > Megamerinidae > Megamerina > Megamerina dolium. The sequence continues at coordinate 57,045,205 of OY978529.1, forward strand.
GTCATTTAATTAATTTTGTATATTATATTACAAGTAATATAAAAATTCGTGTGTGTGTGTGTGTGTGTGAAAAAGTTTTCCATGCATTGTAATAGTATATTCGTATGCCTTATAGCAATATGTAGAAGGATATGATTTTTTCAAAATGTTTGTATGTTGGTGATGTGTTGTTGGTGTAGTAGGTACTGCAAATGCCTTTAGTTACAAAGTACCTCCTACATCGTACGTACTCCTACATCTGAAAACAAATGCATAGAAATGAGTAGGTACCTCAAACATATAGCTAAATACATGAACATTTATGTACACACGCGCGTATTGCAATTATAAATGTTTAATGCTCATCTGCATGCTTGAGAGGCAGCAAGCAAGCAAGCAGCTTTTAAGGTTAAAAACCTCAGCGTCAACTGATTCTTTTTTTTTTTTTTTACTTTTTTATGTTATGCTTTTTTCAAATACTTCAACCTCAACTCATCTCCTCATTTCGCGCCAAAATCCTTTACTCGACAGAATAGTACAATTGTACACTCTCGCTCATCACTCATGTGTGAATAGTGTATTTTTGTATAAATTTTCATACGAGTTGTAAGGTATTTGGCATATGCTAAATACCATATATTCGCCATTTCGCCTCACTTCATCTTAGCCTTATTTCGCTATATATACTATATGCAATAGCAGCAGCGGCGGCAGCGGCAGCGACAGTTTATAAAACACAATCACGTGAGGATAGTTGTTTTGAGTTATCTCTTTGCATATATGTATGCGTATATTTTTATGTTGATTATGTTGACTATGCATAAATTTATATGCCCATTTGAAAATGTACACACACAAACGACCCCCCCCCCCCCCCCCCCACACACACACATACGCACTTATATATGCATACATATGCATTAAAAAACTATTATTCTAATTTGTTGTCGTTAATATGCATTGTTTTTGTGTTTTTTGTTTTTGTTTTTAATAACAACAAGCAATGAACAAAAATCGAAAATGATTGTAACATTTTACTAGCATTTTTTTTTTTTGATATTTACATAGAATATTTTGCATAATCATTGTCAACATTGTGCATAAATGTATATCTCGGAGGTATACAATTTTATCATATTCTACAAAGATTTCATATTTATCATGATTTATAAATATATTTATATGTAGATAAATAAATAAAAATTCAATGCACATTCTGATTAAGCGGAAAGTTTCGTTCCTTTTTATAAATGTATATATATATATGTATATATATATATATATATATATATATATATATATATATATATATATATATATATATATATATATATATATATATATATATATATATATATATATATATATATATATATATATGTTTTTAGTGTATTTATTTTAGTCAATGACTAAGACATACGGATATAGTAATATTCGTACATACACAAATACTACTCGTACAGACAACAATGATGATGATGATGATGATGATGATGATGATGATGACCTTAATATAAAAAATACCGAAAATAAATTTAAATTCTGTAAATGTAAGCGAATAAGCATTTAAGGTGTGTTCTTCCTTTTCTTTTTTTTTTTTGCATAACAAATTTTTTTTTTTAATGAAATATAGTGATGACATGAATACCACGAAATTAAAACGTACCGTTGCAAAAAAAAAAGGTAGCAAAAATAATATAAAAAAAATTAATAAAAAGTAAACGATTAAAAATTATGGAATAAAGCTATTGAAATTAAATGTTTAGGTTGGTAACAAAGTTCGTTCGGTTTTTATTGAATGAGTAATGGGTAATGAGTTGAAATTTTTCTTCAACAAAATATTGCACAATTTGAAGGATAACCCTTTACTATTTATCAGTAAGCTTCACACTTTACAATAAAATTATCAAAGTTTGATTAAATGGCGTTTTCTGTTTAGAATAATTTAATAAATTTTGTAGACACCAGAGTAAGTGATAGTCTGTACGGACCAGTTCTGATAAGTATGAAGAGTGATAAAAAACATGTCAGCCCAGTTTGACTATTTGTGGCAAGTAATGAAACATAATCGAAGCAGCTGATATACGCAATCCTATATCCAAAGGTCGCGCTGTCTTCGGCATGTTGGATAAAGTCTGGAGATTGACTCATATATCCAGATGTACGAAGCTAAAAGTATTCAATTCAAGTGCAAAATCGGTTGTCTTGTATGGCTGTGAGACGTGGAACATCCCAGAGAGTGTTTTACAAACGCTGCAATATTTTCTCAACCGATGTCTTCGAAATATTTGCGGATATTGGCCCAACATTATTAGCAACGCTAAACTCTGGACCGCAACTAAACAGTTACCGGTCCATATCGAAATTCGACACCGTAAATGGAAATGGATCGGCCATACTTTGCGGAAACCACATGATGATATTACGAGAACAGCGCTGGACTAGAAACCTGAAGGAAGTCGAAGACCAGCCAACACATGGAGACGGGAAGTCGAAGCAGAAGAGCAGAGAGGGGTATTCTTGGAGAGAAAGTAAATTCCTAGCATTAAGCCTAGCATTTGTTGAAGCCCTATGGTCCACCGATGCACTATGGGAAAATATATGTATATATATATATATATAGCATAAAAGATCTTCAGGTCGAGGTGCTTCATAGCCTTAATAATAATGAAACATATGCGTGGTCGTGCTTTATCGTGGCAGAACACAATTTAATTCCAATTCATCAGTTCTGGTCTCTTCTTGTAAATTGTCATACTCACATCGTCGACTTTTTAACAGAGTGGACTCATCGATATTTTCCGAATTTTAAAATGATCGTGGTGAATCTTTCAAAACTGATATCACCACAATGAAAACTTGAGCAAATAACATTTCTTAATATACGTTAAAAAGGACGTTATATATAGAAGTATGGGCTTTTGAAGTCTCACATTCTCTATATGTTTCTTCTATGCATCCAAGGGTCAATATACATTTCTCGCTAAAATATTGAAATTAAATATTTCAATCGAATGGAAGATCTTTAGCTATATATATTAATTAGCTATTGTACATATATATTTATCTCTAATAATAATTCATATGTAGTGCATATATATTCAACATTATACAAATTACATCCTAATAGCAAATGCTTTGTTATGTAGTGAATATTCCGCATTGTAACTCATAGATCATTGAAGATTGAAACTCTCTACATAAGTAATGTGCTTGCTTTTTGATTTCTATTTTTACCTTTTATTCGCATAAATAAATCTTACATAAGTCATTATTACATGCCCATATATATAATGGATATGAATACTTTAGAGATACTCCAACATTGCCGACACCAATAATTATACTACATGCATACATACATGAATAGTATTATGTGATGTATCGCATAAGAGAAAAACGAAATAATTCAACGTTATCTTGAATAACATATAGAGAAAAAATACTTCATTCCAATCATTTGTATGAAGATTTTGATGACATTTTGCTTTATATATTACTGATGAGTCTTTTTTTCCTTTTCTTTTTTTTTTGTATTTTGTTTGCTATAGTATTTATTATTATTTTCAGATCCATTTTTCTTCTTACTAATAGTAATATTAACATGACTATTAGGTACTACTAATGCTCATTTGATTTCAAATGTGGGGGAACACTCTTTAGAGCATGAATATGTAATGCTTTGAGCTTAGTGTACTATATACAATGTATACCGTCATGCATATGTTGATAGAAAAATATGTATATAAACATTTGCATTTAAATATGTTTATATGTTATTTATAATTATATTTATATCATTATAATTTCTATGATACACGGCATATTAATTTTGCTAGAGATAAGTATTTTGAACTTCAAAATAAAGATCTCGCTAATAAAAAATTGTCCATCTGATTCCGCTTCTCAGAGAACATTTTTCTTATATTTTTCCTAACTTTCTCAAAATATTTCATTCCAATCGCTTTTTTTAGCAATGAAGTGATGAGTTCATATTGAAATTCGTAATTTGTACAAATAAAATGCTATTGTACATATATATATGGAATATAATATTGTCTTGCGGAAAAAAATAAATCCATCATATTTATGTTCATATTTCAAGAAATTATTTAATATGATTTGAATTATCCAGTTTTGATAAAAAATGTGATTTTTACAATCTTCTACTGATGCCAATACCATCATCAAGAATGATTATGATGGTATTCTCTTGATGCTATATAAGTACGCAATATATGGTGGATGCGTTGAAACATTCTAACCAAGTACAAGCAAAATTTCTGGTGAGTCACTGTAGAAATGTGTGATCTGACCTCAACACCAATGCTGTTGGCAATTTATACCGTTGGTCAATCAATTCATAATACGAATTTAGTCGAAATGGACATATCGAATCATTCATTCCATTCCTGTTCAGTTGTTGTATCCGAGTTAAATACAATTTTATACAACATTTAAAAATTTTCTAGATTTCTATTGGACATTGGACTCTGTCCCATCGAAATTAAAAACCCTTTAATGATTGCTTTCTTTTATTTTTTCTTTTCTATGAATCACAGCATCATGTAATCTCAAACATATGTGCATATATTCATTTTATATATTTATATGCGCGCATAATGTGTGCCATATTGTCATTTTTAATTATCAATTTACGGCATGCACACACATAATATTGAAATATTTTACACTTCATTTGCAACATTTTGCATTTGGCGAAATTAGTCATAAATGCAATAATAATAAAAAGAAAATTATTTTAACAATTGCATGTATATTTCACATAAAAAAAAATAAATGGAGAAATTTTATTTCAAACAAAACTATTTAACAAATGCATAACATAAGTTTTGAAACGATATCAATAAATTTAAAGCATCATTAATTACTATGTTACTGTTGCTATGTAGTGCTGCTTGCTGCTATTTAATGGTTCATTGGTTAGTTAGATATGTATGATATGTATTAAAATTGACAAATGTGACGAAATTGAGGTATCAGCACTCTTGGAAAGTCATGATGTATGTATGATAATTCATGTGTAAAAATTGTTGTAAAGAAAGCATAAAAAATTTGCAAATTTGCCTAAAACGTGACCATTGACAAAAATTTATTTCTTGGTGTTGTTGTTGTTATTTATTTTTCAAATATATTAAACAACGGATAACCCATTAAATTTTAAATTACAAAATTATATATTATAAAGTTTAAATAAAAATGAATAATTGAATGAGTCAGAATGTGTCAACGAAACTAATAAAAAAAAATTTAAAAAAATAAAAACACAATAACAGGTGTAAAAAAATACATACGTTGACATGTACGAAGATAATTATAATTGTTGTTGTTGTTGTTGTTGTTGTGAAATTTATAGTATTATTTTATTTATATATATGTAGTTATATATTGTATATATAACTAACCTAGTATTTATGGTATATATATATTTCCTCTACATTTACTCACATGTTTCAGAGCAACTTGACGCACATGCGCATCCCACGAATCAATTTCATTGTATTGCTCTGCTATTTGTATTATATAAGTATTCACTGTATATGACTTTGCATATGCCTTCATATGCCTTCATATTCTATGCGCTTGCATGTAACTTTATCAGTTAACGTCATCTTATTCATTCTCTCACTCACTCTCTCTCTGTCACTATTTTCATACGCTGTTTTGTGATATTGTATCTTACAAATTAATTAAGCACAAATGCATACAATATTCATATTCATGTTTGATACATATCATATTTCATATCTATATTTATGTATCTACTGAATGCAATTATTTACAATTTACGTATATTGTACATAGTAAAGCTATTTTCATATTCGACTACTATTATTTCATATTTTCTACTATCGACTATTTTTTAGCATAGGTTTAATCACCTGCATAACTATGCTTATCAGTGTAGCCTAAATATATTCAATATGATAAGATAAGTATACAATATTTTGTATCGACATATATGGGACAACCTGTTCAATATTAGTAAATTCAACATTATTCAAAGTTTAATTTTGTATAGCAACAGCAGCAGCAGCAGCAATAATATCAAACCAATAACAACTACATTATTAGCATTATTTCTATTGTTGTTCACTCAAACTCGTACAATGGTAGGAATTCTTATGAACTCAAAAAAGAACATGCATTTCAATAAATAATGCAGCTCAAATTTATGAAATCATTTTAACATACAGCACGTATTTTATTGTTGAGCAATATTAATGAAATTATGCTTGGATTTATAGGAATTGCCATACTATTGAGTATAATGTCTACATTAAGGTGGTCATTGTATAGAAAAGTATATTTTTCCACGTAGGCTCATCATAGGTTAAAAATAATCGAATACAAGGCAAAATTTCATCCAGATTTTTGAAATTTTAAAATACGGATCGGGAAAATATTGGTAATGACATTTATGAAGATATTTGTCAGGTATATTCAGCTATTTTCATTAATTTTGTATGACAGTTCCTTGAGGGATTTAAATACGAAAGATAAATAAATGTTCGGTAAAGAAGATTAATAAGAGTCGTTCATACTTTTGACTCCTCAAAGGGCGACTCTAGAGCAAATTCTATAAAAAATTCAATTTTGTAGCGGAACTCCCATAGCCGAAGCATATATTTATACATGTAGGCTTATAACTATTTCGTATGCATATAAACAGCTACATTTATATTGTATTATGCGATATATGTAGTTATATACATATGAATCTAAGATCTATTGTGTTTTTGTGTTTTGCAATCTTCAACAATGAAATTATGCATTTGCGATAAATAAACCATAACAACAAAAGCAACCACAATTAGAAATGATCGAATCAGAAGTATAATAAAAGATCATTAAGTATTATCACAATACTATTCATATTACTAAGTGTGTGAGTATTACATTAACCTGTAAGCTTAAACGAGTTTATCTCTAAATCTTTTATATTTTTTCATTATTTTATTATATATTTTATTATTTTTTTTTTCTTTGTAATGAAATGCAAATGTTTTTGTCTTTACACATTTTCTCTTTCCTATGTCTTTCTCATACAGCTCACATAAGCACATCAAAAATACCACAAATATTTTTTTACTTATATACATTCTTACTAGGTAAATACACGTATACAAATGTATAGATAAGAGTTGTATCTACTCGTATGTATGTTAGTTTAGTATTGGTCTCTCTTTTAACTTGTTTCACTCTATACATATGTGTGTGTGTATGCGATCACATATACATATATGACAGCTTAACTTTTTTAACCGGTTTTATTTATTTATTTATTATTATTATGTTTTTTTTATTACTTGAATTTTTGTGCTTTAGTTGAACATTTCTTAGTAAACAATGTGTATTTATTCATCAGAATTCTCTCAGCCATGAATACATTTACAGACAAGCACCTTAACACGCATACTATTAAACTTTGATATACATCTGCGTGTATATATGTATGCGTATTATTTTTAAATATTTTTAACTGTAATTATAATTTTTGTTTATTATTTGTTTTTTCATTTTTCGACTTTTTTTTTATTATGCTGTTATTATTATTTGGATTAATACTTCTTTTTTTTTGTTTTTTTGTTAACTACTCTCTTCTACGTTTTGTTTATTTATTCACTGGGTGTTGGCCTAAAAAAAATTAATTATTTTTCTTTCTTAATATGCTTCCTCTTCTTCTGAAATTACAATAGTAAACAGCTACCTTACTTTTTTGTATTCACTTGAAAAATATGGCATTAGCAAGTAACAATCAGTAGCAATTAGTGATATTATTGTTCATTAAGGTGGTTTTATTTTTTCTCATCAAATCTCAAGCATTTTCCCACTACAGCTTGATTTCGAGCATATTATGTGAACCCGGCAAGGTCTCCAGAATCTCTAATTGCCATGAAGGTCACTTAAGTCCAATAAAATGAAGATTAAAACTCTATATTAGGTCTTCTTTCGATCAAAAGTTTTCTTTCTAGACCACCCTATTATCATATATACATGCATACATGTAAATATAAGATAGTATCTATTCCACATGTTTAAATAAATGATTAACACATAATCGTGTATGGTGTATAAGTATTAAAATAAACAATTTTAGTTGTTGTTATTTGTTGAATTTTTTTTTTTTTTAAGTAAACAACATAATAATAGAATAGAAGAAAGTACACATCTAAATGTGAAAAATGCCTAAATTGAATTGTCACGAATACTTATGTGTATTTAACTGATGTTCCATATTTAAAATGTACACTACTTAATCGGAATTAAACCCTAATTCCGAATTAAACCCCCTTCAAATGGATGAAGGGGGTCAAGTGACCACAGTAGGCTTAGTGGCACTTAGTTTCTTTCTCTTCTTCTTTGCCGGGGGCTCATCTTTCTGAAAAGAGAAATGAAAATGTGATTGATTAAATGCTGTTTGATTCGATATATTGCGCGAGATTCAACTTACGTTGTTACGATGGAAATTTTGATGTGTCTCGATTCCCCGGATGAGGCACTCGCCAATGTATAGAATGTTGACTCCAGCGTTGACGTCCCGATTCCAACAAGTACGGCAATTTGGGCAAAATTGGTACCTGTGTGGAGATCGGGACGTGATGTTCTCATGGTGGCATTTCCCGCACAATTTGGTGGTCCTGAACTCGTTTACATACATTACATCAGCACCGCGGCTCTTCAGCGCAGAGATCAGTTTCGGCTTTGGAGTTCGAATGTAGCCCCGCATCGGCGAATTCGCAGCGATGCTCGTTGATCCAATGCAAACCAACGCATTGGAGGCTATCTTCTTCAAATCCGTACCTATGATCTCTGTCGCTATGCGGTGTGCTGCCTTCTCGGTGCATATAAACTTCTGCAGCTTTAGGCGCGTGACTCGTCTCTGCGAAAATATCTCTTGTTTTGCGGCAAATATACTCAGCTGATATCGTGTGTAACTACGAAAATCAGCTGAGTATGGTGACAACTGCCGCAACTTCTGTTCTTCTTCCGAGATATTTTCGCTAGTCTTGGTCTGTGTCCAGCGTTGTAGTTTGACCTTTCTTGAATGGTACCCTGCCTCGTGTTGGTACCTGCTATTCGAGATCTTCAGCGGCAAGCCATTCCGCGTTCCCCCCACAATGAGACGGAGGCCGGGATCGAGACCGATTTTGATGTCATATTCGGTATTTCGGATTTTGCTCAAATCCCCAGCATAATCATTTGCTTTCTTATGGCACTTGACCCGCGATGTTGTGGCTGCTGCTGCCTCCAGGGTCTTGGCCATGCAAAATGATATGCTGACGCCGTCCGTCATCATTGAATAACCGAATTTTTTCGATGTGGTCTCAGGGAACTCGAAATACTTGCGCCATTCAGCATCTCTATGAGGTTCAAACGCCTTCCAACCACCCTTAAACAGACCAAGACTACATAGTGTGGCGAGGAATTGAAACGAGTCGTACCGAACGTGATGCGCCCCGAATTTCTTGATCGGTACCAGCGCAAAGTTTTTGATGTTGTTCTCCTCGTTGTAGCGCTGCAGCTTGTAAAAAAAGCGCATGTACTGCCAATAGTTGTTGCTCTTATTGATGTTCTTGAACTTTTGCCCATCCCAGTCCAAATGTGTTCGCATCTGGGAGAGCAAAGTTTCATCAGGCTGTTTGCAACTATTGTCCACAAACAGGTAGTCTAGCGTGTCGTATATGCTCGCTGGTGTTGATCCATCAACACGCCTGAGGAATCTACGGATTCTGCTGTACGCGTGCATCCATATGTTGTTGTGGAAAATAGTCTTGTACGTGTTCGCAGCATCGACAAACAAGTTTGACCTGTATGCGCTGTTGTACAGAGGTAGATCATTCCTCAACAGGCCATACTCGCTGTCCAACACGTACTTTTCCGGACGCTTCTGGCATAGACAGTAGAAGTAGTCGAGGAAGTTTGGCGCCGCAAAATCATCCTGTTGCCATCTTTTCATCAAGCTGAAGTGGATATAGCGTGACGTTTCCACTATCAGCGATGAGATTTCTTTGACATCTTCTACTATCTGCGCGTACAGCTTATCATTCTTACAACAATGACGGAATCCGGACTTGACGGTTACCGTCTCTGTAGGCGGTTGATCTTCTTTCTGCTTCCTCTTCGGCATTGAAGAGTGAGAAAGGCACTCAATCTACGACACTACTACTCCTGTTTATTATGAAAACGCTATAGAAAACAACTAACAAAAATGCTGCTATATGCACTGTAATGTATGTAAACGGTAGTGCAAGGGAAATGCAACGCTGTTGTTGCCACGTAGGAATGATCTTGTTCCTAAAATAAAATTTGAAAATAGCAAGAATAATTTAGTAAAATGGCACAATACTTTGACATGTGCAAGTATAAAATTTCATACAAATATACGATATATATTTGACAGAAAATTGAACATGGAGTAACATACAAAAACAAATTTAAAGTTAATGCTCAAAAAACGAAAAAATTTTGAAAAGTATTGGTATTGTATCGATATCAAAATAACAAATCTCGAGATCATATACGTTGCAAATTAGCTCCTCCTCAAAACAATTTCAATATCAAATACGAAGAACAATTCATAAATGAAATTCTTTTTTCTAAATAAATAAATTATCTTTAACACCAAGAATCACGGTTATTTGACCCTAAAAAAAAAGTATGTTTTTCCTACGTTTTCATAAAAGGCCTTATATTATTCCCCATTTTCCCATATTTCAAAAGTGCAACAATGAGCGTGGGGATATCATGATATTATATCTCTATCAAACAATCTCTATATAATAAATACAAAAGTTCATTGGCTTTTTGAATCCCATCAAGATGTTATTTATGCGCATATCAAGAAATTGCTGTAAAAAAAAGTGTACACCAGTTAAAATGAAATCATAAACACGAATAGCCTAAAATCGAAATGTTTTGCTAGCAAAACCAATTTTAGCAATTCGCTACGATGACAAATGAAAGTTTCACATTTTATTTACACTCCGTTCAGGAAACAAAAAATTTTTTATTATCACTCATAACATTTCTTTAGTACTAACCATTATGATGTGTATATTACACTTTTACAGCTATTAATTAATTTTTGTCGATTTTAAAGCACTAATTGAAAACCCCTATATTTATGTTAATACTATATAAAATGGTAAATTTGCAAAAAAAAAAAAAAAAAAAAAAAACAATTGTCTAATATAATTAAATTTTTCACTCCATTTATGACTATTTTTATTTTCTCGCAAAATTGAATATTCAAATACAAAAAAAAATAACTAAAAAAAAAAAAAAGTAAGTAATAACCAAAATACAATTTACTAGTGTTTCTCCCTTGAAAAAGTGTTTTACTGTACTATGTTAGATAGTTATATGTACACAGATGTATGTAGTTAAGTATAGCTCTTAGCGATAATACAACTATAATACAACTATGACTGTGAAAAAAAATAGTTACAGCGAAAAAAAATTGTTTTTTTTTTTTTGGCTATGCTAACCAAAAATTTTATGATAAAGTTTCCATTTAAAATGGCCGCTGGATACATTACAACATCATGTAGGTTGTACATTTGTTTTTCATTCTCATGTGTTGAATTTGGACTGTCAGAAATTGCTATCCCCCCTCCCCCTTCATGTATTATTGTTTTCTTGTTCATACTAACAGTTTTGCTTAAATTTTAATTTATTTTTGTAAACTTGTAAAAATATAAAATAGAAATCCACATAAACTTGTCCAACACAATAAAAATGTAATAATAATAAAATAAAAATTAAATTAAATTTAAATGAGAGAAAATGATGTATTTTCATACTGAACTTTCTTCACGTATGCACATTTTACAAATTATGAAATGTCCACCCATGAGTTCAAAGCAAACCATAACAAACCATAAGGGATGTTCGGCAAAGCAGTCGAAATGATCTTTTTATCATAGTTTTGATATTTGATTTCGAATTTACAGAATTTCGAATTTCGTATTTACAGAATTTCGAATTTCGAATTTACAGAATATCGAATTTCGAATTTACAAAAATTACACTTCAGAAATTATGTAGTATCCCCTCCTTAATCGAAGATTAACTATGAAAAAACCTCGGCAATATAAAAAAATGTTTGTATTATAATCATAACTTAACATTTGATATTCAATTTACAGAAATTTGCTGTTTTTAACAGCATGTTGATATATGCTTCTTCTTACTCTAATGCTTCTTCTTTCTTAACATTTCACATTCCTAATTGACTGCAATACATTGCATAAAAGAAAATATATTCTGAAAATTCCATATGTTTTTTTTTTTTTGTTCAGGTCCGTTCTACATTGTGCATTGTTCTTAGATTCATATTCAATATATAGTATGGAAGTATGATAAGTACGTATACAGGGTACATTTTCGCATGCTAACAAGTCGTTGGTTGTAATTATTTAAATATTTAAAAATCCACAAACGAAATATTCAATAAAAGAGTGAAAAGAATCAGTAGAGATATTAATAATGGAGAATTAAACAAGAAAATCTCATTACAAAATGAACAACATTAACAATCAGTCATAATTATAACTTTCAATTACATAAAAAAATTACTATTGTAATTAATTGAGTTCAATGGGATGGACACATTTCAATAACTGAAAACGACAGAAGCAAAAACTATAATACAGCTACAGCTGTAATTTCATTATGACTGTTACGACGATTGTATGAAAAATATTGTACTGGCTTACATTGTTTTACAAACTCGTACTTTATATTGTATGTATGTATATATTATTTACATATAAATGTAGAGAATAGTAAATATCAGCGACCTCATTTAAATTGTTCTGGTATGTTTGTGCGTGTACATGACTATGTGGGTGTGCCCATTTAATTATGCGAAAATTAATTAATTAATAACAAGTTGAATATGAATATGAATATATGTACATATATTTGTTGTAGTATATATGTACATATTACTTGTATAATATTTACTTATTGATTTATTTACTTTTTCTGTTGTTCTCATACTATTATTATTATTATTATTATTATTATCAACTATTTACTATATATTATTTTATTATTTGTTTATACTCAGAGTTGAGGTTGTAAACAAATGTTTTGCTTTTCTCTTTTTTGTTTTTTTGTGAGTGTGTGTATGTTTCAATTGTACATATAACCATAAGTATGAATAGTTTATAATGGACATATTGGTGACAAATTTTGATATTAAATTATGCATATTTTATAATTACATATATTGTAGTTTTTGGTTTATAATTATAATATATTTAGTAAATATTGTATTAGTGACCACATTTTAGATTGAATTTGTTTGCATTTACATATGTATAAAATAATTATAATTTTTGTATATGCATATAGAAACATAATAGTTTTTATATGAAATGGCTTAAAATTAATAATACTGAAGAAATATTAATACTTTAAATGAGTAAAGTGAGAAAAATATTTAAAAAAAAAAAACAAGTACTATGACACCAAGTGTGCACAGTAGGTTCCTTCTAGCTATCAGTGATTTTAGATACCTACGCATCTCCCATTTTCCTAGGTCAGTTGTGTATAATTTTTGAAGGAAATGCCTATAAAGCCCATACCAAAAACGTTGCAACATTTCGTAAACCGAACAGCCTGAAAAAGGCTAAATTTGAATTTATTCGTTTCTTTTATGCATTTGCCTCCATTATTTACTACTACTTGCTTCAAAATGTATACACTTTTCGCATATATCAAATATTTATATTCTTTAGTCTCATTTCGCTTATTTTCACTCTTCTTACTGTTATTATATTTATGTTTAATTTGTTTTTCTTTTTGTCATTTCCTTTTCAGAAGAAAAAAAAAATAAAAACAACCAAATTTTGCATGAACTCTTTCGAGTTGATTAATTTAAATCACCTCCAAATTTGATTTCATGTGAAATTCTCACGAAACTTGTTTTTGTATTTATCTATACAGTTTTGTTGCTTTTGTATGTTAGTTGTTGTTGTTGTGTGTCCATTTATAAAAGTTGTCAATTAATTGAACTTTCACTACAGTACATGTATGCATAGATGTATGTATGTATATGTGTGAAAATATGTATATCTTATCGTACCTTCTATTACTAGCTAGCTACTTATATTTGTCACAATTATCACATTCAAATGTTTATTTCGAATGAATGAATACATGAGTAATCTATATTTGTATCTTCAATTTTGCTTTAAATAATTAATTTATTAAGCTATTATTTCATTCCGCATTAATTTACACAAGCTCACGTAGAATTCATTACATTATTGATGACAAATAAAAAATACATGCGAATACACACAATTATTGTCATATAAAATCACAGTGAAATAATTATGAAAACAAAATGTACAATATGTAAAAGCAAATGAATCATTTTATGAATTATGAAATATATATCATATGATTCATTTGTATTAGATAGAGAATATTTTTTTTTTTAGAGCTTTACTATAGTATGAGATTAGTTAGAAGAAAAGACAACTTTCTCTTTTAAAAGCATAGTCATAGAATTTTCTTATAATTTTTATTGATTTCGATGGACATAGTCGTGATATGTAGAATGATTCATCATTTTCAATTGCTCAAGATGAAATTAGCAATTAAGAGTTTTATATTCTACATATATTTATTATGAATGTGTATATGAGTCATATGAGAAGTAATTTCATTCATATATTCACTTGTTCACAATAAACAGATACATGTTTTTTAGCTACATGTTGCTAACGATATGAATGGAATTTCAATGTCACATCACTTGTTATTTGTTTATTGTCTAAATTCAGAGAAAAAATTGAATATTTCTTGGAATTAAATAGGTATTAATATAATAATATTAAGAAAAAAATATATATAATATATCTAATATATTACCATGTTGCTAGATAGTATCACATATGCATGTTATGACAAAATTAACCGCATTACATTCATGAACACTAACAAATCGTTATTGGCATGCTCTCCACACATATATAAATATATAATAATTATTTTATACACATATATACATACATACAAAAAAATACAGTTCTCTTTATTGCGCGTTTTAAATATATAAGAATATGCGAAAGCTAGAATACAAATAAGAAAACAGTCAATATGAATCGTTGTGAGTGGGTCAAATTTGCACAGTTCTCACAGCTAAAAATCCATTATTTTTATACAATATTTACGTTTATGATTATTATTGTAGTGCATACATATATAATGCAAAACGCATGCTTATATGTATTCGCATAGAATGCAAGTTTGTACGAGTAGATGCATAACAGCTTAGTTTTAATACTTCTAGTTCACGTGTTCATATGTACTATACTGTATGTATATAGTATACAATATATATATATATATGAAAAAGTATAAGTATATTATGCTAACGCTTATCAGCTAACCTAAATCAGTTAATGCTATTACAAATGTACATACAAAAGCATACATCTCTCATATAGATATTTACCTTTTTTTTTTTTCTTCTTCCTACATTTTAAATCATTATTAATTGGTAACATTATAAATTCATTTATGAATGTTTAATATTGTAAAGGTAGAATGGTAGATTCTAAATATATAAACATATACAGAAGGTGAAATGCCCTATTTAGATATTTATATAAAATAAAGGGTGTGTCTTAGAGATGATATCAATTGGTCGTCAAATGATTATGTTTCTACATATTTGATTGTTACTGACTTCAAATAAGAATCAGTTGTGCAATTTCAATTATTTATCAAATAAATCAAAGACACAATGTCTTCACTGCTTAAAACTATATTATAGTTTTAAGGTAGACATTTGAAAACACGATCAAACCAATAGAAACTAATCAATTGGATTCTTTTTTCTCAGAAAAAATGTCACCTTCACAATTTCAGCGAATTTAGCTAATTCCAACTCCAATATTAAATGACTATATTCAAGGTGACACAATTTTTTAATTGTAGTCTAAATTTAATTGCATTTTAATTGCAATTTCTGATATAAAATTGGTATTAAAGCACTTTTGGCTGTCTTTACAATAAAATTATATCGGATCTTGAAATGTATTGTATTTTCAGACTCTAATATGCATAGTGGTAGGGGATATGTTATGAAAAAGTCGAGATGATTGCAAAACTCGGCATACTTGAATCACCAAATTTTTATTTTTTTTATTTTAAATGTTTATTTAGACACCATGTATTCTCATGGATACTTGCACTAGAGCAAATAATAATTATAAAAGACTCTACGCTCATAGATTTTTTTCTTCATTATTACCACTATAATCATTATGATCATCATCAACAATATTTTTCTAGTATTTTTCACTTTATTCTTCATAGTTTTCTTCACAAAATTTTTATTTTTATACAAAAAAAGAAAATAAGGTTTTTTGACCCAATCTGTCTCTCTTTTTTTTTGTATTATTATTATATGACTTCACATATTTATATTTATACGTGTGTTCATACATAGTATATATATTTATACTGGCAAATTTGGGTCAAGACAAAGACCAATGCGTGCTGAAGTATGCAATGCTATAAAGGTGAAGACAAGTGAATAACTACATATGTAGAGATATAAGTAAGTAAGTATGTGAATATGCTATAAAGACAGTATGTAGTCGCAATAGACAGTAAAGTTTTTAAATTGGTGACGCCAAACATTCTTTTATTCTTCCATTCTATTCTAGTTATGTATGCAGATAAGTATTACTGTTATACGAATATTTTACTCATACACGTATGCACGTCGTATATATTTTCTTTTTGTATTTTTCTATATACGAGTATGTATATATTTACATTGTTGGCATTTCAATTGCTTTCACTTTATACTTCAAGCTATCAGTATAAGTAAATAAATTGTAGCTTCTATTCTATTCAATATGCATGCTTCTCTTTCTTTCTTTATACACGAGGCCTTTTCTTTTTATAGATTTGCTCGTGTTTTTTGTTTATATACATACGCCAATATATCGTATGTATATAAACATGTATATGGGGAGATATAAAACTAAACAACAAGTAGTGTGTTCGTACGTGCGATCATTAATTGAATTTTTGAAGTTGAAATAGGTACATTGTGACTTCAAGTATAATTTGCTCTAATAATTTATATGTGTAATTTTCGAAAAATTCCTAATGCTGCTTACTTCCCTTACTTCCTTTGTATGTAAAGTATGAGTATTTATGTCTCATAAATGTCACATTTTGATATTACTACTACTATTACTACTTCACCATGAACCGGAAAACTATTAACGTTGAATGCGTTAAGAATGTGAAAAATGATGAAATTATCACTTTACACATGCACGTACTAGTGCACACGTTAATTATTGAATCCCTACTTAAGAAAAACAAAAAAATTATTTAAAAAAAGAAAAGAAATAATTCAAGCAATACCGTATGGAAAGAAGGTACCTATTTTTTGTTATTGTGCGTCATTGTGTCTCTGCGTAGTAAAGGCAAGGATACTATGGAGTGCAGGCAAGGGGTTAAATACAGTCTCATCATCGAGTGTCATCGTCGTGATCATTGTGCGTGTGTGCCATCGTAAATACAATATTTATACTACATATGTATATACATTTGTTTGTTCTTGTTGTTATTGTTATGATGATTATTTTAGGTCATAATAACATCACTTTAGTTGCACAAGTGTTCGACATATTCTTACAATTTGAGAAAGTTTAACCTTTTGTATGTTTATTTTCTTATATGGATGGTCTCACACCCTTATCGCACCTTTCTAACATTTATTTAACGTATTATTGCGCTGTTGTAGTTTTTTTTTTGTTTGATGATGACAAGTCAAATTATATGCAACAGTTGAGTTCAGTCAAAAAGTCACATATGAACAAATAGAAAAACAAATAAAAATATGTAAATAAACAAAATTTAATGTTTGTATGTAGTGAGTACTTGCAACACATGCGTATGTAACGTATGTATACATTTTTTCCACATAAGCAGGCAATTGAACTAAAATATAAACAAAAAAATAACAAACAACAAATAACATCGATGAAAACGTCAAGAATATAGTGGAAGAAAAAAAAAACATGGAATGTTGTTGTTTTTTTATTTCTTAAAAGTCTTTTGTAAAATTGTATTGAAATTGTAAGTGAAGCTACTCACATACTCTTGTATGTGTGCGTGTATGTTTCAAAATTGATGCACAAATCCAATATGTATTTCTTATCCTCAATGCTTACCTCGGATCTACCATGAATTCGAACATGTATATTTTATACGTTGAATACTTTAATTTCGCAAAAAAAAAATACACAGTGTAAACGCATAATCTATTTGCACAACACACATACACAGACACATACATAAGCACATTCAATACTTTAGCTTACATAACAAGAAAGTAAACAAATGCAATGCAACTCAATCATCTTCATCATCATCATCATCATCATCATCATCATTATTTTCATCCGCTTTCCGCTTGTTCTATATCACATTTGTGAAAATATTGCGGTTTCCCCTTCACGAATATTATTATTATTTCACTTTGAAATTGAAACAGTGAAATTTTGTTGTCAAATATTTATTGTGCTATATAAATATGTTATTATATTAAGGTGCGTCATGCAAAATAATAATCGAGGTCTAGAGGTCAAATGCAACACAAAACCGGGATTAGAAACTTTTCAAGACAATAAATATTTGTATATACCGTGAAAGCTCCATTATCGGGTCACTTGTGTTGTTTAACAATCAATAACTAATATGTCATGCTCCAAAATTTTGTTACGATTTTGGATTAAAAAAATTTGGAAATAAAAAAAGTCCTTTCTTAAAATAGAAATAATTAAACCAAGAGTTCAAGAGATCTCTATGCCAAATAGTGTAAATATTTCGAAAAAGTACTCCAAATTTTGCCCTTTCAGAACCATAAAAAAATTGGAAATCTCTTGGGAAAGTTTTTAATAATAAATCGAAATTTTTAGTTTTAGATATTTTCTAAACCCTAAATACTCAAGAGGACTTGCAATATTCTCAAGGAAAAAATTCATTTTTTCAAATTATTTTCTAAATATAACCGTGTAATTTATAACACTAAACAGCAGCAATTTTTATCATAAGACACTATAATGTATACATGAATTTGCATTTATTTATTGTATGAGTTGTAATACATATACATATTGTAGATAGATGCATATCACCAAGAAACCGAAAGGATATTGCGTACATATGATGAAAGACTTAAAGGAAGGAAATAAATTCAGAGAAAGTGAAATATTTGTTTCTGTTGTTTCTATTGCTTGCAACATATTAATGTTGATAAATATTTATATACATATATTGTGAAATTGTTGAAATATTTATTGTATTAGTGTTAGAATGTGTCTGAATATATTTTATAGGAATATATGTATACATATATGTATATGTTGTGAAAGAAATTTTGAAGTTATGTTGGGAAGTAGAAGTAAGAGCTAACTTTTACTCTTAAAAATTGCTTAAAAATGAATATTTTTCCAAATTTTTAACATGGATATCATAGTTATATGAATAACTTTTGGTCGATCAGTTTAGTAAATATATTTCTGCAAAATTCAAATTGTATGACTGTCTTAAAACAGGTTTCCGAATGGTTTATTAGTTTATTAGTTAAAGTAGTTCTTTACGTCAAGAATCGAGTTAGCTCTTAAGTGCCCTTTAAGAACCACCCCTTGAGATTTATTCCGATAGATCTTTTGTGCTTCTAAATGAATTAAACCCATTTCGTTTAGTTAGAGACGCTCTCTTCAAAATTGTCCAGTGTCAGTGCACTCTACATGTTCCATAATGCTGAGAATTTATGCAGGAAGCAGATTCCATGTTCATATTCCCTCAATTGTTTGCAACTACAACAATGAATATAGGTCAAAATATCCATTCTGGCTAAAAGTCTGAGAAGGCTGCCATCATGCTCGATTCAACTATCCGATTTGTGTTAATTATTTCTTTTGAACTCTTTCAATTATACTTCAATCATAGCGCTCTGCTGGTCTTGCAGTCTGTTATGTGTTTTGTTCTCTGATTAACTTCTTGAAATGTGGGATGGAAAGTTTACTCGTGCCCATAATTGATGGTGGTAATACGAGTATTGTTTGCGATTTTTCCATTGGACATTCTGTTTGAGTAAGCTCACCCCATATTTTATTGCCTTCTGTAATATGTTCTGATTTTCCGGTACTTAAATTAACATCAAATTATGTTGATGAGTTGACATTATGAAGCTTTCTCGGCATTTTTTAACAAGGTACGAGGTTGTGGCAACAAAATCAAAGTCCATGAAATCTAGGACGTAAACATGATCCATGCTATGATATTACCGGTTACTCAGATTAACATCAGATTATATTGATGAGTTAGCATTCTGAAGCTTTCTAGCATTTTTTAACAAGATAAGAGGATGTGGTGATGTAATCATGTAATATACATATCTGGGATGGCATGGAAGAGCACTTATCAAATATTGGACTCCTAAATATTCAGTTAGATATTCATGTATTTGTTATTTTTTTAAGAGTTTGTCTACAAGCGACTTTAGAGATCTTTTATGCTAAAAAATTATATTAAGCCATAAGAATTCTATTAAGGTATAAGAGTTCCTGCTATCTTAATAAAATCGGAAGCTTTTCCATTTGAAATTTATACTAACGTAAAGATTGCTAATAGTATTTTTTTCGTTTTTGTGAAAAAAAAAATAATTCATTTGAATTCGACGTCCTGAGAATTGAATATGTTTGAGAGACCCTAATTCAAATAAAATTAAAATATTATTGTACAATATAAATACTAAATATTTACATACATATATATCATGACGTCGACTAATATTACTTCCTACAGTAATTTGCTACAAAATTTATACAACAAAAAAAATTAGAACAATAGGCTGCTTACCTACTTAAATATATAGTACGAGTACACAATACCATAATAGCATGTATATATAAGACTATTGTGCAAGTCAAAACAATAACATATGTATTATATGCCACAACAACAACAAAGCAACAACAACAACAACAACAAGAAATAACAAATAAAATGTCAATGGCCTTTTCGACGTGAATTAGTGCAATCATTGTGTGTATTACGAGTGTCTGTTGTATTAAATACTTACGAGTACGATATATGTAGCTGCACTGATATGTAGTAAAGTATGCATACGCGAAACACACGACCGCAACAACAACAACAATAACAATGAAAATAAAAACACCAACAAACTATAAATAAAAGTACGTGTTTATAGTGTGTGTGTGTGTGTGTGTGTGTGTGTGTATTCATATTGTATGTTCATTTGTAGCACCCACTAAAAACGTGCCGCACCAACCAAAACCAAAGAAGAACAAAAAATAATAAATAGTACGTACCTACTCGTAATACAGGATGCGCACAGTAAATAATTCAGCAACAATCAGCTCACTTCTGGAATAAAGTACGTGTATGCGTGCGTAAGAGAGTGTGTGGTGTACTCGTATGTGTTAGGACTGTAGTCGAAAATGTAGCAATTTCTCTAAATACGTTAATAGAAAGTGCCATACAAGTACCCATCGTATATAAATACATCCAACTACAGTAGCATATTGGATGTGCAGCACGTGATACGAGTATATGTACAACAACATTTGTATATGTGTAGCTCGTGTTAGACCCATTCTTGTTGTGTTGAATTTCATATCCTTTTTTTTTATTTTTTTCTACGACCACATAACAACATGTTCTATTTATACAAATATACGAGGACGTATTATATGTAATAAAATAGAAAACAATCGCTACTAATTCATGTTCAATTAATCAGTACAATAAATCGATTATAGTGTACGAGTATGTATGAGAGGAGTCCAACTAAAATATAGAAAAGAGCAAAATCAAAATTTATGTTACCAATGAAAAAAAAAACAAAATGCAAAGCCACTATAACCACAACACAACAAATTTGGTATATTCAAGGTATAGTACATACATAAGCCCATATATTTATGTGTGTTTTACATGCATATGTACACTATATTAAATAAATATTTTGATGTAATCGCTATTGTTATTGTTGTTGTTGTTGTCTCCCAGCTGGTAGTGGTTACAAATATTTGGTTATTTGGTTTGTTGGTATTGTTTATGGTCAGAATGGCTATTATTGTGTATTCTCTTAACACATACACATGCACATACACACACACATCCATTGCATTTGATCAATTTGCATATTTCACACTATATGTAGTATATTTACGACTTCATTTTATATGCGTGTTAGAAAAAAAAGCGGTGTTTACTATTTGCTGTTGTATCAATTTGCCTAGTTGAGCTTTGTTTTTATTGTTCATATTTATTTATATGTATTATATAGAGATTCAAATGTGTAGACATATTTAGTTTGTATATTTTTGCACTTCATTTACTATAATTGTGTATACGTGATTGTATAAATATTTTAATAGAATGTTAGATGAGTTACCTGAAAAGCTAACATCATTGAATTGAATGAATCTGCCTGTCTGCCTTTTAAAGTTTAACAAAATAACAATTTTACCATACAAACTATAATATTGATCAATTTATTTAATCATTTAATCGACATGGAATCATTTTAATATTTCGAATAGTTTGTTTAACAAAAAAACTATTCATAAAATAATGAATAATTAAATGTTTTATTTATTAGCAATTTGTTAAAAATTATTGCTAATTTATAATATAAATATTTATGCATACTGGTACATGACATCATTATGGGAAGGAAATATGTATATCATCATCAGTTTATATGAATTGTAAGATAAAATGTATACAAATCCACATAAGCCATAAATTATATCAAAATATCATGAAATAAATTTTGAAAAGCATTCATTACAATGAAATCTTATTATTATTATTATTATTAATCTCATTATTGGCATCAATATATGTGTAATTTTAATCTGAATTGGCACCGGAAGTGCTTTATTGAAAGATTATTTATGTACACTTGCATATATATGTGTGTGTGGGTATTAATATATTCTCTGAAATCATAAAAGAATACTTATCTATCTATAGACAATATATCCCATACGAGTAGGTATATGCAAATTCAATTGAATACACTTGATATAGTCAAAATAAAGTAGAATAAGGAAAATATGATGCTACATCGACATACATATTTATTTCGAAGGAATTTTTTCTTTCAAAAAATAATTTTTTCTTTTTGGTGGTAGGGGGGTTCTTTTATAGAATTTAATGATAGGCGGAGAATGGCTTAGATAATCAAGTAATAAGATGTTATGGTTACCATATATATATATAATTCCCATAAGAGCACGCATAGCTGGTTACCATATCGAATATTTATACACAAGTGGCATGTGTGTGTTTCATATCAACCAATCTCGAAAATAAACCATCAATGGCACTTGAAAGTAATGAAAATACAATGTATATCTACGTAAGAACTTACGTGTACACTTATACATGTGTTGTATATGAAAGTATAATATAAACATGTTGCATATTAATAGACACACACGTACGTCCATGTATAGTGTAGTGGGCCAGTTGCCGCCAGTGCAAGGGAATGTAATAAAGAAACAATCAAATAAATGAAGCAACGAATTCTACGCAGTGTTATATCGTGTATCGTGCACATACGACTATACTCATACTCGTCTAGTCGCTCACACACCATATTCGTACGATCTAAATTATTGAATACTCCGTATTTCTTTCTATTACCAGTAAGCTTATTGTTGACACAGCTATGTATATGTATAGTTGCTATAATTTCTTCTATTCAATAAATAAAATGTCAATAATAATATTGATTCTATCAAACTATCATTTAATACATACAAGCACACATATATATATATATATATATATATATATATATATATATATATATATATATAAATATATATATATATATATATATATATATATATATATATATATATATATATATATATATATGTGTATACGAAAGAATACATACATACTGCCCGAGTATGTATTGTACAAGTAGCTTCATCATGAATAATTAGTGTATAATAAATAAATACATACCGATTCACTCTTCCCACAATGCAAAAATATCATTGAGTACTATTGGAGGTACTTAAGTATGGCAAATACGAGTACACACACACACACGTGCATACTATATATTCATTTATACTTATTTAGTTATAAATTATTGATGATGAGACTCAGATACTCACGCATACAATACGTGAGTATCTGAATGTGTGTTAATTTTCATAGTAATAGTAGAAGCAAATATCAATAACGATGCATTTGACACTTTTTCAATATATGTAGTACTACATATTCATACATACTAAGTTCATACTGCTATGTGTATATTGAGCACATGAAATTGGCTCTTTAGGCTCTTTGAGATAAATTAAAAAAAATATATAATTAAATAAATGAAAACACGAAAATACAAGGACCCTTTAACAACAAACATAAACAATTTGCATGAATCGATCAGTAATTATTGGTTTTATCACCATTTTTAGTATTGCCTTCGGACTAAAAAAAAAAATTAATAAATAAATGTGTGGCATTTATTGACCTCGACGGACAATTTCGACGAGCTTCCCTTGCAGTACTATTGTTCGTGTTAAATTTCGGAGGGCATTGAAGAGACCTACTTATATTAGCCGGTTTCGAACGGCAGAACCCTTGTGACATCACTTATTCTGAGATTTCTCACAGAGTTCTTTTAAAACCTTTTTTATGGCAAATTTTTACTCCCGGAAGAATTGCCAATAGCTTCAGCTTCATGTATATAATAAAAATATTATAATTTTATTCTACATACAGTATTCATAAATAAATATTAATACATTTTCTACAACAAAAACAACAACAACAACAATATTAAAATGATATGAAATATTTAAATAGATAAATTAGACTTAAGTATCAATGCACCATAACAAATTTAATATATGAAAATATATTATGGTTAGGAAAATTTTTTTCGAAAGTGCTTACCATATCAGAAAAGCATAAAAGTTTATATTTTGGAGTGTCATTAATTATAATTTGTATATATTGTATTATTTTAACGAATTATATTAGTAATGGCATTACAAGCATAAGCAGGTATATCTATATAAATCATAATTGGAAATAACATAAAAAAGAAAAATTGCTTCGCTCTAATTATACTCTATACAATAGATGTATGTAGAGTCTATATAATAGATTATTGTTTTTTTCCTATAGAAATTACTATATGCATTATTGTTTATATTTTTTTTTTTGTATTTTATTACCAAAGAAAATTTAAAAAATCATTTAATGTCCTCCATTTGAAAGCGTCACTAATACAAATAACTGGAACACTATGTACGATGTACACTCGTACCACAATCGTAATCATGAGAAACAAAACGAAAGAAAAGAAATCTTCAAAATATAGGTTGAATACGGTTGAATTTTAATTTCAACACTTTATATATAAAACAACATAAAATCAACATAAAAAATTTACTACTACTTACTTACTAACTAACTAAATATATGCAACTAATTGTGTGAATTTATGTAGGACGCATTAATAATGCACTTGATTAGTTTTGGCAAGTTAGTTAGCTATAGCAAATTATATGCAAAGAATTATAGTGCAATAATAACGATATATTTTAAGAAATAAAAAATCTTATAATAGCAACATTTAGCAAAACATACGTTGTTCATTTCTTGGGAAGACCTGTATTTTCGACGAATCTAGCAAGAAATCTGAAAGAAAATTTGACAATTAATATTTTACTATGTGCTAAATATGAAATGGGTATTTATAATGATCAAATTAAAATTTGTGGATATTAAGAACATCATAAGCATGATTTTGTATTATAATCGACCGGACTTATAACCTCCAATAGGCCACTTAAGTAGTTCATAATCACTGTAGTGCCATAATATTTTTTACAAATTAGAAAACTTTATAAATTTACTAAAAATAAATTTGACTTAAAAAAATATGAATGCTTATTAAATAAAATGCCCAACTTACAAACGATATAGTACATACAGTGAATGTATGAATGAAAATTATAATTCATTATTATTATTTTCGTACTATTTTCACAGTATTATTGTTTTGCAAACAATGTTACATGCACATAAATATATAATTATATAAGTAGTGATAATAGCATCTATATATAATATATTCAAACTCGTACAAGTGATACATACTCGTATAAGAGTCCTACTAAAAACAAATTAAATATGACCAAAATTTGTATGTGCATATTATAAAGTAGCAGCAAAAAACAATATAAACTACATATAATAATTATAATAGATATGATTATGTTACATTTTTAGAGGTGTATAAAACACGCATACTCGTATATGTGAACCATGAAATTGTTATTATTACTAAAGCGTTCTTTGGCATTTTTTTTTTTTGTTAACGCGTCTATGCATGGCACTAATCTCTGCATAAATCTCATTTAAATTGCGCACAAATTATACTATGTTTATACAAATAAATAATAATTGTTTGTTAGTAGTGTTAATTTTGTACATACGTAGATATAAATAGTTATATACACATACTGTATGTACTGGATGTGTACCTACTGCATTAATATCGAAAAATTCTTGCACTAATGACGAATTTTTTTTTATGGAAAAAAGATTTATAGTATAAGTATCTCGCTATACAGTCCCTAAACACATGTTTTTTTTTTTTACTATAACGGTTTCTTTTAACTATGACACTCTTTCGATTTTCTACCCAGAATGTTATGTTATATCGCTCCAAAATATGACGTACTATTAGACCAAAATAAAATGGAATTTTCTTTATATGCAAATGAAATGTTCATTACCATTACTAATTTATTGTATTTCTTATCCAACATTATTTCAATTTTGTCTGCAATAATTTCGATATTTGATATTAATAGCAAGCATTTTTTTTGCATTAATGTCGAAAATTGCGCAACAAGCTCGTATTTTTAACGGCAATATAATTTTCGATATTATGTATACATTATTGCGATTTTATTTTAAAAGTGAACAAACAATTCAATATGAGTGAAAAAATGTGTCGATATTAAATCATTTCGTTTTAGTTCATGTAGTCGTAGGCTGATATTATACAAACAGTAACAGCTACTAATTGTTGTTGTTGCTTTCAATAAAAATTATATTTGGGAGAGTCAAAAATGGAGACACTTTCCCAAAATTCCTTGGATATTCCACATTATTTCCATTTTCTGCGATTTTGTATTTTATTGCAAAAATGTTTCGACATTAATCCATTCAACCTTAATTTGTGTAGCCATGTGTAGGTGTATGTATGTAAAAATACACACTACACACTATATATATATATATATATATATATATATATATATATATATATATATATATATATATATATATATATATGTGTTAGTTTAAAATTTCACTAAATTTGTGTATTTTAGTTAATTATTTGAACAATAGGAAAAATTATAATACATAATCATTATCAAGTTTTCACAGACAAGTGCAGAATTTGTAAAATACGTACGTACCTCATATAAATAGGTATACACAATATATCGGTACATATCTATGTATATGTATACCATTAATATACCGTTACATTACATAGTGCGTACAATGCGTGTATGTTTGCTAAATCTAATGTTTTGTTCTGTGATACATTTGTATCAACATATGTATATACACACATGTATATTGTAAGTAAACAGATGCCGCCATCATACACATATATATCTTATACATTTGTATACATTTGTATACAAGTGGCTGTGAATGAAAATAATATTAACATTTTAATGGAAAATAGCAAACGAATATCAGGTAAATTCAATTAAAATCACACAGAAAACAGAACACATGCATATAGTAGATATATATGAATATATTATATGTATACATTGCATAAATACATAGATACTCATTGTTTATGTTCGAAGAGAATGTGTCTCTAATGAGTTTTGCTAACAGATTTTCACATTTAGAGCAGAAAAAATTCTTTAAAACAACAACATCAAATTGTGAGAAGTTAAAATCGCAATTTAAATGTACGAGTATATATATTACCATGCAGAAAAGTATGTATAAATGTATATAGTTATAAACGAGTACATGTGTATCATGAAGTTACATGTTTAATTGTACATATTTAGTAATTATGGTTTTTTTTTTGTTATTCATTCTTTAGCTCAATATTTGTACAGATTTGTACTTGGTAGTGTGTGAAATTTAAATGAATTCGATGCGCTAGCAAGTGTGAGCTGTTTAACTACATACTGCTGCTACTAAGCATGCTATTAGATGCTATGTGTGTGCATTTAACAACCTGTATTTAAATTCGAGTTTTAATATACTACAACTCATAGCCTTGAAACTATTTACTGTGTGCTAGTTTTTGTATGTCTTTTGCGTTTTTATACTATTATAATTATTATTATTATTATTATTATTTTCTTATAACAAGTCTTGTAAATTGATGACTTCACTTCGCAACTATTTTTAGTCAAATTAAATTATGCATACAAGTAGTTAACACTTGTGAATAATATACTGAACAATATTCTATTTAACTGCATTATCATTAAAAAAATGTTACTAATGATTTTCTTTCTTTTCATATTTGTCTTTACAGGTAAGCTTGCTATTGATTCAAGTAAAATAGAATTACGTTTGATTTATATGGCGTAAGTTAATTTCTATATACATATGTTTTATTGCAATGCCTAAGTATATGCATTAAAGCAATTACAATTATTATCTGGTTGTAAAAAGAATGAAATAAATTATTTTTAAAATGCCTTGCTGAGAGAACTAAACCATAAAGAAAATTTATTAATCATACAATTATTTACACGGCAGAAATAGGCATTAGCTATATTACTCACTAGTAAATACTTTTATTTATCAATATCGGTAAATATGTTTTAAAAAAATCATATGCCAATTGAACGACTAACGTCCTCTTCATGGTATTGATTGAAACATTAAGAAATGCTGCTAGTTTAAAATTCATAGTTCAGATCCAAGATAGTTCAAGTCTAAGACAGTAATTCAGTTATTTTTTAATATATTCCAGATGTTCTAGATGTTCTAGGGACAAAAAATGAAAAATAAACCTTTCAAAATGGTTATTTATTTTTATAGACTAAATTTCTAAAAATTTCGAAAATGTGCACCTTTTTTTGCCTAATAAAAGATATGCAAATATACAGAATTATAACCATTTTTGCAGTCAGAAGAAAAATATAAAAATGCATAATTTGAGAAAGTAAAATTTTTACATAAAATATGTATGTAAACAATAATTTGCAATTTTTTTCATATATATGAGTAGTTTCATCAAATGTTTTTTTTTATCTTAAAATATAAAATAAAATATTTTGTATATATTTAAATTTGAAATTCAATACTTTTGAATAGACTAGTGCTATTTGAATCGATTTGATGGAATGATGTTCTACTAATCCCTACCAAGCCTTTATGAAAAAAACACTTGATTTCTAAAATAGAGAATTTTTTTTAAAGTCTATTGACTATTTACACCCTTTTTGTCACTTCTTAATCACAAATAAATTATATAGAAGTATAATTATATTTGATTCTAAAATATTCAATTAAATTGTAATCTTGCGGTTTGAACTCCATAAATCAAAAATTTCATTCTGGTATTTATATATAAGTACATTAAAGCGACCTTTTTCTACCATATTTTGAATTCATTTATGTTCATCAATTTCATATATATTAATTTAAATATATCTTAAGTGTATATATCTCGCCATATCATCAATTAATAGATATAAGCCTCATGAGAAAAATAATTGTTTATTCCGAAAGTTATTTAATTCACTTTTTTTTAGTAGAAATATATTTTTAAAATATCGTATTTTTCGAAATAATTTTGTGTAGTTTTTAAAAATTAAGAAATACACTATTTTCCATACAGTTAAGGGTAACTCTAAGATACTTATACACCACATGTACATATATACACATGTATATACACATGTATTTATAAGAGAGAATGTTATAATTGATTGCAACAGATGATAAGAACTAAGCAATCTCACATATAACTCAGCATAGTAGATAATATTAAATCGAAGAAACAGAAGGTCTTACAGTAGCAAAAAAAAAAAAAACAGCACCCTTACAAAATATGTATGTATGCACTTGAAGCCACAACAGCAGCCAAAAGCAAGACAAGCATATTTTGTATAGATTGACTCTGATACACTGCCAGCTGGAATGTACACAAGATCATATGTGTCATGATGTCAATTTGGAGAGCAAATATTATATATGTATGTATATAATTAATACAATCTGAATGTGTGTATATATGTATATGCAGTGATTCAAACAATTCTTTCACTACATATAAAACCATCATTAATAGTATTATAATGATGAAGAGGGATTATTATTTATAATTTTTCTTTTTTAGACAGCAACACTCTCATAATGTTTTTTTAATGCCATTGTTATTTGTTGTTATTTTTTCATTTTCTTCTACTAAATCTTCATAACAATATAATTAGCAAAATTTATTTTCAAACGAAGAGGGTGACTCCATATATATAGAATTTTTTTAAATTAAAATTTTCGAAACTTCAACTATTTGATTTTATGTTTATTTTTACATCAACATTGATTACTTCTTGCTTTTATCATTGCCATACATTTGCTTAATAATAATAGGTCATTGCCTACGGCCGCAAGTCATGATGTGGAATGACATACTTTGAATAAACTTGAATTTTTTGCTGAATGTTTTACTTACAACCTAAACTTATGATGGAAAAATAAAAATATAAAATTTAATAAATTTGAAGTCTAACCAACGTAAAAGCAACATTAACAATCACTAGTTTAATGCAGATTAATCATCATCATATTCAATATCATATTCATCATTAATATCATTATTATTTCAACATATAGTACACAATGATGAACGAAATATGTATAAATTTAAGATATAGGTGTATTTAGTTTTTTAAAACTTATACTTACATATAATGTTAATGCTCAGCCATAATACGTGAATATTATCGATAAATATTATAGCTATAGGGGCAACATACATACATACGAATACGTGCATTCCTATGTACATTATGATACATCAATTCAAGACATCAATTCATACATGTGTACACATAATGGGGGCGCGCACTCCTTAACATTTAACCTCATTTATGTGAATTGAATTGAGTTGAGCGCATAGTATCTTCACATATGAAGAAGATTCACTCATATGGTTGATTAGTGACCATAGCTATTGCTGTTTATAATGATGATGATGATTACGACGACGATCATGATTCTGCTATAATAGATACAACAACGGTGTTGTGAAATGTTGAGAAGAAAAAAAAAAAACGATTACAAAATTTTCAAAATTCATATCTTAAACATTTTATCATACAAAACCCATCTGAGATTCTACATCAATTATTGCCATTAATACTTCACAACAATGTACAAAGTAGTATACAAAGTAATTTTTCAAATACAATGACAGTAGTCATTGCATTAGTACGTATAATGCTCTAACCTCTAGGCACCTCTAGTCATATTACGATTGAGCCAATTTACTACTACATGTTTCTTTTTTTTAAATCTCTATGTCTACATATAGATGGATTAGTTTGATGAATCGGGTGATTGAGAGGGTATATAGGTGTACATTCAGCACTTTTGCATTTTAATGGACGATTGAAATTCTACTTGGTATATATATACGTATATCATAAGCATAAGCATTCAATGATGGATTTCAATTGAATTTTGAATCATGAAACATGAATCATAACCACACACATACAGGCACTCACGAACATTCCCAGTGTATGCTTGACCTCTGTTCCAAATGACTGTTAGCATATGAATCTCAGATATATTTACTAGTTACATACCAAGTAGTACATATAAATGAGTAGAGAGTGCAATTGCATTTACTGGATGCGTAACTATTGTGTATAATTACGTTTTATTGCCTTTATTATGTGATTTGTTGTCTGTTGATTGTTGCTATTGTTGTTGTGTTGGTGGTGGTGTTGGTCTGTTGTCTGTTAATATACTTGTTCGCAACCAGAATCTCCCCCATCAATTACTCACACATATATATACATACTTATTGTAAGTATGTATGGTACATGCTTGTCTACTTATAAAACATCATGTGCAAATACTTATACATATGATGTGAGGTTTGGCATGTGTTATTTTCCCCTCAATTGTTGTTCTTTTCTTTTCATAAATATTTATGCGTAAGTATATGTATGTTTGTATTCACATATGTTTGTACATACATATATACATACATATAGTACCTACGCAATAATTATGTAAGTATGTGTAAAATTTTAATCTATCGTCTGTGTCTACTGTCTATATACCATACATACATACATATAGGAGCTGTATGTCTATCTAGCTGTCTGCTAAACGTGGCGTATGAGTAATTGACTCTATTATTCATCGACCTAACTAAAGTGAAACGACAACGAATGCTAAGATGTGTATTTGAGTAATCTTATATGTATGTCTATTATGCACAAAGTGCTCAAGCATTCATTGTCATGTAAATATATTTGCATAATATACGCGTATA
This sequence comes from Megamerina dolium, assembly GCA_963854835.1. Classification (NCBI taxonomy): domain Eukaryota; kingdom Metazoa; phylum Arthropoda; class Insecta; order Diptera; family Megamerinidae; genus Megamerina; species Megamerina dolium. The sequence continues at coordinate 57,077,849 of OY978529.1, forward strand.
TACTTACAATATGTTCGAATAACAACACATGCTCATATATGTATCGTAGAATACATCAGCAAGGACATCAACAACACATCTTCATTGTTATTATTGATGGATGACAGTGAGGCAAGTGAGTAATCATATAGATATAACTTACATATTTGTTTACTTCCACACACACACACATAATATATATGTGTGAAATATTTTCTAATGAACATTTCTTTTCTTAAATTATTATTATTATTCGATTTATTTCCATTTTTCCAACTCCGATCTTGACATGTGACGGTCAATTTATTTCATGTGCAATACATGTATTTTCAAAATAACAATCGCACTACTTATGCTTATATTTGTATGACATTCACGTGTACTGCATGCTAATGCTTGTTGTTTGTTGATTGTTATATGTGATTATATTATTTTATTCATTTTAGTTATATTACTCATATATTACTCTTTTCTTTGGTCAAGCTTTTGCGAATTTTCCATTATTTCTATCTCATGTGCACTTCACAACTATTCATGGCTAACAAATGAATCATAAATACTTATTTAATACTTCTTCCTCCTCAAAAAAGATTAGAATTTAATTTATATGTTCATGTAAAAATTACAATCGAATAGATACTTTTGTATGAGAGGTATACATTTTTAAACTTGCTAATTTATTAACAAATATAGTAGTATATTTATACCAAATTTCAGCTTGATAACTATATATTTTCGTACACAAAGTGTAAAAATATCCATGCGAAAGCATAAATTTGTATGGGAGCCAGGTATAAATTTTACCCAATTGAGCTCATTTTCAAATATGTCTATTCAATAATAATTATATTAACATATACTGAGTTTTAGTTTCATAGCTTAATGCTTTTTGTATGCAAAATGTGAAAACATACATTTGGAAGCATATGTTTGTATGGGGGTTAGGCGTGAATTGCACTCTATTAGGCCCATTTTTAAATATATCAATTACTTAGTAAATATAATTATATGAACCCATTTTCAGCTTAATTGCATTAGGCTTTGTCGCATAAAGTGTGAAATCATTCATGTGAAAGCATAAGTTTATATGGGAGGTATGTGTAGTTTTTCTTCAATTACACCCAATTTGCTAATGTATTATTTCTATAGTAAAAATAAGTTTATAACCCAAATTTCACTTTGATAAATTTATATTTTCGAGCACAAAGTGTGAAACCATACATTCAAGAGCATACTTTTGTATGGTATGGTAGGCATGGTTTTCATCCGATTATGCTAATTTTTATTTATATATATTTTCTGATAAAATTAACTTTATATACCAAGTTTTAGTTTAAAAGCGATATATTTTGCGCACTTATGGTATAAAAACCCACATTCAACGAGATATATTTGTATGAAAAGTGTGTGTAATTTTTATCCCATTTCTTCCATTTACGAAATCATTCTTTCATTGATGAAAATAAATCTCCTAAATAACAATTTTCAACTTGACAGATTATAAATTTGATTGATAATATACTTTTTCATACCTCTCATATCTCCTTATTGGTATTATAAATGAAAGAATGAAGTAAATACAGGCGTGTAGAATATAATAAATAATAGTCATTACTAGAATCTTCAAAAAAAAAAAAAAACATAAGACACTCTTATCTTTTAATATTGTTTTACATGTTAAATTTTTGAGATTTTTTAAAACAGAATTTTTCCAAAACCACTTATTCTGAGATTTATCATGGGGCGCTTTCAAATGAATTTCTATGAACAAAAATTATGAATTATTTTTCAATAGATCGACACCATTTGAAGGAATACATATTTATCTTGCAAAATCCTTTGATTTATAGTAACCAGTGATCCTATGGCGAGGAAACTAACTGATGATCCCAAATACTTACATTAGACTAGCGCATTATCTACTGAATTAATAGCATGAATTACCATGTTGCTATTTTGACGTAATTATAACTCAAATAACTTATCAATGGTACATGTATACAAATTTACTATTAGCAAAAAAAAAATAATTAATTCATTTAATTAATACTAGTTGCGTAAAGACTAAATTTAGTAAAGATATATTAGTTTAATGTGCTTGAAAAAATATTAAATATAAAATGAATGAACTTACATATGTTATATAGCTGATTGAAAGTAATCAACATCAAAAGATGATCGGTTGATATAAGCCGAATGTATTGTGGTTAATGCGCTTTTCAATAATTTCATGCCCATTTATATAATTGATCAATTGATATGAAGAAAGTAGTCTCATACAAAATAGTCAGTAATACATATGTATGTACAAGCTTGTATGCTATTAATAGGAAAGTTTTAAAATTATAAAATCATTATTGGATGAAACTAAATTAAGTGATCAAAAATATATTTACATGTGCGTTATAATATCTATAAGTATATATAAATTTTCATTCATGCACACATATATATAATTTGATTGCAAATTAAGAAATGAGGGAGAAATAGCCATAAGTAAAGAGAGATTGAACAAAAAAAAAAAACCGATTTAATTTGACCATAAATCATTAAAGTACTCACATTAAGCAGCAATATTAAATCGATAAACAGAAATGTACACTTTCATTCATTCGGTGCCACACTAACACTAACTAATTCACCAGTCAAGTAACTAAGTAAGTAAACATATACATTTATGCATTAGTATTAGTATGTAGTTTGCAAAATCATACATGTGGCATTCACTTTCATTCATTTAACTAGTAGTCTGCAAACACTTAGTCATTCATTCAACAAGTCTTTACTTGAAATTCTTGTATATGTACAAGTAAAAACTTGGGTGAAATAATTAATTTACGCAACAAGAGCAACATTGTGAGTGTTATTATTTTTTTTTTTTTCATATTATAATAAATATATAACAACAACAACAACAAAAAGTGCTCAAACTTTCACAACATTTGCTTTTGAAAATTTGTTACTGCCAATTAATAGAGAGAGAGAGAGAGAGAGCTGTAGTATAGTGACAAGTGGCTACAACTGTCGGCAAGAGGTTAATGCCAAACATCTTTTATATATTTTTATTTATTTTACATGACATTGGTGATAATAAGAAAAACAAATTTTACATCGATTAAGCACCACTATGCGTTGCGTTGAATAAATTTCTATTATTATTTGACTTGAACGGATGCTCATTTATTCTATATGTGTATGAGTTTAACTTGACATGATTGCATGTAAATTAAAAATGTAGTTTAGTTATTGCTGCGTCACACATTCGCATGTTGCTGAATGCTTTCGCCAATGCTTACACTTATGACGGTGTATACAATATTTAATTAAAGACTGAATAACTATGAGATTACTGATTGTGCAAACGTCAATTATACGATATTTAGTTGGGGCGAGGGGGAACAGGATAGAGTAGCCATAATATATATAGACATATAGCAATTAGCATTTCTCTCAATCTCTAGAGCAATTTTATAATATTTTCATAATTAATTTGTATGCATACAGACGTTGCATTTACACTTTACGACACTGCATTCAAGTGCAAGTGTATAAAAATTGCAATTTTTATTTAGTTATCTCTCTGTGTCGTATACATAATATCTGCATATATATTTGTGCATGTGTGGCGGGTAGGCAACTGTAAAATGTTACAACATCAATCAATCTAATTAGTGACAATTGATGTTCAATTGTGGTAAAATTGTCGTTAGTATGTTATATAGTAGCACGACCACAACTTTTACCCATTTGTTGTTACAAATACTACAAATTGAAAATTATATTACTAAGCATGCGCTAATACATGTTACTGTTACATTTACACATTTCAGTTGCTAGTTATTTTGTGTTTATACTTTTTTTTTCTACTTTGTATTTATTTACAATTTTCATTAAATTGCAGCTCCACATACGTATTGTGCGTATGTGAAATGCAATTGAGATGCAATTCCACTATATCAATTCATTGACAGCCTACAACTCAACTTAAGTAGGTGTATTTTGCGCGTGTTTGTGTATGTGAATATTTATGTGACAACAGCTGAAAATGGAAAGTTGATAATAATTGTTGTATATGCAGTGAAATTTGATCATTTTAGTTGCGATAGTTTTCATGAGTTTTAGTTGGCTCAGTTTAGCAACTAATACATATAGGAGGGAGTTGGATGAATTGAATAAACTGTTATCAATTTTAATGGCCATGTAAATACGAAGTAATATTGTATTGAGAATTATACACCTGTCAGGAGGGACTCGGAGGATTATTCGCTTTATAAACTTTACGTTTAAATTTCATGTATATGGATATAATTTGATTCGAAGGTATAGACATGTAATGACGTTATATAGACTTTATATAGACTTTGAAATGATGAGGACATTTTTAGAATCTGCATATGAACTTTTTATAAACTCCCCACTTCACTCAACAGCATAGTACTAAAAAAATACGCAAAATTATTCTTTTAGATTTTGTGGGCATATTTTATGACACTGAAAAATTGTTTCAATGACAGACTGAGGATTAAGATATTATTAATAATATTCTATATTGTTCTCTTCAAATACTCCCAAAAATATTCATACAAAATATGCCCACTATGAACTAGATTAGACTAGATTGAATTAAAAAAGAATGATTTAGTTGTTGTTGTTTTCTATGGGCGTCTCTTTAAAGGATAGGAATAAAAGGTTCCTAAGGGAAAATGCCAATGTGGAAAAATTTATGGGAGCGCTTGGAACCAACGCGAACCAACTTTATTTTTTTTTTTAATAAAATTTTATATGGTAGCACCACAAGGGCTAGATAAATGTTGAAAGCAAAAAATTAATTGAAGTCAGAAGCGATTTCTATGCAGCTATGAGATTAAAAGTCTATTTTCATGTGTTTTTGGATTCATTTTGTATGACAGCGCCTTAAGTGGCGGAGATAGAAGACTAATAAGTTTGTACAAAAGATCAGAGTTGTAAAAATTATACGATTTACAGTTATATTTCACGTTCCTAGAGGGTATTCCAGCACATTATTTGTCGATTTTCAAAATTTATGGAAGTTGTTTATATATTTTATCCCTCTAATATCAATTTTGTATTGGAGCTTTCTGAAATGACGAAGATAATTCACTAGAGATGAGACATTATGGCTAAATAATAAAAAAAAAATCATAAAACCCTCATTTTTTCCAACTTTGGGGCTTGAAGATTTTAAAGCTCGCAATTTTTTATTATCAAACCAAATATTGTTACCCTATGAAAGCTAGGAAAAAAAGAACTTTTCTCAACAATGACCACCCTAATGCATATTTATTCTACAGATATGGTCATTTTATTATTAACAATGCATTTAATTAGAATTTACATATAATTAATTTTAATTATCAGTCATTTCCTTCATTGATGCTCGATACCAATTATCTACCATTCTATATATATTTTTTTTTTCTTAAGACAGGATATGAGTAAGCGCTAAATGATTGAGCAGTTATGGTACATACATACATATGTATGTAGGTAGAGGCATATACAGAACAATAAAAATAAATTGCATGAAAGAATAAAGAAAAAAGAAGAACGAGAGTGTAAAGAAACTAAGCAAATGATTTAAAGACTAAAATTTAATCAAGCAAAGTGTTAAACTTATACAACAACAACAAGAAGAACAGTAATAAGGGATAACAGCAGCTCTTGCAGAGAAAATTTCATTTACAAACATTTGTTTATGTGTATGAGTGTGTAGTATATTCGGTTAAGCATTTGCAGTTTATTTTCTAATTTACCGAAAATGGCCAAAACGAATGAAATCAGCGAAGAAACAAACGAACAAACAAACAAACAAGCACATGGACAGTCAGTCGGACACAAAACAAAACAAGAAACAAGAGCAGCATCAACAGTAACAAACAATAACAATAGTGAAAGGTTTTTAACAGCTTCACACCATATTCGCACACAATTACATGCACAAATACATCGAAGTGAAAAAAATAAACATTGTGACACACTCATATGTATAATAAACGCTTGAATCACACAAGCATAGCAAATGAACTTTTTAGGTCAGTAACTGAATTTTCTGGACGTGCTGCTGATATTGCTGTTGCCATTCATGCACTTATACATATATATACATATGCATCTGTGTATATGTTATTCTTGCTTTAACTATTGTACGTACATGGTTTTGCTTATTGCTATTGCAGTAGTATATTTTACTTGCATAAACCTTTTTCAGTTAACAAAACACTAACGTTTATATGTACATATACATATATGTGTATGTGTTCATTGGATATCAACAAGAAGAGTATATCTATACGTATTTATATATGTAAGTAGATATTGAAAGAGGCATAACAAACAAATGCACATTTGGGCTTCATGGCGAATAGCATCAATATTAGTCTAAATGAAAGAAAAAAAATCACCAATAGCTGCATTTGTATTCGTCATCTAATCTTACTTTATTCTTACTCGTATTATTATTTTTATTTTTTTTTTGTCTTGTGCAATTGCTATCAATTTTTTCCAGTATTGTTAATTTTTTTATATTTTTTTTTTTCATTGTCATACAAACGGTTTATGCATTTGCACTGAAAATTCATGTGAAACACTCGTGCAGAAAATTCTTAAATATAGTCACAGCAACATCAGCAACTAAAACAACAACAACAATTTCTTATTGCAACATACTCGCATACATCGACAAAAATATCTACCGTAGATGAAAATGTACAAATTCTAATATATGTGACATTAAGGTGGATCAAATTGCCTCAGCGAAACACATAGAATTTTGATCATGTCTAGCATTTTTTTTTCCCCCAAAAGACTCATAAAGAATTTCCTCATTCATTTTGAGCAGTCACAAAAAAAATCTTGAATTTCGTAGGGGAGGTCCCCAAAAGAAGTGGGGATATTGAGTAAGTAAATTTATGGAAATGTTAGGGAGGAAAAATTGATGAGAGTCGTTCATACATTTCACTATTCTAAAATCGAGTCGAGGACAGCTCTTATCGATTTGCAAGTGTTTATTTTTGATTTTATTTTTTCTCCATAAAACTGAATCCACCTGAATGTACTATACAACTATAAATTTTGGCTCTGACTACATAAACGATGTTCTACCATAAAAACGGTTGTACGTTGAATTTGGTATGACATTACGCTTCAATGCGCATTCAAGTGAGAATTACGCGCATTCAATGCTCGAATAACAAATTTAGTGTAGTCATCTTCGATGATGATCATGATGATGATGATGATGATTATTATAAATAAGAAGAAGAAAAAGAAGAAAAAGAGAAGAAACCTATAATGAATATACATCCAATGTGTACATGTGTAATGACAACTACAAATGAAGACAATTTGAATGTCATCGCCATGCAGTTGACATTTTACTTTGGTTTTGGATTCTATGTAGCTCTCTTAGTTCTATGTCTCATTATCTTTGCTCAACTGTACGTGTGTGATAAGTATGTATATTAAAATTAAATTAATCCAATAAATATGTTCTCTGCATGCATTGATTTAATATACACACAAGCACTCATGCATGTATAATGTACATATGTTGCATGCAATTTATTAAGTTCGTCTTAACCCTAAAATGTTTGCAATTCATACGTGGATAAGTGCTAAGATCTTAATCCATTTTGTCAATTTAGAATTTTCATTCGAATTGGTATCTACCAAGAAGGAAATACATTAATCCAAATTAATCAGCCTTTCTCCCCTAACAAAAGCCAGTGCTTCAGAGTGCTACAGGCAAATGGATGAATGGTCTTCCTTGTGTGAAAATTCCAAGCAGTTTTTTTTATTAGAGTCTCTAAATTTTCTATATTAACTATTTCAGTTATCAGTCCAGTATCTACCAAAAAGGAAATATATTAATCCAAATTAACCAGTCTTTCTCCTCTAACAAAAGCCAATGCTCCACAGTGCTGCTCAAATGGATGAATGGTCTTCATTGTGAAAATTCCAAGCAGTTTTTTTATTAGAGTCTCTAAAATTTCTATATTAAATATTTCAATTTTAGGAAGAAACTTTATTGACTTATAGTCTACGTAGCAGTTGCCTTGGTTTATTTAGCATAACAATCAAAATTATGATTATCATCAAAGATCAAGTCGTCATATAATATGCAGGAACTATTCAATGCACCTTACACTATGTATATATGCCACAAAGCACATATCATATATTAGTAGTGCATTACACTACACCGCAATCATCATCAACATCATCACCATCACCAACATCATGATCATCAGCAACATTTAACCACACAATTGTAATGCTCCGAAAATGATACGTACTACATACACCCATACATAACAGATATGTACGCATAATACATGAGTAGAATATTTATAAAATCATCGATGCGTCAATATATATTCATCATATTGGCATGTATGTAACTGCGTATCATGCAACCAGCTGTTCAAAATAGATGCGTATAATTCCCAAAGTAAACATCAACTTTGAGTGTGAGCTTACACAAATCCGTATACATATTTGTATTTTATATTGTGAGAACTAAAATTTAAAAGAAACTAAATAGCAAAAGAATATCATACGAAGTGTATTCGAATATCGAGTCAGGTGAAGTTTTGCTAAACACTTTATCAGGGGGGTGTGTTTGTGGTGGTGGTGTTCAATATGAAATGAACCATGAAGGGATCAAAAGCACCTGATGCACACACTTGATGATTATAATGATGACGATATTGATGATGATGATGATGCTGTTACATTGAGCAGATCATTGGGGTAAGACAAAATATATTTACAAAAAAATCCTGATGGGAAAATATATTTACGTGTGCTGCTATTTTTCTCATTGTTATTAGTGTACCAAGTCGAAGCAACGAGCATAAAGTTGAATGTGTATAGATGATACCTTTATTTCTTCATTTGAGTAGTTTATATTGAAGCATTACAACAACAACAACAACAACAACAATCAAAACAATGACTTCTAATAATGGCAACATCACGTCTCCACCACTATATTTTTACGTTGCCCCTTTTTTCATTGGCTTTATTATTACTTGATGCTTTGCTGGTGTCGTTCTAACTGATGGTATATTTCAAAAGCACACAAACACACACACACACACACACACACACAAAAGCATATACATACAAAAAAGACACGTTCTTTTTTTACCCTCCTGTCTATTTTTATTAAATAGCATCAACCACGACACCAAAATTGCTGCATGTCATCATCATCATCATCATCAGCATCATTATCAGTAGCACGACAATGATAGCAACAATGAGAATGGTTTTAAGGACACTTGTAATAATTATGATGCGCCGATGATGATGATAATACTGATGATGATAATGATGATGATGATATTACTGATGTTTTATTTGTGCATTCAAATATACAAAAGCGGCTTAAAGACTCTGCGCATGTCTTTAAAAATGAAATGAACTATATAAGCATTATATGTATTGTATAAAAAAGAAAATGCCAATAGATGAATAGAATTCATAATGCGTTAAAAGTAAGAAGAAGAAGAAGAAGAATATAGGAAAATTGAAAACAATACACACTTAATGTGTACGCTTCAAGTAGTTTATTGAAAAGTTTATCGCACGAAACATAAAAAATTACTAGACACACACACACACAGACAAACACATAGCAACAAAAGAGTATCTATCTACATACAGTTAAGAAAAGAAAACAGAAAGAGAGCAACAACAACAATACCCAATGAGCTTCTTGAATATCGGAGTATAGCAAAAAAAAAATAAAAATGAACATTGAAATCTTTATGCTTCAATGAAACTCAACAGCAGCAGCAGCAGCGCAACAGCAACAGAATTTTGCAATTTTTTCTTTCGACAATAAAGGGTTCTTTCTCTACTTTCCTACTCCTGTTCGGCGTTGTTTTTATTATTATTCTTATTTTTTTTTTTTTTGTATTAAAGAAGTTTTATGAGACAAAAGGGAATTTACTTCTTCGATGAGAAAGCGATGAAAGCGCCAACAATGACAAAGACAGTAAGATAACGTATGCATAAATGATTGAATAGATGAAAAGATTATTTTCCAGGGGTTTTTTTTCTTCTTCTTCTTCTCCTGCATGCTTCTTTTAGATATTGAGCATGAGATATGAAGCAGCAGCAGCAGATTTAACGGAAGATAGATATAGATATTTACGTATGTATTGTTCCTGACAATATCCACAAACAACAGCAGCAGCAGCAGTTGCATTATACCTACATCGGAAACACACATGCCATCATATTTGACAACGAACAATCATCGTCCTCATTCTGGAGATATAAAAGAAAATATATTATATATTATACATATTAATGTTGTCAGTCCTAGGATCCTGGCGTTCAGCCTTAAATATTGTGCCAAATATAGTCAATTAGCAATAATGGCACACATCTACAATTAGCTAATGATCGTTCATATGATCGATTGGAGCCTTTCGTAAAATTCGCCATAGACCATGGGCAGCTCGTGGATACAGGCATATTCTTCCACTTGAGCGTGATAAATGTGGAAATGCTTGATGAATCGTTTAAGTATGTTTTTTTTTCTACGTGTAATTATTTAATTTAAACGTTTTTAAATATTCATAAAAATCTAATTTAAAAACTAATTCCAACATCTTTCAATTCCTTTTGAAAATCCCGAAAATATCAGGGATCAGCAAGCGAGGCATTAATTAGTATCCCTAATATACATGTATTTTTATTTAGATGTATGTATGCGCTCAAAAGCTCTTTAAATGCAGTGTAATAATGAATCAGCCATTTAAAAAAAAAAACATTTCATAATGGGTGGAGTCTATTGGAAGTACATGGTGGGTTAATAAGCGTATATTTTATATAAAATTTTCATCTTATGATATGATATTTTACGTATATTTCAAGTGAATTTTGATCATTTTTTTATTATGAAAATTTATAATTTTCATAAAATCACTAATATAAAAATTTACAACTACTAAAGGGTTTAATATCAATATATGCTAGGTATTATTAAAATGTCATTGATGTGCACATATTGTAGTTTCAGTCGATATTTGTTAATTTTCAATAGTAAACAAAATTTTCCATCAACTCATCATCATCATCATCAACTTCATTATCATAATCGATAGCAGCAGTTAGCTTCTGTTCAATCATCAATGATTGAATGACAGAGAACATATGACTCATTTTTCTGAAGCTTGATAGATAGGTGGATAGGGTAACTAGGTAGTGTGGTACTACATAGTAATAGTAACTCACGGTTATTACGAATATTGCCATTGCATATGAATTGTGAAATTTGCGTAAAATTACGCAACTCATCATTTTTCTTCGCCATCTTTTGCTTTTGCGTGCTTGTTCACATTGTGGTTGTTGTTGTTGTTGTTGTTGTTGTTGTTGTTGTTAATGATGCCGCTATTGATATTATTGCTATTCCGCATGCTGCGCTTTCAAACAACATTAACTTCCGTTAATGATGGCAATGTATTATAGCTAAAGTGAGAGCAAAAATAAAATAAAAAAAAACTAAAAAATTGTGGCATATGTATATGTATAAAAAATAATGGTAGCTGCTTGATAGGTGGTTAACAACTGTTTAAGGGCTTATATGGGGTTAACAGAAAAAATACTGCATATTGATACATATTTATGTGCTTATTAAAAAAAAAATTTTCTACAAAGTTGACGACGCTGATGATGATGATGATGATGATGATGATGATGTCAAGTGGTTGTTGTTGTTGTCGTTGTTATTTACATACGACAATGAAATATTAACACCTTCCTGGCAGCAATACCTGACTCGGTATGTATCTATGTCACATATACACATTGTTTATGTATATGTGTGTGTGTATGTAGTTATGTAAATATATGCACATCGTTAATAATCGACAAACTGCTTTTAATAACAGCAACATGGCAAATGTCGTCGTCAGCAGATACAATAGATACGAGTACGAACGAGCAAGCAATGCAACCAAAGTTCATCAGAACAACAATTGTGTGGCACCAGCAACACATCAACATCAGCAGAAATAAAATACGATAACAACATTATCGACTTTGAAACAACAACAATACAATCCTTGTTGTTGTTGTTATTCTTCTTGTTGTTAATGATGATAATGTAAATTTACCTATGCAAAGATACAGACAGACACACATACACACACACTAATTCATATAAGTAAGTGTATACGAGTATACGTTTACCTACCAATCATCGATATATTTTAATACCTATAATTTTTCACCTACAAGCATACGGACGGTTGGTAGCAAATATTTCACATGAAGTGTACTTTTGAATGTAGAAAGGTAGGAAGAGTGCAATAGGATACTTGTAGAGTAATAAAAAATGTATTCACCATCATTTATTATATTATAGGTGGATGGGCCCCAACTGAATTGTGTATTATGTAGGTGACTGGTATTTACTAATATGACTCTTTTGGATACTGTCTGTGTATGATGCTTACAATTTTGTTCTTACAATTCTATGAATAATAAAAATTTTCATATAATTCATTCTCTCATAATATCATCGTATAAATGTACATAGATCCACATCACAGCAGCCTACAGTATAGAAAAAAATTTTAATAGAGCACCTTAATTTTCATATTCACAATTAAATAGAGTTCTATAGCAATTTCCACAATTCTGATTGAAAATTAAATTAAGTAATTATTAAGTAATCTAGAGCGAAAAACAGACAAACATTAAAAACAATTAAGCTTGGAAAATATGAATTTGAAATAGTTAACACATTTACATATCTTGGCTTCAAAATAACAGCAGATAACGCCATGAGCGTTACAATCGACGAAAGAATCCAAGCAGCTAATAGGTCATTTGCATCACTCATAAGACTTCAAATCAAAACTTCTTAACAGATCCTGCAAACTGGCACTGTATAAGATAGCAGTACGACCAGTCGTGTGCTATCGAGCTGAAACTTGGACTGTCAGAAACACAAAACAAAACTGATGACTTTCGAAAAAAAATTCTCCGAAAAATCATCGGCGCAATTAAAATTGGACCTGACGAATGGAGAATAAGGTGGAACGATGAGCTTGATCAGCATAAGATGGTTAGGCCATGTAACAAGAATGGACGATTCAAGATCTCAAAGAAAAATACTAGATGCGAAATCATTAACCAACAAAAGCAAGAGAAAGACCAAGATCAAGATGGATGGACAAAGTAAACGAAGACTTAAACAAACTCCAAGTGGAAAACTGGAAACTGGATGACAAAAGACCGAGTAACATGGAGGCGTATTGTTCAGTAGGCTAAAGCTCACAATGAGCTGTAGCGCCAAATGATGATGATGATGATGAATATAATATAATATAATAAATAAAAAATATAAAAAATATATTCACCACCTATAAGGATGATTTTCTATTTAAAAATTTTACAACATTGAGATGGGTATTATCTGTATAGTAGTACTATACCACTGCAATTAATATAGAATAGTCGCGTATATTTTAACCATACATATGTAAATGCATAAAGCAAAATAAAAAATGGCATTGCTTGAGTAGGTACCCAAAAGCATTTGTGTATATGGGTCAACAATGCGTTCAGAGTTTGGCAAATTTTGTGGCTTATAGTTGAAATGGACACATACACATTGTTGGAAGTGAAAAAAACTGTTGCTCAAAAAATGCATAAATAAGTGTTACAAATAAAAATGAAAACCACCAATGAATAACACAAAAAGAGAATAAAACAAATTTTCCCATTCTTACTCATAAGTACTCACACGTTCATTGAATTCACGATATACAAATGCAATGAAGAGAAAAAAAAAATCATACAGTATAAATTGTTGCTAGAGAACATATAAAAAGTGCTCTTATACTCATAATGTGTTGGCAAACAAATAGATCCACATGCAATATGCAATCCAAAACAACAAAAACCAACAGACATGAATGACCATGCACCATGAAAAAAAAATAAATTTAAACAACAACAACAACAATAATAGCGATAGAATGAAAAGTAAAAATTTGTATAGTTTTTGTTTTATTTTTTATTTTTTTTTTTTTTTTGCATTTCTGCAATAAACACAAGCCTTTACACTTACTACACAATACAAGCGCAAATACGTGAGTAGAGAAAATGGCGTAAATGTCAACCGTAAAAATGAAGTTTTATGACTTTAACACAGAAAATCTTTCAGTGAGTGCGTGTGTGTGTGTGTCTGTATTAGTAAGTATTTATGTATGTGACATTGCCACTTAACTTGCTTTCTCACTTTAATTTTATATTGTGTGTGTGTGTTTTTTTTTTTTTTTTTTGTAAGCTTATGTTATACTTTTGTCCACTATTATGATTGTCTGCCCTAAACAAATTCATACGCACACAAACTGTAAAGGGTGAAAACCTCTTTGATTATATTTTGCTGCATACGGCAGATGTCATATATATACTTATAAAAGCATACCTATATATACATAGCATAAAACACAGTACATATACAGATTTTCAACAAGTATTTTATTTTATTTTTTTAATATTTTTCCATTTGTTTTGCTTTGCTTTAAGCACTTTATTCTACTGTCATAAAAGTGTATGCAACAACAGCAATGCCCTAGAAAAAATGCCTTGAGTCATACAACAACCAGAATTAATATAAAAAAATCAACACCTTCAAAGCTCCTTTTTTTTAATTCGAACACTCCCGTATGTTATATTTTCCACAATAAAATATTTAATTCTTTACTGTCGTGGTCCACGATTCGGAAGCACATTCTGACTTTATTGCTTGAGAGCCATCGAATTTTGTAATTATTATAAGGAGCCGCAAAATGTTAGATCAAAAAGATATTAAAAAGAATTAGCTTAGGTAATACGGGTGTTGATATGACATTACACTATGACACATAGACAACCGTTCGGAAAAAAAACGTTTGTTTCGTAACTTTTTCGTAAATAATTTTTATTAAATAATCACCACTTTCAAAAATATAAAATTTTTGATAAAAATAACCCTTTGTACTAAGTTTCCACTACATAACTTTATCATTTCATACGAAATGTTTGAAAACATACGTTCGAAATCAAACTTTTATATGGGAGATGGGCGTGGTTTTTATGCGATTCTCTCCATTCTCGAACATATCTATTTATTAGCAAATAAAATCGTATGTAGCAAGTTTCAGCTTAATAGCTTTATATTTTCATGTAAAAAAATGTGAAAACATACCTTCGAAAGCATATTTTATATGGGAGGTTGGAAAGATTTTCAACAAAATTATGTGAAAAAAAAAAATTAAACCATTTCCTCGTAAAAATAATCATATGTACGAGATTTCAGCAAGATTTCTTTACAATCAAAGCAATTAATGGGCGTTGAGGATGATATATGTTGCAGACACATGTTGCTAAATTGACACAGATATGATGGTACTTGTCTGCATCTGTCACTACTATTTATGAATGTTCTAGACTAAAATACAAACTGTGATTCTTTCAGTGTAATATACACAAACATTTATACTTACCTAGTACAATTCACTTGCTGTGCTGCCATTTACATTTTCACTCATCTTTTTCGTTTTCTTTCATTCTTCGTTTATTTCAGATTTGTAAGTTTATAGTTATAGGTACTTAATGTAGTTAGAGCTATACTGCGCAGTTGTAAAGTTGCATTCAACCTCAGCATTCATCGTTTGCTCTCAACGCCATTTCTACGAATTACATTTAGACGTTTTACCTTATTGTGTTGGTACTAACGTTGTTATTGTTGTTAACCCAGTTTATAAGCGATTTATTTATATGCCACTAGATTTGTTTCTATTCTTTTTTATATTTTTATTTTTTTATTTTATAACAATTCTGAGCAATTGTTCGTTAAGGTTATACAAGATCCGCTTTATTATAGTTGACCGATAAAATAAAATATAAAGTGAAATTGCATATTGCATGGCTATGTCTAATACATGTACATATTATATATGTAGATATAAATGTATATTTAAGATACATATCTGGATATGTTCAACTACATACAACTACGAGTATAAAATATTGCTTTATTTAATGCCTTGAAGCTGTCAACAATTTTAAAGAAATTATTACTTGAAAGTTGATTTATTTGAAAATTGTAAATAAAAATACTGTGTAGTTAGGTAGTACGTACGTACACACGAAGTAATGAAGTTGAAATTTTTATTGAAAATCCAATAGAATTGAATTGTTTTTATGTGACTTGTTTATGTTTTTAGCATAAATACCGAAATACATATAGTTTGAGGCAAATATTTAAACTACAGGTTGATAAAAGTTTAAGATATGTTTATGTAAAAATTATAAAAATAACAAAAAAAAAAAGTTCATTAAATTTTACTGAAATAAATTAAAATTTCATCGTAATAAATCATTAAAATAAATTTTATTATTAATTTGCTTTAAACATTTTTATATAGAAAGCTCTTGTTTTTTTCTTTTATTTAAGTCCCCTTAAGGGCAATTAATTAATTAATAATTTTTATTTTTCCAATGAAATTTTAATGAATCATTCCAATGTGTTTAAATATGAGTAGGTATAATATGAAAGATTCTTCTCCTTTAACGCAAGCTAGATTTATGCATGTCAACTCATTTATTATTCAAAATCGAGGCAATTCTGTTACGGCTGAGCTATCATAAGATTTTCATTAAAATTATGATTATTAATAAAGAATTTCATTAATATTCTGGAGATTATTTTGAAGCCAATAACATTGCTATAAGTGTCGGACAACATTAATGTCAAGAATAAATTATAAAATCCTATATGTACGTGGGACAAAATAAGAAGAACTTCAACGTGTTTCACCTACGTCATCACATTAATTAGGAAAAAAGCTAAAGAATTACAAAGATTTTATTTTAATAAAAATTTAAAATATTTGCTTTTTGTTTTTGGACAAAGATTGTAAATTAGAAATTAGATACACTCCATTGCGCTACAGTCCACATATTGTGTTTACTGCATTATGAATAGACATCTTCACAGAAAAAATATTTCAGAATTTTAATTCAAGTCAACTTCCTTCAAATGCTTAGCAATATATAAACGATAGATATGAAGTTCTTACTAACCGCCAACAGTTATTTCTTCTATGAAATGAAAGAAATCAATGGCGCCTTTCTAGACTTTAAGTAGCATAGTTTTAGTCCATCGGCAATCCTCTTTTTTAATGTCAAAATCACAAAATATATCTGCAATAGATAGCGCTTTAACTAAATTGATTCAGAGTAATGGACAGTACACTTCAAACTATCTAGGTTAGGTTATGCCTTCTGCCTTCTCTCTGAGAGGACACACTTAGGTCAGAAAGACCCATTGTGATACCACCGATCATCTCTTCCAATACTGTTGTGCGTGTTCATTTTGGACATAATTAGAAGGGACCTACTTATATTAGCCGGTTCCGAACGGCAGAACTCCTGGGACATCACTTAAACTTAGTTTTTGTCACAGAGCTCTTTTAAGAAGCATTTTTGGCAATTTGTTACTGCCGAAAAAATTGCCAATTCTTGCCGGCAGGTGGGTACCGTTCTAAAGAAAAATCTTTTCGATAACAAATTCTTGTTATGCTTTCGCCAAGGATTGAACCCACGACCTGACCACCCACTGAGCTACGGCACCAACCAATCTAATCTGTCTGAGATTTCTATTGCTCGAAAATGCCTACAATTTGGACTATAATTTGTTTATGAACTTAAGGAAACATTTCAAAGACAAAGGTTTCAAAAATGTTTGTGTTATTGAAGTTTATGAGTTAACCCGTTAGGGGGGGGTGACAAATCTGAATTACTAAGCTCACTATCTATGTATGACATTGCAGGTCAATGATGTCTACGAAGCAGAGGTACTCCTCATCGAAGTATTTTTGACGATATACAGTAATTACAAATCAAACAACTAAATTAAATTAAATTATACAATTCGATTGTTTTTCATGGAAACCAAATGAAAAATTTTTTAATGATACTCAGATGCTCTCAAGGTATTTCTTCACTCAAGGGGTGAACATTTTAAACATATTTCTTTAGTATGATGAGCGACTCAACCTAATAGTCATAAGTAAGTTTACTCCCATCCATTGTGACGTTGTGATGGGATGTGTTAATTAAAAAACTAAACAAACACATTATTGTGTGAAGAAGAAGAAAAAAATGTTAGAGAAAAGCAAAAATCCAAAACGAAAATTAATTATTTTTTCTTAACATCTATTTGATTAAAATCAAAAAATAATTATATCATAGCCACATACATACATACACACACATACATAGAGATTATTTGACGCCAACTATAGCATCCATCAAAGAGATGGATTGAGATGCCACGCTACCAACAAGTCAACATAATCATATATAAGATTATTCAAACGAAATAGTTTTCTTGCATACAAATAAAGCCAAAGCCAAAAAATACACATATACAAAAGACAAAATATCTACATATCCAACCGAGTGAGCCAGCCAAGCCACAAAGAGAGAAAGAGTAAATATGACAGTAGTGGCAGCTGCAATAGCAACACCAAAATATACAATATGTAAGTGTATAGTGAGTACAATAGAAGAAATCAACATTATAATCATCATTATGATCACTATTACCGCTACCATTGCCGCCACCGCCGCCATCACTAGCTAGCCAACAACAACAATAGCTTTGGTAATTGTATAGATGGATAGAGTTGTTTGCATCTAAAAAGTGTTTAGTCATAAGCAAAAGGCTTTGACCTAAATTTTATATTAAGTCAAATTGAGATACACGAACACGAACACAGTCGCACGTATACTACTACACATGTATATGCCCTAGCACAATAGCAACAATTACAAGCTTTTGGCCACAAACAATGCTTTTGGACCGCATTAATGCGTCTACTGCTGCTGCTACTACTACTACTACTACTACTACTACTACTCGTATCTTTGTTGTTGTTGTTATTGTTGTTCTTAATACTTGATTGCTTGCTGGGTTGCTTTGTCAGCTTACTGCTGCCTCGTTGGCGCTCATGTTATTGTTGGTTTTGTTTTTTTGAGATTATTGTATCCATACATACAGTATTATATTATATTTGCTTGCAGCTGGGCTATTGGGCTGACAGCCCAGCCCGTTTGGCAGCCTATGTAGCTGCTGCTTGACTGTCAGTATTTGCGGTTAACACATTTTTTGTATATGAACAAGCCATCCAAACGTTTGGTTCGCCGCATACATACATAATGCTTTATTTGGCTGACACCACACTTACTGTTTTCGGTGGCGACGACACACAAGCTGACTGCATTGAGCTGGACTGTTGCATTTGGCTGGCAAACTAAATAATTTTGCCTTAAGTTATGTATATGCATTGCATTGCAACAACAATAAGTACATAAAAACATGGTCCAAAATTCAATTTACATACGCGAACGAACTCATACACAAGTTGGAGTACAATACATATACATATGCATATACAATTAGTATACATGATATTTATGTCGTTAGCGTCAGCTTTTGTAATTTTATTGTAAGAAAAATAATCATTTTTGGAAAGTTTTCACTTCTTTCTTTTATTGTGCCTTGCTTGTATTGTTGTATGTAGACATCAAAAACATATTTATTACACCTCACAATGAAAGAAGAAGAAAATGTTTAATTTCTTTAAATCGGCCAAAAAACCAAAAGTGAATTATTAACACTTAAATTGTCATATATATCGGATAGTAAGTATGTATTAGTATTGTTGTACTTACAATTTGTGGTTAAGCTGGTCATTGTCTTCCCCTAGTTGCTTTGGTGTTCATACATTAATGACTAATATTCATATGGAATGCTAAATTGTACATTGTACACCCATTACAGCAAGTGTTAAATAAATTGTGGTTAGTGTAAGTTAAATTAACTTTTCATAAAAATTTAATTTTTTTATTTTTTCTCTCTTATAAGTCGAGTCAATTTCGAAGAAAATCAAAAAAAAAAAAAAAATCAAAAAAAGAAAGTGGCACTGCTGAATTTTTTTTTTTTTTTTTGTTTGAAATTTTGTGAAAAAAACCAATTAGCAATTATTAAATAGAAATTTTTAAATGAAAGAATTAGAAACACCATTAAATGAAGTAGTCATAATATGAAGGAAAAGATGAAAAAGATTAAAAAATAATTATGTTTTTGTATTTAAAGATTTCTTTTTTCCACATTTATGTCCAAATACATATACTCGTATAAATTAGTAATAAGAACTTGTAATGGATTTTGGGTTATGACAATAGCACTATTTGTAGCTAATCAATAGTGTATATGAGCTGTTTCAATTCATAAATGCCATATGACAACCAAACACGCAAATTAAAACGTATAAAAAATGCATACGTCTTGTAAATTATGCTTTTGAGGTATTTCCTATGAGTTTTTGTATTTTTTTAGCAATTTTATTTGCCATGCAATTTTTTTTAATACTTGTATTTTCAAATCCCATTAGTCTTAACAAAGACAAACACATATGTCGATATTATCAAATTTTGTGACAGTTTAAATTTGTCTAATATAGAAAATACAAGGCAATGTATGTAGAAAGTACAAGACACTCTAACTTACTTGTTTATTGGCGACCAATACCTACGAATTACTTCTAATAACACACACAGCCTTTGAAGAAGGTGTCCCTAATAGCAGTGGGAGTTTTTTGCAATAATTTAACTTTAACGATTATGTAAATATTTTTTTTGACTTTCCATAAACATTTTAAAAGCCAATTATTTATTTTTCAGAGATAACTCGAAGCAATCGATTTATAGGTATAGCATTTTTCATTAATCCTGAATCAAACCAAACGAAACCAAGTCTCTCCAGGTTACGTTTACCCTTAAACGTAGTACCTGCCCATCCGTAAAACTCAATGATGTAAATATATTGGAGAATACATATCTTCACCAAACGTAGGGCGCTAGGCATCAAACTCAGAAATTTGCCCTGGTTGCTATATCGAAATTCACAAGTCTCACTCGAGAATATACTCTGATTCTACTGCTCTTGAAAGCGAACAATTTATATTAGCCCATATCGAGTGGTAGAAAACTTGTGGCAGTACTTTATGACAGAGCTCTTTCAGGTTTTTTTTTGTTTTTTTTTTTTTTTGACAACATTTTAAACTCTCAGCAAAAAAGAGACAATCATTTGCCGGTGCTGTTGAAAAGAACAAGAGTTTTCTGTTTTTCTAAAAAACTCATGAACTCATGACCTCATGCACTGTCGAAGGTCGAAGCAGTAACAAACTAAGCTACACCAACTTTTCGCGTGAATTAACTAACTAACTTGGTGGCCATTATTCTATTCTATTCTTTATGTATTGGTCAACATTTATTGCTTTGATGCCACATATTTTTTGTTTACCCCTCTCTCAGATTATATTTTATTTTTAACTTGATTTGTATTCTCTTGTGATTCATATTCGTTGTAAAAATAAAAAAAGCATTTAATTATTTTACATATGAAAACAACAACAACAACAGCAATAACATCAAAAAGCAAACACTTAAACTAACAAGTAAAACCAGTTTAAGTTGATTTCAAGCGTTCGCTTTCGTTACACTCATACACACGCCTCCTATGTATGTACAATACATTAAATATACACTACACATTGATATTTCTTTATTTATGGCTACGTAAAAGTGCAACAAGCGTAGCTTCAAGTTTCAAATTTAAATAGATTGTAAATGTGTATATTTGCGTGTATTGGTTTATAAATGTTGCTACCTTGAAACTTACAAGATACAAGTACTTAAGAGAAACACATACACACACATACACATCATAGAGCGTCATGTTGTTATCTACCTACGCCACAAAAGTGCCCCACCCATTATTAACTTTTCAAAAAAAAAAAAAAAAACAACAGAAACTGAAAGAAATGAAATCAAATAAAAAAGAAGAAGCAAACATATACAAATACTAATCATCACTGCCAAACCCCACTATCACCATCATTACCATCATCATCATCAACGTCATCAACATCGTCATTTCAAATGTGAAGGGCTTTGAATGGAGGGTGTTTCTTTAGGAAATTACATATAAAAAAAAATGAGCAGCAAAGAAGAGTGAAAATTACATACAAATATGGTAAGACCAAAAATTGTAGGTACATATACAGTAACTATATATGCATGCGTTTCTATACAATACTTGTAGATACATACAGACTTGTAAGTACCTACAATTTGGTTGTGGTAAATATAGCAGAACAGAAAATGAAAAGAACCAACCTTGATGATACGAGTATTCTATGAAAATAGAAGAAGAAGAAGAAGAAGTTTTCATACATCTGTACATCCGTACACTAATATCAACATGGTATATGTATTTTATATGTAGTTGCAGAGCATGTACGAATATAACATGCAACATATAGTAGATACACCTGGAAAGTAGCATGTAATAACCATATAAGCAACAACATCAACAATAGCCAAATGGCCAAAGATAAAAGAGCATAAGTATATACAATAGCAATTGCAATAGCAACAAAAGGGGGAAAAAATATATGTTAGCTCCAACAATAGTAACAAGCAATATCAAGCCACAAATGCATTGTAGAAATTACAACAAGCTCAACAACAACAACAACAACCGCAGTAACAACAGAAACAATCAAAGTATACAATACAATAAAGGGAGAAAAGGAACTTTGGCTCGTTGCAACTATATGCTTGCTTTTTTTTTTGTACTTTGTACTTTTATTATTTTTTGGCTAGCAATGAATACTCCTATATATATATATATACATATGATGTCTTGTTCGTTAGTCGCATTGATTCGATGGTTGGTCGTTTGGTTACCTATCATTTTGATATTGCCTTTCCTTTTCACATTTTATATTATTTTTTATACGACTTGGCTTTTTTTTTTTTTTTGGTTTATTTATTTTTCATGCACTTATCTAAACTTGGCTTTGGAGCCAAACATTGAAAAAAGAGCGTCAAATCTTACAAAACATAAAATATACTACCTAGCTATTTACTTATATGCTGGTAGTTCCTTCATAGATGATTTAATTTGTTTGATAGTTAATTAAACTACAAGCAGTGTTTTTTTTAGTGTTTCTTTCTTTTAGATCACAAATTGATTAGTTCAAATTTTTTTAGCGAAACTGTACAACTTTCTATTGATCAATTTGAATGTCAAAGTGTTGATCGTTGTGTAAAACCATTTTCAGCAAAATTAATCGTTAATTTCTTACTCTTTCATTTTACATGATTATTATGTGTTATTATGAACTGCTTGGCTTAATTGCTTAATTGGTTGTTTGAAAGCATTGTCTTAAAGGCCTGCATATGAATTGTCATATCAACAGATTAATCATTTCGATAACATTTTCTATCAATCAAATTGTTTTCGATTCCATTATTTGTATCTAGTTGGGAAACAGTAATGCAATTACACAAGATTTGGGCTTACGATTTGAATATGCTGCATGAAATGTATGCCTTTGATTATTCCTAGTCAAATTTACTTGCAGGATATATGTGCAGAAAAGCTCCGATTATATTTGATTAAAATGCATATATAGGAAAAACCCAGAAATATGCCATGAAAATTTGGAAATATAGAGTCAATACTATCTACGAAACATACCTTCTAAAACATGACTAATATTTGTACTATTTCTTCGACTAATCGTAAGACAATTTTTGCCTAAAAAAAATATGATAAGTTTAAATATTAAAAAAAAATTACTGTATTAGGGGTTCCTCTCTAGTAACTTTATTGCATATTCATGTAATATTAATCAGTAGCAGTCCATTAAAAAAATATATATATTCTGAGCGCTAACAAAAAATATCAGTAATCAAAAAACTCGCCCCACAATATGACTTGATACTTTCCATTAGTAATTACATACTCTCCCTATTAGTTTCCCTAACATTTTATCGATCATTTGAAAATCAAATTGTCACAATGTTAATAGTAAAACCATTTAAATAAATAGGACAACTAATGTGATTATTAGAAACTATCAAATCGTTAGCACACATTTCCTTAAAATCGAATAAACTTCCTAAACACTTTGAGACTATTAGATGAAAGCATAATAATTGCTCTCTTAAATAGTGTTGTATTGTCTATTGCTTCTACCTAGTATGTACTACCATATACTTATATTGTATGTATATGTACCATTAACACCCATTGGCATTGTAAATGTGTTTTATTCTTATTTTGCTTTTAATTAATCATTTTTACATTATTTGTTCTCTATTTTCTCTCTTTTTTTTTTGCCACTCTTCTCTATACATATCTACAAACATTTATTACCATGTTGTCTTTGGCCATTCAATAAATGCCATTTCCATTTAATTGTTATTATATATACGTACATGCTACAATGTGGATTAGGAAACATTGTAAAGTAATAGTATTGCTTATGACCATTGTGCAGATATTCATAATGAAGTTGTTAGTTAGCAGTTAGTTAAATGTAATTGCTTTAAAATGTGTATTTCCTTTAAAACAACTTGAATTAGTTTAAGAAATGAGCAGATTCAATATTTTCTATACGTTTTAGTACACATAATTTCAATTTTTTTTCTCAAAATATTTATCAACACAATTCTATGGGTATATTTGAATCATTTCAAAGCTTTACCTTTTTTTTTTCTTTGTTTTGTCTAAATAATAATATTAACAAACAAAAAAATTATGATTGACAATGGCAAAATATTAGTGTGCCTTTTAGAGGAACAAAAGAATTCATGATCACCTTTATGATCAAGTATTTTTCAAGTAGTAGCATCCGTTCAAATGTTTTTGATCAATTGTACGATACGTATTGTATTAGAACTCACGTTTGCTTCAATTATATCCCTATTCATTTTTAATCAACTAATTATTAACATAAATCAGATATCTGTCAAAATTCATAATTCTTTTATATTCATCATCATCATCATCATCATCGTAATCATGAACATCGACATCACTTTTATATAGTATGTATGTATGGCATTATTTAGAGCATTTCTTTAGATCATGACCCTTTTCTTATTTGTAGTCACTTCCAACTGACATCAGATAGATGAAGAAAAATGAAGAAAATCAACAAAAAAAAAAATGTAGATTCTTATCATTGCGTCTACTCACTCTAATAGAAATTTTATTCATACGAGTACTATATAAATTTCATCAGCAATACCTGCTGTGCTCCTGTGTAATACCTGGAAGAATTATGAAGTGTAAGCCATTCATATATGTACTAGTGTTCTATTTTACTTTTGTTTATCATGATTATGTTTTTCTCTATTATTATTCCTTTCTCACTCTCACTGCTTCACTTCTTTGCATTACATTCAATGCATAAAGTTTTATTAACCCATAACAATGGAAGAAGAGTGGTTAAAAGAGTCTCAAGAGGTAAAGCAAAAATGGTAGCAAGAAAGATCAATTAAATAAGCAAAACATTAAGTTTTATATTCTCTAACTATTACATGCGTATGTTTGTGTGTGTGTGTGTTTGATGTTTGTAATTTTTATTTATTTGGTTTTTTAATTCCATTTTCCAATCTTTTTTTTTTCCTTCTTTTAAGTGACTACTTATTTGTCAATAGTATTTTATGAAGCTCTGCCATTCCTCGAATATATAGAATATATATGTACGTACCTATGTATATGTATGTAAAGGGTTATCCATTTCGCGGTTTGAAAAGTATAGGGCTAGAATTCGACATCTGTCAAACTGAGTTGTTAAAACAATTTCTCTCTTTTTCAGTTCAAAGTCTGACATTTGCGAAAATGGATCGCTTAACTATCGCACAACGCATTAAAATTGTAAAAACCTACTACAAAAATGGTGATTCTGCCACAGCCACATATCGTGCTTTAAGAGGAGATTATGGTTTACATAATCGTCCAACTACACAAGCAATTGGCAAAATTGTGAAGAAATATGAAGAGACTGGATCGGTTACAGATATTGTAAGGCCTGTGCATCATCGTTTCGCTCGTACCACCGAAAATATCGTTGCTGTAAGTGAAAGTGTTGCCGAAAACCCGAATGTGTCGATTCCTCGTCGTTCTCAGGAATTAGGACTGTCTTACGGCACATTATGTCGTATTTTGCATTTGGATCTACACCTACATCCATATAAAATCCAGCTCACACAACAACTGAATCCAGCTGACCATTCACAACGTCGTAGATACGTCGAATGGGTGCTTGAACAACAGCCGGTGGACGGCGATTTTTCGAACAAAATTTTCTTCAGCGACGAAGCACATTTCTCACTCGGTGGGTATGTTAACACACAAAATTGTCGTATTTGGGGTTCTGAGAATCCTCAAGTAATTGAAGAGAGGCCACTACATCCACAAAAAGTCACTGCTTGGTACGCTCTTTGGTCCGGAGGTGTGATTGGACCTTACTTCTTTGAAAACGACGATGGAACGACTGTCACCGTCAATTCGGAGCGTCATGGTCATATGATAACCGACTTTTTTTGCCTGCTATTGAAGAATACGACTTAGAGAATATGTGGTTTCAACAAGACGGTGCCACATGCCACACAACTCGAGCGAATATGGCTTTATTGCAAGAGAAATTTTCTGGCCGCGGAATTTCTCGTCGTGGCAATATCACGTGGCCACCAAGATCATGCGATTTGACACCGCTTGACTTTTTTTTGTGGGGCTACGCGAAAGACCGTGTTTATGCAGATAAACCTTTAACTCTTGAGCACCTAAAAACCAACATTCGTCACGTTATGGCTGAGATACCGCCCAATATGTGTCAAAAAGTGGTCGAAAATTACCTCAAAAGAATCGATGCTTGCAACAATTCGCGTGGTGGTCATTTAAATGATGTAGTATTTCACACATAATGTCAACATTCAAACTTTATAATAAAAAAGAAATATCATAATAAAAAATATTTTATATGTGTTTTATTTACATTTACTTTTCAAACCGCAAAATGGATAACCCTTTATAATGTAGTAAGCGAATATTATCAGCCTGTCGACGGTTAAGCCATTTTCACACCATCTTCTATTGTAAGTGCAGTAGTTGCAGCATCGTTTATATTTAGTAGTACTTACTGGTGTTTATTGTTTCTCAAAAGCCTGGAAAAAAATATGTTTTATAAAAACGACGCAAAAAGAAATTATACTGGGGGGGATTGACAGAATCAAGGTTTAAAAAATCAGTGAAAATATAGAAAACCTGTACAAATTTTCATAATGTCATATTTTTAGGCTACTATAGCCTAGATTGCAAGATTAATATCACAAGATTTCGAGTACATCGCTTCCAAATGTTCATCATAAACTTGAATTCCGCAACAATTTCCAATACGTCAATAAAAATCACAGCCTAAATGAGTTCCTATATCTTCTTTGGGTAGATCTAATATAAATAATAGTATGTATTTATTCGCTTTTATTACACAATGCGCTTTAGTTGCGATGATGATGATGATGATGATGGCTGTACCAGACTATCTGCCTTCTTTTTACCATCCAATCATGTCATCTCAGGCAGTTAGTCAGTCAGTCAGTCAGCCAAGTCGACGCAGTGTATAGTAAGAGTCTTTCGTACATTTGCATATTCTGCATTTAACACTAAAGCCCACTTGTATTTTTATGAGCCTTATCGCACAATAGCCGGTGACGAGGATGATAATGATGATGATGATAATGATGTTGACGATGGCGACGACAACAACGACTAGAACTGTGACGGCGACAAAGATATTGAAGTGCCGCAAAAAGTGACTGTCACTCTCGCATTCGTAGAAACGACCCTCCTCTCCATAATCCATGCGCTACGTTTACTGCTAAATCTATCAAGTAGTATGGTCTGTGATATTTTTTTTTGTTCTGTCTGTGATTTTACTTTTGTTTTATTTCATTACAATTTTCTTGTTTTTTTTCTTGTTTTTATTTTTTTGTTGCCTTTTCCATTTAAACAACAAACAAGGTAAAGTCCATACAATACACAAAAGTCAATTCGAGTGTCGAAGCTGTCGTTTCATTGCCTTTAAGCTTATGTTACGGTTGTATCATTTTGTTGGCAATTTATTGTTATCTCTATCTGTTGTGCATATACTTGTGCATATACTCGTATCGTATCTACCTACATATGTATATAAAACGAACATATAAGAGGAATAAATATATATATGACCGCATCGGTATCGGTTTAGTTGGACTATGTCTGTTTATTGTCTGATTTAATAAGGCACACATCATGCTTATGTGTGTGTGTTCGCTGTGTGCTGTGTGTAAGCTCAGTCGTAATTTTAGCGGAAACATTTATGTTTTACCTTTGATTGATTGTACTTAAATGGCAACAAAATTGTATGTCTTTTTTTATTTTTTAATTTTTTTTTTCCTTTTTATCCCTCCTGTATTCCTGAACCAGTTTATAGTAAATTGTTCTTTATTTTTTCTTTCATTTGTTTATAATCGTACGTGCGTACTGTATTGGAGTACCTCTTCAGATTTATATTTCACTCTTCCTACTTGTGAAGATAATTATTACAACATTGATACGACTTGTTATAAGTTTCGTAAGACAAGTACCCAATAGGGAAAATCCATAAAATGTTTATGATGAAATTCACATTATTGTCTATAGAATAGTTATAAGAATATTTGGAAAAAGAAAGAACTCAACACTGTTAATTCGATGAGAAAGATATGCTTACATTTTTCCATTGGGCATTATTGTTCATATTACTACGCATACACACGCATGCCTATTGCCATATGTGTACAAAATAAACGTTAATCAAAATTAATTGACAGCGTAGGCGATTTGTTGTCATTCTTATTATCTTTTCTTTTCGTATTTTGTTTTTTTTTTTTGTTCTGACTTAACACAAACAATATTTTCCCCATCACATTATTAATGGGATAGGTCGGTATGATTTTAAATGAAAGTCAAAGAGTTAATATGAGTCGAATAAAAGGAAATAAAAAAAAATTTACATATATTTTTTTATATTGTAAATACATCGCAGTAATTTATGTATTTTTTTATTTTTATTGTTTTTTTATTTAAATTATAATTACACATTTAGGGGTGTTCAGCGATATTTAATCAAATTTATAGACAGAAATATTTCCCTTGAACTTTTTGGATATTCTTTGGTCACATGAAATGATGTAAATGTAATAAAATTTTTAGAAAATAAATTAAATAAAGGTCATATTTAAAATTATGCTACAAAAAATTTTGTATATTATTTTGATCTCTTAAATATTTTCAATTAAAAATTACAATGAGGTAAATGAATTTAGACTGTTGCTTTTACGAAGCAATTTATATGATTGATGACCTAAATAAATAACCTAAATAAGTATAAATATTAATCGATTAAGCAATGCACATAAGTGAATATTCAAATTCAAAAATTAGGTGAATACTCCATGACGACTTCTCCGGTGATCTCTCTGAATTTCTTGCTGAAGGCAAACTAAGTGACACTGAAGCAAATAAGTTGTATATTTGCACTGATTGCTAAGATTCTTATAATTTTAGAAAACATTGGATTCTCTCCAATATCCTTACAGTTAGTCAAAAATATCGTATTCCTATGCTAAATTGCTATAGAAACGTATTATTGATATCATTTAAAATGTAGAAAATATACCAAAAAAAAAAAAAAAATCTTACAAAATCATTTGTACATTTTTTGAATTCAAAATAGACTTAAATAAATACTGACTCACACTTTTCGAAAAAAAAAAATTGATAACAATGAAATCAATAGGTACCTACCTACCAATTCAATACAAACCAAATAGAATAATAGAAGACAATTAGGAACAAAAAAAAAAACAAGTAGAAAAAATGGCAAACAAACAAAAAATAAAGATTACCAATTATAAAGAGAAGAAGCAGAAGAAGAAAAAATAATCACAATATCAATCGTTTCTTACAATACCTACAAACATACGTACGTACAAGTAGGTACATATAATCGTAAAGGAAAGAAAACCTATTACAATAATAACAACAATGACAACAACAATAATGGTACAATAATGACAAAAGTAATAGGCAATTTATTCATTTATTTATTTTATTTGATTTTGTTATTTTTCTTCTTTGTCACTTCTTTTGTAACAACTTTCAGTTAATACTTATTTAAGCTATGTCATTTAGGCAGAGAGATGGCTATGGCTATGGCTATGTTTATCATCACAAT
The DNA here is from genome assembly GCA_963854835.1 of Megamerina dolium. NCBI lineage: Eukaryota > Metazoa > Arthropoda > Insecta > Diptera > Megamerinidae > Megamerina > Megamerina dolium. The sequence goes on from OY978529.1 coordinate 57,108,049, forward strand.
CATATAACACAAATAAACACAACAGCACTTGTACCTACTACGATAGTAGTTAACACACATTGAGTCGAAACTAATTGAAACTGACAGATGTAATGTGCTAACATAGGTAGGTGCATACTATATAAGTACATAACTCTATGTGAGTGTGTGAGTGCAAAGATTGTGCAAAGACAAGAAAAAAAACCTAAAAGAATAAGTATGAAAAAGCAAAAAAAATAGAAAAAAAAGGCTAATATGTACATACATCAAGCACGTGTAACCAATTAATTTCAGCCGAATACATTTCCTATGGTCGAACAGTGATGCAAAGAACTCTCTTATACTCACCACCATTTCGGCATTGCTACGCTGTTGTGAAGAAAAAAAAAAGAGTCACAAATTAAAAATAAAATATAATATGTTTTTTTTTAATATACAAAAAAATGTACACAAAATTCACGAAAGTGTTAAAATGATTTTACTTTGTAAACTTTCTTTATGCTTTTGGTGCTGATGGTGTTTGTTTTAAATTATTCTCCTCTCATATATGAACTTTTTAATTTAATTTTAATTAAAAAGTACTTCAGCAAGAAGTATGCAGATATACAAACAAACGCATGTACGTCAAAGCAAGTGTCAAGTTAATAATTCAATAGTTCAATAAGTCCTTACAAAATTATAGGAAATATATAATTTTGAGTTGATTTAATTTTTTTTTTCCAAATAGTATTACTATGACAAAATAAATTAATTCATTATATTTGGAAATCTAAGAAAATTCTAATTTTATGAATAGTGTGGATAAATGAAATAACTCTGAACTTCGAAAATAGTAGTCATCAATATTTTTTTTTTTTCTTGCTAACTGTGTGAATAAATTTCTTAACCTCTTAATCTCTTTTTTTAGTAGTTAATTTATTTGCCAAAATTGTCATTGCCTTCTTCCCTTCCATATCATATACTTTAGCCTGCTTTTTCGACAGTTTCTACAGTTTGTATTCAAGCAGAAGCCATTCGTTCATACATACCGTATTTTTGGTACTATATATTTATTTAAAATGTACCTACATATATGGTGGTTGTTAAAAAGTATTAATTTTATTTAATATTCAACATAATTCAAAGAAAGAAAAAGTGTTATACATAGATAAGTAGATACCACCATAGCAGACATTTTATTTATTTACTTATTCTAATATAATGTTATTTACATCAACTAAGTCTTTATGTAGAAATTTATTAGAAATTTTTGAAATTATTTATGAAATTTGTTCATTTAATTTTATTTTAACTTTCATTTTCTTCTATAAATTGAACACTAAGTAGATATGCATTGAGAGAACAAATGTAATATACAATATACATAATACTGTATATAAACATGTTGCTAAACAATGAATATACTTGTTTACGGCTTTTGCATCCTTAGTGTGTGCTCATTTTAACAATGTTCTCCAAAATGCACATTGCATGAAACTTATTAATTCAAATGTGTGCAACAAAAATAACAAGAATTTTCCATATATTAGCTATATATAAAATTATATGTACATATGTACAATATGTACCTAAATGTGCAATTGCAATTTGAATATAATTAAAAATAAATTAGTTTCACGCAGACTGATTAGTAAAACACATCATGAGCAGAATATGAATACAAAGCATAAAGCATTTTGTTAGAAAAATTATTTATGAGAATCATACTGAGGCACGTGGCTAATTGCTAAAAACTAGAAATATTGATTTAATCGAAAGTTGTATATAATTAAACTGTTTCTTAAATGAAAAAAAAACGAGACAACACTGCAAGAGTGATTAATTGCATTAAAAAAATAAAAATCGCATACCAAAAATCTCAAATTCGATAGAATATACATTTACAAATTCGTCCTGGTAATATGTACGAGTGTTAGAGGATTATAATACCGCAACGAATCTGCAATACAATACAATTCGTCTGTATGGTTATAGATAATATGTATGCCACCCGTATATACGTAGTAGTATAAAGCGTTACGCAGTAAAACGTGCTATATCATATCCACATTACAGAAGCCATAATATCATGCCCACAGCCAGTCAACTATGTCCTGGTATATATCGTATGTATGTACATACCATGCATATCATGAAACAAACAACGAAAAACATATACATACTATACAAATTCTATAAAGATAATAAACATGAAAAACTATTAGCCTGGAAGTAATATGTTTTATGTGCTAACAATACTACCTACCATTGAAATTTAACAGGATAATGCAATCGTTGCGTTGTAACGTTGGATGCCACTACATAGTCGACGCGCATTGAATGATTTACGTCCTGCGGAAGCAAGTATATTGAATGCGTGTGTTTTAAAAGTGAAATGAGATTACAATGATGCGAATTTTCGGTTCTTTTTCGTAAACCTTCACGTAGTCAATGGGAGAAAAAAAATCTTTGTATTTGTATACTAAATGAAAATAATAATCCGTTTTCAATCGAAGGTATTTTTGAAATGAAAACTCCCAATTTCAATTTGCATATTAGATTGACCCAATAATATATGAACGCTGCAATAATTGGGTGTCTCATGTTTTTAACCCTAATGTTCTCTAAATAAATATTCTTCATACTTTTATTTTTCTCATCGATTTCACAGAAATTTAGTAATAAATGTTAAAATTAAATTTCGATATTGTTTTGCAGCAAATAAAATATTCGATATATTTTTGTGACTTTAAAAGTTTTTTCGATTTTTTCTGTTCTACAAAAAGTTTTTTTTTTTTTTTTGTAGAATAGAATGTTTGGGCTTGAAGAATGAATCATCCAACAAGCTTGTTATTATTTCTATCACAATATATTTTCGTATTTAATTCTTTCAATTCTACCTCCAAAGAAAACTTTATACATACAATTTTGCAGTTAAAACTTTTATGGTAAATTTGCTAATAATTTTAGGCAAAATTAATTTAACTATGCAGATTCGAACAGATAACATACATTATCCAATGATAATAATCAAAATAAAGTAATAATGATAATGGCAAATAGCAACAACACTATGAAGAACACTGAAAAAAAAAAACAAATTGTATAATAACAATTAGTAATGCAGATGCCTAAGAATTAAGACGAAGGATGAACATGGGATAGAATCGCTTCGAGGTTATGTCTTAATTCAAAGTGTGCAAAAAAGTTCGTGGAAGACGACACAAAAAAAAAAAGATAAAATCAAAAGAACAAAATGAAAAAGGGTTCAATAACTTTCTACAGCGCCGCTTACGAAACTTTTTAGCTTTTTAATGAAGTTTTTGTGTAATTTTTTTTTTTTAAGATTGAAACGAAAATGCTGGAGGAAAGTGATTTGATTTGAAATTCTACGATTCCCATGTTAATTGTCACCATCGTTTTGTTGTTATTTATCACACTTTGATGATGGCAACTCAGATTGTGACCACTTTCCTCCTTCGGGAATATGTACATGACACAACAATAGTTAAGCCCGTGTATAGTTAATGCAATTAAAATTTAAATTTTCAAGTTTTTTTTTTGTTTAGGGGAGGATGGTACTTCTTATAAAAATGTTTATCTCTAAACAACAATAATCCCAACTACTTTAGTACAATACTTTTACTGTTTTATAAAGGCGTTCAAATTGTGACACTCTGTTGTTGACTACTACGTACACTCGCTCCGCTTTTTTTTTTTTTATATAGAAAAATTATGTTCCTAATATTAATTGTTGTGTCGCTGTCGCTAAAAAAGGTTTAAAGTTAATTCAAATTCAGTGACATTTTATACGAACAAAAAAAAAATTATTGTTTTCATTATTCTTGATATCCTGAATAATTCGATGAGTATAAGGAAATACTAAGACTACTTACTAAGATGTAGACAATTTTTGTGAAGAATAAAGCAACGAAAAAAAAAACATATGCTGAAAGAAAAAATAATGTAAATTTTAACTGCTTGAAATTCAGTTTCCGCTTGAGGTCATAATTTTACATTCCTTAACACGTTTTTTTTTTTTTGGTGTGCCTTCTATAAAGTTTTGCTGTTGAATATTTTTTTAGCTTCCCTTTTTAAATACAAAAAAAAAATGAGAAGAAAAGATCATAAATTAACTTTGTTGAAAAAGGCTCAAATATAATAACAATACCAGCTAAGAAGGAGAATGAAAAATTGCGAAAGAGAAAAAGAAAATCTATATATTGCAAATATGTTCCCATTATTTTATTCTTTTTCTTTCTCTAAGTAAATTTCGAATAAATTTTATACATATTTATTTTCATATTGTACCTTTTCAAACATGATTCTACTGAACTGAATGATAATTTATGTACCCAAAATTCAGTTACGAATTAATTAACATCAATTTTTATTTTCACTCATCAAATGACAATGCAGTTTCAATTTCACATATGCATTGTCTTGATTGATCTTGAATATTGCCTTCCATAATACAACCGAAAATCGATTTAGGCTTTACCTCAACCATCTGGAATTATGTAGATAAATATGTATACAAATCGACAGATCCTTAGGAAATGATCAAGGGAAAATTTCGAGAAAAAATGAATAAAGAACACTTTGTTTTGGCTGGTTTTTAGCAACATCATTCAACCAATTTGTAGAAATTGTTAGATTTTTTTTTTTGCAAACCTAAATTTGAATTTACTGTATACGAGTGAGTGAGTACCTACTACTTCATAACACCTTACATGGCTAAATGCATTTTCATTGTATCCAGCTTGAGTGCAATTTTTTATTATTGTTTCTTTTAATCGATTTCATTAAATAAGAACTAGTTTATTGTTCTTTCTTTTTATTTTTCGCTAATCATTGCAAATCCTCTTAATGAATAGAAACTTTATTTTAACGCTTTCGGCAGCAACATCTTATGTATTTTATGCATATTATTAATGGTGTTATTCCTTATATTGTATTATTGTTGTATAATTTCTTAATATTTTTTTTATTGCATTATACTTTTATTTTTGTTTATAACCATATGCAATATTTTTTACAAATTTTGTTTATGTGATAGTAATGTACGAGTACGAGTACATTTTGTTGTATGCCAAACGAAAATTAATTATTGTTGGCGCTTACTATTAGTACTATGTATACAACATATAGTATTGTAGTAACAGTATATACTGTTATGATACTTCTATTGCAGCACAGCATGTGCTTGTGCATTATATTCGTATACACAATATTGTTAGTACTACTTAAAGCAGCTAGTAAGTATGTATGTAAGCTCATATTGTTCTCGCTGGTTTGTTTACTCTTCATCAGTAAATATTCATTTTAACTTTGGCTTCTTTTTTTTTTTTTTTTTTGTTACTCACCGTTTTCTTATTTCTTGAATGTTGTTGTTGTTGTTGTTATGGCTTTTCTCTTATGTAGAACTTGAGCCCAACTGTAACAAAAGGCAATGCATATATGTACAATCTAGTATATCAGTACGTACGAATTCGTTTAAATAACATCAACAAAAAGCAATAACAATGAACGTAAAGCAAAACAAAAAAAAAGTAGTTAAAATGCATTAAAAGTATAATTTTTTATTATTATAAATTGTTCACAAGTACCTACATAAATATATTTTCATGCGTACACAGCTGTTTATGCCCAGCAGAAAAGAAAGAATACTTTAAAAAATTGTACAATTACAATCTAAATATAGAAGAATTCGCAAAATGCTCACCTATAATCAAACAGAAGGTCAAAGGAAGCACAACGAAATTGCTCTATTGTGAGCTAATCAGGTGTTTATGAGAAATCTTCGTCTTTTATACAATATAAGATCAAATTGCATAATCCAATATTACTACAAAAAGAGGCCAAAACGATTAGTCTTCCTTGTAGAACATGCAGCACTAAAAAAGAGGTCAAAATGTCTCGGCTTTGGAATCATAGGATGCACATCAGTTGCTCTCAAATCTCTCATTATCATATTTTCTTCTGGGTTGCTGCTTCAACATCATAATCACACACACACTAACATACATATAGAACTTAAATGCAGAACAATATCCATAATTATATTGAATCTAAATGAATGTGCTCTTGTGCGCTAGAAGCAATTTTATTATAAGATATATGTAGCACAAACAATTTCCTTTTATATTGAATTTTCTTCTTTTCATTAATTTCTATTTTAACTTTATGCAGCAAAAAAAAAAAATCATATACTTATTGAAACGCTATAAAAACAATAGTAACACATTAACAATAATACAGCGCAATAATAGAATAATTGGAATAGAAGATTTGTGATTCCAAAGAAAAGTTCCTTGCAGAAAATATTATTTTGTGTTTATGTGTAACACTTTAAAAAATAGTTTAAATACGAAGAATTCCAAACAAAAAGCAAAATTTATTTTCAATACGATCATAGTATATGATATATAGCAATACTGACTGACAGCCAGGCAGCTATCAAAGCACTCAAAAATCTCACCAAGTTACATCAAAACTGGTGACTCTAGGGATATACAATCTAAAACGCTACAAGGACTGTATGAATCTAACGAAGAACAACTTGAGAATCATTATGGGATTATTAACAAAACTGGGAATTTTCTCAGATGCTCATTGCATGTTCTGCGGGGAAGAAGACGAGACCGCACAACATATGATAGGAATTTGTTTCGCCGAGAACGTACTTAGACTCTGTGAAGTGAAGGACCAATACTACAATTCATCGAGGGAATTGGGCTAAGAGACATACTCTAGGTCTACGAAGAGGGCACCAGAGATCTTATAGGTCGCAGTGCAACATCACCCAACGATAATAATAATAATAATATGACTGATTAAAGTATACAACATGCTATTCTGTAAAACAAATTTTATTCGTAGCAAACCTAATGCCATCCGTTCTTTTCAGAATGGCACAAATTTTCCATTGACTATTTGTTGACTTCTACGTTGACAAAAGTCTTGAAAGGTTTTCTAAAATAGTTCTGTGACAATGTCCAGAAAAATTAGTTTTTTTTTTATTTTTTACCGCATGAAATTGTAACCTTCTTTTTTTATACTTTATAAACTTGAATTAAAATTTTAATTCATACTTCCAAGATGTAAAAATGTCCAACATGAAGTGCAAAATATTTTATGGCATAAAAATATTATGCCCTCATTCGAATTCGATTCGTTTGGGACGCTTCAATGTCTCTTGAACTGTATTAAATATGATAATAATGTATAAAAAGGCAACAGGCATCATTAAACAGTGTATAATATAGAGTTAATAAAAATAAAGATGTAGTCATAAAGATCAAAACTCACTTTGTGAATATATATTCGTGTATGTTTAGAAAATAAACTTCTTCTTGTTCGGTATATGTAAAATACTAATTAAAGTGTATCAAATGACAAGAATCTAAATAAACAAAACAAATTTTTGATAATAAAAATAAGAGAAATACAATAAATAAATACATAAAATAGCACCTTCAGGCTACTAATGGGTTGAATATAAAATATATATGGGGAACTAATTACTTTCAAATGCTTTGCTTTGTTTATCTTTTATCATTTTTATTATACTACGTACTTTTATATGGCTATAAACGATGAGGTAAATGTAACCGTTAAGTAATTTTTAGAAATAAGTAGCATGGTTCTGCGTTTGAAGGAAGCTTTATAAGTCACAAAAAAAAAAGGAAAAAGTCAAACAATCTGTTAAATGCTTTTGGAGAGATTACTATATGATGACAACGTGTTAGAAAACAACAATAAAAAATTACTTAATTTATTAAAAAAAAAACTCTTGCTAAACTTTTCACTGAATAACCACGAAAAAATCTAAGTATTTCACAATGAAAATCAAGAAAAGAGTACCCAAAACGAATGATCAAAAACCAATGTAAATTGGTATAGAAATCAAGTAATTAAATGCATTAGGCCATTCCAATTATAGCAGTTAGTAGTTGCAATAACAATAATAACAACAACAATCACAAAATCAAATGAAGCTATGAGTACTAGTGAAGGGCAATTACAACGCATGGTTGATGTAGACTGTGCTGTTCGCTGCATTGCATACTCGTACATTAGTGTACGCGTTATTTGTATGAACAAATTTTGTTGAAGGTATAAAAACATATTTCTGTAAAAAATGAAAGAAAGCAAATAACAGAAAAACGTACCACATTCGTTTTAAAGTTGAGGATATATAAATGAGATTTCGTATCGGGTGTGGTACATCTCCCTGTCACCCGATTATCTTTGCTTTTGAATATATCCCCAAATAAATATTTTTAGATGAGAAACTGGTGTGGATGTTTTTCGAAAAATGTTTCGAACATACATCTACGGTGCACCTTACTCATATATACAGCATAAAACATATGTTAATTACTACAAAAGTACTACTACGATTTGCTATTGTAACAATCAAATGCTCATAGCAAACTTTGAGTAATATGAGCATGATGTTTGTATTGTTGGTGCAATTGTTATTGCAAATGTATTTCAATTTGTTCAATATTTTTGTTTTATGTGTTTTTTTTTTTTTTTTTGTATATTTTTATATGGCAATTGTAACATTGCCATACAATACCATACGATTCGTGTTAGCTCTTAGTTGTAACATTCACATAGTCAAACACTCAGTCAATTGCTACTCAAAAATCGAACTCGTGTTAGTGACAAGTGCACAATTTATTTGCAACCACTCACTCACACACACACACACTCACTTGTGGACAAAGATGTATATGTACAATATATAATACAAAAAAAAAAATAAAAATACTCTGAGCTGATATGAAAAAGCTGGATTTTCACCGAAAATTCGATTATATGTTATTGTAATTGATGTTTGTTGCTGTTGCTGCTACTATTTCTGTTGTTGTTGTTGGTTTACTACCACAATACAACATAAATACTGTCGTATTTGGAGCGCAGTGCATTGCAATGTATATTGGTTGGTTGACTGGTCGATTGGCAAAAGCAGCGTAAATATTTTGTAATCCTCCCCTTAAAACTTGCATGTTATTGTTTTGCGATTTAATATATATATTTTTTTTATTGTATTTCAATTTTGCCCCTTTTTTTGTTTGTTTGTTTTGTTTTTCAATTTTAGCAACGATTTTCACTTCGTTGCATTTAACAAAGTTAAAGGATTTGTTGTTGTTATTGCAATTTTATTTTTGCTATTTTATTTTTGCTACACGTTAAATTCTCATTTTTTTTTCAATATACACATGTAGTTTTCATTTGTATTATTTTTATTTTATTTTAATTTATATTGTTAACACTTGAATGCCATTGGCATGTAACAACGTGTGATACTCACACTAATATTCCAAAGGCGCATACACATACACACACACACACTACATGTTAAGGATGCAGAATTGTGCGATTTTGTGTATGTGATTTTTTTTATCATTTTAGTACTTTCTGCCTCTATCACTTCATCATCATCATCTCTCTGCATTATGCTTTAAAAGCTGGGCAGTGTTAGTGGTCGTGAATTGCGTGTTTTAACATATTTGTATGTATGTAGTTATATAGGTACACAATGTACGTATGCATATAAGTATATTGTTATAGGAAAGTAGGAAATAATATTGCTGCCCATCGTTTTTGCTTTTTTTTTTTAATAATCATCGTCGTCATCATCATTAAAACCACCAGCACCACCATCACCACCACCACCATCATCACAATCATAATACGCAACTAACAAGCGTGAAGTATTGTAAATTAAATTTATTATATGAAATATAAAATGCACAACAACAACAACAACAACAATACAACACCATCGGCGAGAATGGTAACAAAAATAAGAATAAAATTAAAATTTGTACGAGATGCTCGTACATACATACACTCGTATATAGTATATGTTGTCCTATATAATACTTACAATAATAAAAAATTCAATCAAGAATTCAATTGTTGTCTATTTTCAGCACATTGTAATCCTCGTACTTATTGGGGTGTATTGGTACTTATATGATATTGTATGTACTTGTTTATTTATGTTGTTGTTGTTGATGGCTATGATGACTAAGAATACAATTTATTATTATTATTATTGCTACAAAATATGTACATCATAGATATCAGAAATATCAGATATGTGCGTAATTCTTTCTTTTCACAAGTCTAGTAGTTTAGTCTATGGAATGTAGAGCCTTCATAAATTTTTCATCCATCTGTTATGAACATTTACGATTTCAATAATATTCTTTCGTATGATTTTCCACGTAAAAGTCCGAGCAGATTGCTCCAGATAGGCTTTAGTGTTAAGTACAACTTCCATTTTTCTTTCATAGTTGCTAAACCTTTACGTATAATCCATAAAATCTAATCAGTTAAACTTGACATTTTCATTGCCATTGTCATTTATAATTAAAGAATTTTATTAATCGCTAATTTTCAACAAATTAAATCATCAAACTTCAGAATTTGAACAGTTCATAGGAACGTAAATTGTTTCAATTAGTATTCTGTGTCCATGAATAGTATTTATATTAAGGTGGACTAAATTGTATTGGAGCAAAAATTTAATTAGCTGACTCAGTGAAAAACATAAAATTTCTACAACTTTAAGCGTTAAGAAATTCCTAATTTGAACCCGTCTACATTTCCAATTCTAACTGCCACTATAAATGCATTCATTTTGTAGGACAGATCTCCTATGTAAGGGATATTTTCAAAAGAAATATTGTGGAGGAAAAACTAATGCAGATTAATCATATATTTCACCCCTTTACATGCGATTTCTGGAAAGCTATAATCGATTCTTTAGATTTTTTTCGGTCATTTTATATGGGAGTCCCCTTAAGGGTGGAATACTGTGGGTAAGTATATTTCGAGGAAATGTGGAGAAGTGAAAATTAATGGAATAAGTCATACATTTTACGGCTCTACGCGCAATTTCTATTCAGTTATGGTTTTATTTGCCGATTTTCACATGTTTTTGAGTTTATTTTGTATGGGAGTGCCTTTAACCGATGGAGATGGAGGATAAGTATGTTTAGAGAAAATATTTAGGAATAAAAATTAATGAGGGTCTGTCATATATTTCATAGCTCTAAGAGTGTTCTCTGTGGTGATTTGTCTATTTTCGGATGTTTTAACTTTCTTTTTGTATAGAAGTCCCCTTAATCAGTGGAGATAGAGGGTAAGTATGTTTGGATAAAGTGTTTCGAAAGAAGACTAATGAGGGTTAGTCGTACATTACATCACTCTATGGTGGTCTGGTGGTGTTTTCGCAAGGTAACGTGTCTAACTGCCTCAACCAGGTGGGGCTAGCGCAATCCTTGTTGAACTCATCGCAAGTCAACTCACTGGCTGTCATGTAGTTTGATCTGAGCGCTATGTGATGATACCTTTATTTGTTAATGAGGGGTAGTCATATAGCTTGCTCTGCTTACTCTGTGATGGCGCTTTCATTATTATTAATGGGGGCCCTCCATGTGGCGACCACCGGGCAACGTCTTCCTGGCACCCGCTGGGAGGCGGCTGAAGTGAGTGGCGAAAATCTCCTCGGTTAGAGGTTGTGCGTTGGGTTTGGGACCCGCCACATAAAAAACCCCCCCAATGAAAAAAACAAATATGCCTCGGAGAAGGACTACCGTTTTTGTTGATGACCCCCGCAAACGAAAAAAGGACCACGATTTACGGATATGCACCTGGAATGTCCGATCCCTTTATAGGGAGGGTGCCTCTATCCAGCTGGTTGATGTCCTCGAAAAATACAGAGCTGACATCACCGCTCTCCAGGAAATGCGATGGACAGGACAGGGCTGCTCCAAAAGAGCGTCCTGTGACATCTACTACAGTTGCCATGCTGAAAGGCACGAATTAGGATGTGGATTTTTGGTCAGCAAGAGACTACGACATCTTGTCTCGCAGTTCACGCCTGTGAATGAACGGCTGGCCACAATCCGCATCAAGGCAAAATTTTTCAACATCAGCCTTATATGTGCCCACGCTCCGACGGATGAGAAGGACAATGTGACCAAGGAGAGCTTCTTTCAGCGCCTCGAAGAAGCTTATGACCGCTGCCCCCGCCACGATATCAAAATCGTGCTTGGCGACTTTAATGCCAGGGTGGGCAAGGAAGGTACCTTTGGTCCAACTGTCGGAAAATTCAGCCTCCACCAAAACACCTCCGATAACGGAATAAGGCTGATCGACTTCGCCGCAGCACGAAACATGGTAATTGGTGGTACCAGATTCCAGCATCTCGACATCCACAAAGCGACATGGCTGTCTCCAGATCATCGTACAAGAAACCAAATTGATCATGTGTTGATTGACGGAAGGCATGCTTCCAGTGTGATGGACGTGAAATCGATCCGTGGTGCCAACATCGACTCGGATCACTACCTTGTTGCAGCTAAGGTGCGCACACGCTTATGTGTCGCAAATAACAAGAGAAGTCCCACACAGAGAAAGCTCGACGTCAGTAAGCTGCAATCACCAGAGACAGCAGATGCATTTTCCACTCGACTATCGGATCTGCTTATGCAGAACACTCCCCCACTTGATGATACATGCGCACGGTGGACAAATATATCCCACTCCATGACTACTGCTGCCGAGGAGGTAATCGGTTACTACCGGCCTCTGAGGAATGAGTGGTATGATCAGGAGTGTCGCGACGCTACCGCAGAGAAAGACGCCGCCTACAGAAAAACCCTGCGTGCAGGCGTAACGCGAGCTGTTAAGGAGCGGTATAGAGAGAAAAGGAGTGCAGAGAGACGTCTTTTCAGGCGCAAGAAGAGGGAGTTGGAAAGACGCGAGTGTGAGGAGATAGAGATGTGTACCGACAAGAATGAGACTCGAAAATTCTTCGAAAAGATCAAGCGCCTGAGTGGAGGTTTAAATCCCGGAGCCTCTTCTTGTCGTGATGGAAATGGGAATCTGGTTACGGATGTCCAGAGTGTACTGAGTCTATGGAGGGAACACTTCTCCACGTTACTGAATGGCGATGCTACGAACAATTCCGCCAGTGGAGGAGAATGCCCGATAACCCCAATTACAGATGATGGTGTTGATGTTCCACCACCCGACTATGACGAGGTTGAAACGGCCATTTTAAGGCTGAAGAACAACAAAGCTGCAGGTGCTGATGGCCTGCCTGCCGAGTTGTTTAAGACCGGAGGCGATGAGCTGCTCACCCGCATGCACCAGCTCATAAGCAGAATATGGTCGGATGAAAGCATGCCTGATGATTGGAGGCTCAGTGTTCTCTGTCCTGTGCATAAAAAAGGAGACCCCACAATTTGCGCCAACTACCGTGGAATAAGTCTCCTGAGCATCGCGTACAAGGTTCTATCGAGCGTACTCTGTGAAAGATTGAAGCCTATGCTCAGCAACCTGATTGGACCTTATCAGTGTGGCTTCAGACCTGGTAAATCCACCATCGACCAGATTTTCACACTGCGCCAAATCCTGGAGAAGACCCAAGAAAAACAGATCGACACACACCACCTATTTGTTGATTATAAAGCCGCTTTCGACAGTCCGGTAAGGGATTACCTCTACGCAACAATGTCTGAGTTCGGTATTCCTGCAAAGCTCATTCGACTTTGTAGAATGACACTGCATAACTCCCGTTGTGCAGTGAAAATTGGGAAGGACCTCTCCGCACCGTTTAATACCGAACGGGGTTTCAGACAAGGTGATTCGTTATCGTGCGACTTCTTCAATCTTATTATGGAGAAAATAATACGAGCTGCTGATCTACGACATAATGGCACTATCTTCAACAAAAGTGTCATGCTGTTAGCGTATGCCGACGATATTGACATAATCGGCATGAACACGCGAGCAGTCAGTGCAGCATTCTCAGAGTTGGAAAGAGAGTCGCGTCGGATGGGTCTCACGGTGAACGAGGGCAAGACGAAGTATCTAGTGTCAACAAACAAAGAGTCCCGGCGTCTTGGACAGCACGTCACTGTTGACAACTACGCTTTTGAAGTAGTAAGGGACTTTGTCTATCTTGGAACCAGCATTAACAGCAGTAATGACGTCAGCTTGGAGATCATGCGTAGGATAACTCTTGCTAACAGGTGTTACTTTGGGCTGAGTAAGCAATTGAGAAGTCGAGCCCTCTCTCGAAGAACGAAAACTACACTCTACAAGTCTCTCATCATGCCTGTCCTAACATATGGCGCTGAAGCCTGGACAATTTCCACCTCGGATGAGCGAATACTTGGAGTTTTCGAGAGAAAAGTCCTACGCAAGATCTTTGGACCTATTTGCGTTGGTGGCGAGTACCGAATAAGGTACAACCATGAGCTGTACGAGCTGTATGCCGATATTGACATAGTAAAGCGCATCAAAATCCAGCGGCTGCGCTGGCTAGGTCATGTCGAGCGAATGGAAGAACACGCTCCAGCTAAGAAGGTGTTATATTCGGAACCCGCTGGAGGACGACGCAAAAGAGGAAGACCAAACCTCCGGTGGAAAGACCAAGTACTGGAGAACCTGACGGCGCTTGGAATTTCTAACTGGCGCCAGCTAGCGAAGAACAGAGATGGCTGGCGAAGCATGTTATTTTCGGCCTAAATCGATATTCGGTTGGTATGGCCACATAAGTAAGTAAGTAAGTATGGGCGATTCTTAGGATTATTTATCAATATTCAGTTGTTTTAATGTTCTTTTATATATGGGAGTCCCCTTAATGAGTGGAGATAGCAAGAGAAAGCACAATATAGAAGAAGAATATATTGGAGAGAAAAATTAAAACTATAATGAATCAAATTTTATATATGTCGATGAGCACAAGCCATTTAAAAATTTGACCCACCTTAATATGCATGCTTGCATAGGGTGCATATGTAATACAATAATTGTTACAACAAAAAAGGCGAGCCTATTCAAATCTACAATGTATGTACTTACAAATATATATGTATGTATGTATATATATAAATATACTCTTGAGATATCAATATTTATATTAGGAATTGTTGTTGTGTTCAAAACAGAAAGGCAAATATGCATACATATCTACTAATAGAGACATGTGTATAAAATCATTCTACGAATACAAAAATAAATTGAAATGACTTTAAATTAATATTGACAGGTTGACAGTTAAGCAAAGCAAGAAGTAAATGCACAACAAGCAGACGACTATGATGGTGGAGGAAAGACTATAAAATATAAAATTGTTGTGGTTGTTGTTTTTGTTCAATAAAAACAATAATCAATAAAAAATGTTAATACTAGCATACTTATGATAAAGAAGTTGGTTAAGATGAAATCAAGTTATAGGGTGTAGTGTAGGTAATAAAATATATTTATAGTTATATTGTATTTACAAACATATAAAAAAAACCAATATTGAAATAAAAACAATATGAAAAAGCAAGATATTATGAGAGCGAAAAAAATACAGAGAAAACCAGATGACAGCTGACAGATGAATATACTGATGACAATATCGCTGCAAAACAGTCAAACAGTTGATGATGCTGATGGCGATGATGAGATACAGATATACTCGTACATAGACTAGGAGCAAAATATGATACAAAAAAACGCATTGAAATTGTGAAAATGTTTAAAAATTCTTTTATGTACCTTCATACATATGTACATACACAGCAAGCCATAAACAGTTGAAAGACATACATTTGTGTATTGAATAGAAGTAGCTATAGCATATATGTATTGCAATACAGCTGTCGACTGCCTTTCACATGTACCTGTTTTCAATTTTCAATTTTTTTTTTCTAATGTATAAAGGTTTTTGTATCAGATTCGTGCAATAAGATAAGTAAATGCTCAAAAGGAAGGTACATTGAAAATGTAATAAATGTCAGAGGGTGTGCATACATATGTGTGAACATGTTTGTTTGTATAAGTATTTGAAGATTGGTATTTAGGTAGATCCTTTTTCTCAACGTTTTTGTTTTTAATTGATTTAATTTAATTCAATTTATCATCCCTGTACTAAAAGATAATTTCTAGGAGGTTAGGTAGATATTACCTTGCACAAGTATCATCATTATTCTCAGGTTTATATGTACATATAAAGTGGTCTGGCAAAAGGAACGGCAACATTAAAAACAAAAAGTATATTTATATATGTTGTTTATTCGTACATGCTACGTAGTAGGTAGGTGCATGTGAGTTTAATATATGAACCCCTACGAAGGATCAGTATAATAAAGATGTCACCTCTTGTTACTTACCTACTGTTGCATGTATGAATTTGTGTGCTGTGAAACAAAGAAATATTTGTCGTTGACGTTGGTGTTATTATTGCTATTCTTGTTGTTGTTGTTGTTGTTGTTAATGCTATTCTTGTTGCTATGTTAAATAATCAGATTTATGCCATTATAATGACAATGATATTGCTAATGATGTTAACAACATGATAATGATGATTATAACGATGATGATGATGATGATGATGATGTTCATCATGTTAGTACTAATGATGATAATCAAGTACCTATGAATGAGTATGTATGTAGGTATTTTTTAACTTATGATGGTCATACTACAAGAACATTAACACTGATGGTGTCTGTTAATAATGCTGGCGGTGCTATATGACGCTTTGCTCTATCTACATGCATTCATACAGGTACGAGTATGTAAATATTTAGCAACATGCGTGCATACCTATTAATATTAACATTGTTGTTGTCACTTATTTTCACATTTTTTTTTTTTTTTTTTTGTTACTGTTTCTATCTCAGCCGTTGGCACTTTGAATATATGATATTTTTCATTGTGTAAATATATATAATGATTTAATGAGTGTACTTGTATAAGGTATAAGGATAAAAGAAGAAGAAGAAGAAGAAGAAGAAGAAGAAGAAGAAGAAGAAAAAACAGATATACAAAGTATCTATTTTACAGTAATATGTATGTAGTTAGTACCAACAATAGCAACAGCAATAATAATACTTAGATGCTTAAGTCCTATACATGGGCACAAATAAAGATAGACAAATATATAGAAATGTGTTCATGTATTTTAAATTAGATGCTGATTTAATATTTAATTTATTTACATATTTTCTATGAAGCGTTTTCTTCTTACACTTGTCTGCTTTTTATCATTTTAATTTCATTTCTTTCTTTGCTCTCTTATGCCGCTTTCTTTAGTGACGCTTAAGAACCATTCTCTTTAGTATTCAATGAGTTATGACCAAGTACAAAGGCCTTTAGGGAAATGGTTTTTTATGTCAATGTACAATGTAGTTGTTATTGTTGTTGTTGTTGTTGTTGTTATATTGTTAGACATTTCTAGGTTGTTATTGAAGTTAAAGAAGAAAAGCCGAATGTTGTCTCAACGTACCATGACTCTTGATGACAACTGTCGATGCGTTGCGATATTATGAATTGTAAAAAATCATGGAGTTATACCTAAGATGCTTTAACAGTGACGTCAAAATTCGATTTTTTGTAGAATTACCTGGTATTTTGATTTTGTATTTGTATTTTGATTTATTCAAGCTCAACTAAGCTCTCATGGGAGAATGTTAGTCACTAACGACCACGATCAGATGCACAATGACGTAAGTTTGCAAAATGGCAACACTCGATGACATTCCAATCATGTCAAAATCTACTTGGATAGTTTCAAATGGAAATTTCTATAAGCCTGATTATAACTTATTCCTATCGACGGCATATGGAAACCAAAAAATTGGACCACTCTCAAAATGCATATGCTTTCAGAAAAATATGGAAAAATAATTAATAGAAATGGACAACAATCTCAATGAGATGATCCTTATGAATTATTATTTTATTTTATTAATTTTTTTCTCTCATGAATCTATTCTTCAAATGAAGAATGCTACTGTAGTCCCCATGTGCGCAGACATTTGAATACAGGGCCTTCATGGGAAAGAAGAAAAATGCTGATCAAATTAATGATTTTCTATAAGTATTGAAAACAAATAGCTACAAAATTAAATTTGTAATCTATAAGAAAACAATTGTAATATTTTAAGGAATGCATTACTTCCTATTTAGTGTAATTAAAAAAACTGACATTTGCAAAGTTGAAAAAAATGCATAAATTAAGACCAGAAATATAAGATGAGTAATATTGAAATTTACGTAAAACTAATCTAAGGCTTTTTATCTTAAATAATATATGTATATTGCATACGATTACATGTATCCATTGCATACGATTACATGCCACATCGTATTACATATCATATCATACCATAACATTAGTAATGGCATATGTATATTGTACGATATATGAAATTGTTTTAATTTTTTATTGCTTATTTTATTCATTTTCCTATTTATAAACATTTGCTTCTGCTACACTGCAATTGTAACAAATCTATTTATTAGCAATACATGATAAAAACGTATAAGAGTACGTATCTCTTCGATATCTTAAAATTGCATCTGGAACATAAGACAATTTGCCTTATTTTTTTTCAAAAGACAATGTTTGACTTTTATCATACATATGCTACATATGTAAAATATATAAAATTGCTGTTACTATGTGACTAATCCAATACAATATAATCAGTGATTTTACATCTTCCGTATCAGTATCATATTTATTACGCTTTTTATATATTTCTAATGTGTAATATGCAAAATGCATAAATAAATACATTTTTTTGATCATAGATATTATTTATTAATATGCATACTACTATCATAATTTTTAGCAATTTATATAATTAAATTAGCCTAAGTACCAGTTCGATTACGAATTGAGATATATGACTAAGTAATAAATGTAACCATAGAGCTTTAAAGATTCACATACAATAGTTCATATAAATAAAATGCTCCTCATATAATTTCAGATTTTTATTTTGCATAAAAAATGTTGCAGTATTTAATATATTTTTAAATTTTTTTAATTTTCTTTCAGGTATGAAATTTTTTACAACCACACACATGAATAATAATCAACCATATAAATTGCTCTATTTGGTGAGTCACTTTTTAGTCAATTGCACTCTATTTATTACATATTTTTTGTTACATATTATTGCCATTTTTTATTATTTGTTTTTATATTAAAAAAAAAAACAAACAATAAAAATTACACTCATATTTCATAGAGGTAGCAGACTTTTATAAAAAAAAGAAACACAGATTGAGTTTAATAAACTATCACCTTTATGATGATGAAGTTGATTGACTGCTTTTGCTTGTTATGGTCGAAAATTCGAAAGTCAAAAAAAAAAAATCAAAAACGTTAAAATATGTAATTTTAAGAAATAAACAATAACAGCAACAAAAAATTGTAATTTCACGATAGCAACATGATGTGACACAGTATGTGTCCGAAACATATGCACAAAAACACTTGTCAATTAGTTATGTATGGAGATTATAATGATGATAATGATGATAATGATGATGATGATGATGTTGATAATTATTACTAGGTATATCCTAGGTATGTGCTGCAGCTACACACACAAAGCTTTAATACACCCACATATTCATGCATATCGCTTCGCCATCTTGTGAATATTGATAATAATGATGATTATGATTATGACGGTATGGTTATGTTAATATTGCCGTTGATATTTATATCAAGTTTTTGTGTGCAGCTACCCATTATCGTTGGCCTTTGTTTTCGTAGGTACATGGATAAAGTTCAATGTACTATGTGCAAAGTGTAGCTGTACTTGAGTGGATGTATTGAACATTTATTTTATATGCACGACCGTTCTGAGGAGTTCAAGCGCCCCTTTTCAGTGTCTTTTTTTTCATACTTTTTATACTTTTCCATTGATAAGAATATATTAGTCGAGCAAACTGTCTATGCATTTTATATATGGACTTCTATTTGCCCTTTGATATCTGTCATAAGTTGTGAAGTATTCAAACCAGAACCATCCCAATGACGATCATTTATGAACAGCATTGTCTTCCGCCCTATTCGTGGAATCACGTCGAGTTTCACCTAATCTGGTCCTTTCTATATGAATTCCTGCAAATGAAAACATAATCCATCCGTTGACTGATAAACCACAATTAATAATAATAATCACCTGTGGTTTTCAGAACGACGTACATTGAATATTATTATTTCATATTGCATTTGTTATAGTCTATAGTAAAATATTGCTATTTGACCATATTATTTAAGTCCCATGCGCCATTAGAGAAAAAATACGAGTATATTCAAAAGCAAACTAAAATGTAATTAATTTTTTTTTTCTTCATTTTGCTAGTGGGTAAGGTTAGCATTAAATTTTGGAGGAAACTTCACCTTCTTTCGATGTTTGTGCTTAACCCATAGTATGCTATTGGTTATGAAACAAATCCATATACCGTTTGCAATAAAAAGTGTCAAAAATGTTTTTTTTTTTCACAAACTTTTTTGACATTAAATTCATTCAACATTATTTTATTCGACCTCAATTCATATACCATAGACATGAGTACTTAACACTTGTACTATGCATAGTACCACAAATGTTGGTTAAAATAATACAAATACACACGAATACATATCTACTTACTGCGGCTTAATGAATATTAATACCACTAATAAAGCTCTTTAATTAGCAATAATCAAAGACAATAACAACCATGATGGCACCAATACTAAGTACATACTATGCAATAACACGGTAATATATAATTACATTCATATTGATAATATTTTGCGATGGTCCATTATAATTCCATTTGAATTTAAATGTTTAATTAATTTACAAATACTGAATATTAATTCAATGTTTTTGTTTTTTTGTTGAATTTCATGTAAAAATTAAAATTATATTATAACAGTACATATGTATGTATGCATACATATTTAAGTACTGTATTGAATTTCTTTTTCATACTCGCGCATTATAAATGGCATATAAACAAAAAGTTGTATTTTCATTTTATTGGCATATAAGCGATGTTAATTGATAGCAATAGAGCCATATCTGGAAACATCTATATATATGTTCCTATATGTATGTTATATATATAATATTACATATATTTAAGACCACTTACCATGTCATAATACTGAAATTTATATCAAAAGGCAATTAATTATATAATACATTTTTTTTCGTATTAAATATTTTTGCCTTTTTGACTAAGTATAAGTGGAAAATATCTATTTAAATTTTAAACAAAATATAACACGATATACATATTGATCCATAACGAATTTTTCTATTTTAAATTTCACACATTAATTTCGCGAGATCTAACTATTACGTATTGATTTTTTTTTTGCAATATAATTTCTCTGGCTAAATGAAGGTTGGTAATAAAAATTTGTTCACACGTTTTCATTAGCAATATCTTATATAATATACATAAATGAATTTATAAACAAAATAACTATATTGTTATTAATATGCCATACATACTATATTAATATAATATACAATATATAACCATAGCGGCAAAAGTATGAGTACTTGCTTTGCGTTGCGTTGTGCATCTTAATTCGTACATGCCAAAAATGAACTATGTTTTTTCGCAAAAAAAATATATTATATGCAAGATTGGTAAAACAAAAAAAAAGGTATATCTCTAAACTTTTCAAAATGAAAATATTTATTAGGAGAGCAACAGCCTATAACACCATCATTATCGGTGCTTCATATTTTTTCGGTAAAATATCATTAGCAAATTCATCCGATTTTGCATATTCTCAAATTTAACTTAAGCAAATATATATGATTATTTTAATGTGTTACATATTAATCGAATATTTTATTTAAAAGACAATTTTTGCTTTAAAAACTATAAATTTAAAAAATAAAAATAAATATGAGGTAATTATAGGATCCGAAGCGCCCATTGGCCAAGCTTCTTTTCCAGTCCTGCTAAAAATTTTTGGCCAGTATTAGAATGGATCTACTTATATTAGCCAGTAACCAACGACGGAATCCTTGTGGCATCACTTATTCTGAACTTTGTCACAGAGCTGTTTTAGGCGTGTTTTTAAAGGTAAATTCTTACTGCCGAAAAAATTGCCAATTGCTCGAAAGATAAACCTTTTCGATATTAAAGTTATGCTTCAGCCGGGGATTGAAAGCTCGACCTACAGATCAGACCACCAAACTATGACACCCATTCTTTGTATACCTTTACAAAATCATACTATTCACTTTCTTAACAAATCCGAGGTACCACAAAATGAAGCAATTTGGTAAATAATTACTTTTTAATTTCTTGCTAATAATTGCATAAAAATATAATAAAATTATAACAAAAATATAACATCGGTAATCACTCGAAATAATAATATATTAACATTCTCGTTCAAAAACGATAATAGTAAATAAAATATATGTAAATTCAATTATGTAAACTAACTACTAAGTACTGGATTACTACTATCAACCACCTCAGCATTGTATAGACAAACTAATAAAATTAAACCTTAATTGTAACCGAGAATTATCAACTTCTGGTTTGCCTGCTTTCAATGTTGCTTGAAAAG
Source organism: Megamerina dolium (assembly GCA_963854835.1). Taxonomy (NCBI): domain Eukaryota; kingdom Metazoa; phylum Arthropoda; class Insecta; order Diptera; family Megamerinidae; genus Megamerina; species Megamerina dolium. The sequence continues at coordinate 57,130,433 of OY978529.1, forward strand.
CCTAAAAGTATACTATACCGCGTAACAATAATTTTATTCATAATATTGCTTGTTTTACCTCCTATGCAATACATTCAAAATTTGTTTATCTTACTTACATAGTTCTATTGAAGAAATGTGTTTATATTGAATTTTCCTTGTAATAATATTTTCAGCAAAATTCAGCATCAACCTTGAACGATTTTATCATAGCTATCATCATCATCAACATCATAATCATCATTATTATTATGTATTATCAGTATTACATTTATCGGCTATTACATGATATTAGACTTATTAAACTAGTTAATGCTCATCATGCGATTGTTATTGTTATTTTTGTTGCTGATGGCTGATGGCTGATGGCTGATGGTATTTCAATGTTAAAATCATGGTTGTATGTATTTAGTTGTATGTATTTGTAAGAAATTATTTAAATTAATCCCCATAGTATTGAATATTTGCCGCCAAAGTTAAAAAGTATTTTTGGTACTTATGTCGGCAAAATGGAATACTGATTAGAGATTCGTTACTTTTGCTGAGTTTAATTGATTTCACTTTGAACATTGTAATTACATACATATGGTACGCAGTAGTAGTTAACCCTTCGAATTAATTGATCTTACGATATGAGTCAGAGAGTCGAAAATATATTTAATTTATTATTTTAACATTTTTTTTTTGTTTTAATAATTACAATTATTTGCCTATGTTGGAGTATTTTATCTTTAATTTGAAATTTAGTTATGAACCATAGTGACCTTTTCCAAATAACCACAGACTTTCACTTCCAAGTACTATATACATACAATATGATTACACTCAATTTAGAATTTGTTAAACATCAAAATGAATTCATTGTTTTTGCGTCACACTGAGGTTATTATGATTAGAGTTTTTTTAAAGAAAATATGGAGGAATTTGGAGGATTTCTATTGGAAGTACCTTTTATAGCAAAAAAATGTATCACTTTCAACTATCACCTACGGACAACAATATATGACGCTTAGATTAATCTTGCAGTGTGTGATTAACGTGCAAGAAATAGTAGAGAGGGGTGAGGTTTTCTATTGAAAGTTTCTTATATCGTAAAAAATATATTAATTGTTTCAAAAAACTACATTTGAAAATTTCAATTGAAATATTCACAAAATATCATCGTTCCTAGTTGCTCATCGCATCACGTAATTAAGAACTCTTAACATAATTTCCAAAATTTATTTAGGTCATGTTGATTATTTTAAGCGAAAGTAAAGGCAGAGTAAAGAATTTTTTGCTAAAAAAAAAATATATACACAGTGCACTAGTTTTTGGACTTTCAAACTAGTCAACCATACTTTGATGTACTGTTATATAGAAAGCATCAACTATGGACATTTAACTTGACGTTTTAACCTTCCTAGAAAGTAATATTCGCTATAATGAAATGAACTTGGTTTTTTTCACTTAGAATGAATAAATAAAAATACAAGTAGTGACAAAATGTTGACTTTTAATTTGTGAAATGAATTTAAAGGCAAAAAAAAAAAAAATTAAATAAAATGGCATAGAACCTTCACAATAACAAAAAAAAAAAAGAACAGAAATAAAAAGCAAAGCATCCCATATGAAGCTGTTTATGCTGGTGCTGGTAGCATCTAGCTGCTGCTGCTGCGGCTGCTGCTGATTATAATGATGATTATGATGATGATGGTGGTAACATATTTTTTAATTTCTTAATTACATTACAGATCATCATTTTGAATGAGATGACAGGAATTGTTATATGTATAATGAAGGATCCGCACGAAGAGTGAGATGAGAGAAACAGAGGAAGAGATAGTGTTAAATTCATACTGACAATAATAACAGTATACATATATACTAACTAAGGAGAAAGTGAATAATTTAGATAAAGTGTAAATACACAACTAAGGATATTAATGTAAAAGAATTAGTTGGGATGATTTTTGCTTAATATTTTTTACTTCTACTCCCTTTACTTTTATCAATGTTGTTGGCATCTTTATGATTGTTCTACTTATAAAACGCTCAACAACGCAAAAATATAATGCGGACATTTGTCGTTGGCATCGCTAATGTCATTATTTTTCTCTATTGTTGTTTATACTACTGCTGCTGTTGCTGTTGCAATTGTTCCCCTCGATATTATAAATGTAGTTACATCTCAAATGTGTTTATTATATTTATTTATATTATTTTTTTTTATTTTTTTTACGCGTTTAATTTTTTATTGCGCTATAATGAAACAAAAAAAAAAGAAAATAAGAAAAATCACAAGACAAAATATATGGAAATATAAATACAAATCAGAATTAAATTTTGGAAAGGAAAATTATAATCATAATCATCATCATCATCATCATCACGATCACGAAATGCTCATTATAAATTCCATTTAATTTTCTTATAAAAGTTCTATTTACATTGTAACAAAATGAACAACATCAACAAACAGCAACGACCATAACGAACAAGAAATGAAAAAATATCATGAAAATTAGAATACCTAAAAAAAATATATATATAATGTGATTTTGTTGTTTTATTACTACTACACTTGCTGTTGATATTTCATATTTATATCAGTACATACATACATATATATTTCGTATTCGTTAGTATCTCCTCTCATAGAGAGTCAAATGAAAGTAAGTCATCCCTGAAAATGTTGTCGCAGTCACCATCACCATCACTTGAAGTAATCCATTTTTGTTTGTAACAATTTGCTGTTGTTGCTTGTTACACTTGCTATTATTTTTATTGCATTTCAATATTCCTTCCTTCCTTCAACATTACTCTATACAAGTGTAAGCATTCATCATTTCATACACTCAATCATTCTAGTTGGTTACTTGTAGATACATAGTTGCATGTACTTGCAAGTCCAACGAAAAATATTATGGGAAAAAGGAAAAACTAAAATTATTAATATATAAATGAAAAAAAAAATTGTCTACTAGTTCAAATATGAAGCATTTTCAGTGTTTCCTAAATAATTTCAATTGTAACCCTTTCGAATTTTAATTTAATTTAAACATTCAAATCATTACAATGGGACAATGGGACCTTACTTCGAGGGAGTAAATATCTACCCTAAGCTTCCTATATCTATAAAAGGAAATCCAGTCAAAATAATATTGATATGTTCCAAGGCAACAAAAAATTCCCCTAAGAAATGAACGAGCCAAACTTACTATTTAAATTTTATCATTAAACCGTCATAACTGCAATGCAGTCTTCTATCGAAGTAAGCATATTTCATATATAAATTAATATTAGAAGGAGAAATTGTTTCACAAGAAAGAAGGGTACCCATTCCCACTATGTAATGTATTGTAGCTCCCGTACATAGTCGAAGATTTTCTACTTTAAAACGCCAAAACGTCTTCCTCTTAGAATATCCATATTGATGATGAATTGAAGAAGCACTGTAAAATGTTATGAGATAGCAATTATATTCCATACAATAATATTACATTGCATTCAGCTGCATTCTTGACCCATATTTTTCGTCATAGCACGTTACTCAATTTTATTTATACATATTATTATTATTATTATTATTATTATTATTATTATTATTATTATTATTATTCACTTGTCCTTGTTGCAACTACAGCAAACTGCTGCAAAGATGAAATAAGCATAATATTAAATTCATTAATTCGTTCAGTTGTTCAGAAGAATTCATTTTGAAACTATGTAATTTTGTTCTTTGTCCTTATTTTTTTTTTTTTAATTTTCAATTCTTTTGTGCATTCTCATATATACGAGTATTTCTTATTTCCTAGTCCTTGTTGTACTACTCGTAGTATGATGGTATGTGTGTGTGTGTGTATTTTTGTGAATTTAGCGTTAAATCGAAAGTCATGTTGCTTTCAAGTCACATAAGTACAACTTTTCAAAATACACAAATACAAGCTAGTTGTTACCTTGTAAATAAATGTATGTATTTCATTTTTGTTTCAATAGAAATAGCAATAACAATTGCACCCAATATACATAGTTTACCATTCTGATTCTGATGCTTCGGAGTCAAGGTGTTGTATCGTACATACATACATAGTAGTAGTAGTGTTGTGGCCTAGTGCTTCTGATGTAAATGTAAATTTTAAAATTGCAAATTGTATTAACTTGGCAAAAAGAAGACAGCGAGAGAACAGTAAGAACAGTAGAGAGAGAGAGAGAGAGAGAGCAAAAAATGCGGTTTACAAAAATAACAACAACAACAACAACAACAACAGCAACAGTGAACCGTAACCATACCTAGTAACAAGTCGAGTGTAAGACAAGTAAACGGCTGACGTTACTCGTCGTGTCGTCATCGTCAGTCTTACTGTCTTTTGTGTAAATACTACGGTGCAGTATCATTTAGACTGCTTTTATATATGTTCATACAGAGGTACACGTTGACACACTGTACCTACTTTTGTTATTACTGCGACATTTGAAATTGAAAATGGTTGCCACAGGCTGACAATATCGCCAACAACGATAACCACACGACACATCTACATGCTTATGCTACTACTGCTGTTGTTACTCTTTCTCTTCGTTATGTCGTTGTTCTTGTTTTTTTTTTTTTTTTTTTGGCAAATGCCATCCATTTACCAGCTACTCCACCAGCAGAGTCATCCATTTTTAAAATATTTATTAGCCTCGAGTTGTGTCGCAATGAAAGTGAAAAATGTTGTTAATGAATGTTGCTCTTTACTTTCGCCATTTCATAGTCCTTCTTTGTTTTTTTTTTTTTCGTATTTTCACTTGATAGTCTCATACATACATAAACTTACTTTATATGTATGTATTTATTAGCTTTTTTTGTTATACATATTGCCATTACACTCGAGGTATTTCAATGGGCTATATTCACTTGTTTAATAATTTATATGCATTTAGTTACATTTGCAACCCATTCTCATTCACTAAATTACTTGTTAATTTTGTGCAAATACATATTGACATTGGTATTTTAATAATTTAATTAGTTATTTTTATTTGTTTGTTAGCTTTTTTTTTTTTTTTTTGTATGGGCGATTTAATAATACTGCAGTTTGATAAAAAATTCATAATTTTTTTTAATAAAATTCATTAATTAAATCAATATATAAATTTCATATATTTTAAATTATTTAATAATGCACAAAAATACTAATTAAATTATATTTAGTTTTTTTTTTTGGTAATAAACTGTAAACAACTATTTTTGCAATACAGTTTACTTGTCAAGAGCAATTATTTATGTATTACATTATAAACATTATTAATATTTATATTCTAATATATAAATTAATCGTGATGGAGATTTAATTATATAATCGCAACGCACACAAAAGGTTGACTTGTTCCTAATGACGCCGTAACCAAACTAAATGACAAATAGCAATAAAAATTCACAGAATAGTGGCTGACAGTTATGCCAACCTGGGAAAAAAATTTTTTTGAAATATTCTCAGAGGGAAAATTAAAAATGATAATTTCCGGGTACTTATTTGACAGAATGTATTTCGAAACTTAAGGCAAACATTTTTTTTTGAAATCTTAATACATGAGGCATCATCTTCTTTTGAAATGCTTTAAAGCTAAAATTAATACTTCAATTAATTTGATGAATTTTATAGATCATTTACAAATAAATTTTTTTTCGATTAAATGTGATTTGCGTGTGGCTGAAATATATAATATATTTCCATGCAAAATGTATATGAGTACGTACATGAGGGCGAGTCAAGTTAGCAAAGCAAAATTCTATCGTTTTTAGATTGCAATATTTATTTGTGAATGATCATTGGGTAATTAGTTTTAGACCCATTGATACTTGGGCAAAAAACATACTTAGAATCACCCAAAATGGAACTGTACCTACAAAATTTATCACAATTTATTCATCATATTAAATTTATCTACCTTAAAATACATATCATTATCATTATTGCAATCACCTTAACTTCTAGTTATTATCAGTAACTCATAGAGGGAACAATATGTGCCAAATATATGTACTACTTAGCATGCACCATAAAGATAATCAGTGGGTGCGACCTGTAATAATACTTGTTTCTGCATGTTTGGGATTTATTATCAAAAATGTGTGTGCGTACTTAAATCAAATATATTATATAATTTATATATATACATACAATGCGGAAATATACGTAACTATGCTAGACAATGGTAAAAACAGATTTCAACATCATAGAGAATACAAAATTGGTTAATTTTAATATTGTATAAATATTAAAGAAGAATACGAACACACGCAGATATATGTACATAGTATACAGTCATATATTTAAATCCCAAAAAATGAAACTATAGCATCAGCAGCAAATAAATAACAGAGTTGCTAAATAAACAAATAACAACAAGAAATTATTATCATATAATGCAAAAGGCGTTAAAAAAGAATCTTTCGTCTTTTTTTTTTTTTTGTATATATTCTACTTCTTTTGCCTCTTCATCGACATACATATAGTTACCTATTATATAATATATATGTAAAAATGATTTTCATTGAAAATTGCCCTTACACATGCAATTCCCCAGGAAGCTATTAGTGTCGAAAAACACACTAGCACAGATAAACACATATACGGGTATATATAATATATTGAAAGGTATTTACTTTCATTTTTTGGCTTCTTTTATTAGACACACAACCGTTGTTGAGGTTGTGCTACATTTGCTATTTAGGATAATTTTCATAAATTTACGTCGCGAACACATTTTCAATACGCCTATATGTTTTCATAAATGTATATTTACATATGCCAATCATACCAATTATTATTTAGTCAGTAAATGCTAGAGTAAACAGATTTTAATGACAAAAATATTGAAATTTTTTTATACAAACTTAACTCTTATAGGATACAAAGAATCATTTGGTCAAGCCTCTCTTCCAAGATTATTATTAATTTTAGATTTGAAAAGTATCGAAAAAGTATTGAAAAATATCTCCTAATATTAGCCAATTCCGAAGAGTAGAACCCCCCTTGTGATATCCCTGGTTAATGAAATATTTATTGGATTTTAATATTTAATTTAATTTAATTTAATATGGAAATTTATCTAATATGACTTGTTTTGAATATATCTATATTAAAAACTTCAAGCAATTTCATGAAAAGTCTTAATTTAGTGAAATATCATATATCCTTTTAAATCCAAACCTTAACTTAACTCAGAAAAATACATCGTCTTCATTTATAAACGGAATGCGTGCTTCTAAATTTATTCTCACATAATTTATGTTGGAACTTAACTGAATTTAATGCTTTTCACCTACTTCTATTATTACTGTTGTTGTTGTTGTGATTGTTATATCTCTTTCAGATACTCATTTGATTGGGTGATGGTGGTTTTCGGTTTTATTACAGACACTACAGACCACATAGATTATATTGTTTTATAGCGCAGACCTCCAAATAATTAATGTTGTTACTGCTGCTATTATTTTCCACCAGCATCGGTGTGTTCGATGGACATGATGATAACATAACATTGGTTTTGATAGCTTACCTTAGATGCATTCAATTGTAAGCAATATGCAATATATCCGCATATATATGGAATTGTATATGGCCATATCTATCTATTTTATATACAAAGTATACTCGTACATACATAGGTATGTATGTCATTTGAGTGCGTTAGTATACCTGAATGTATATTTGTGATGTAACAGTTTTTCCAACCTGCTCTATTTATTGTTATTGCTATGTAATGCTGTTGGTGGCCAAGTTAATAAATTTCCATTTTGTTTGTAATAAATCAAGTGACTGGAGAGATGGTCAGCACTGTACGAACATATTTTTTCACATTTTTGTTTTGGTTTTGATTTGTTTTTTTTTTTCATTTTGTTGTTTCCCCATTTTTTGTGTATGTGTCTGTGTCTAGCTTTATGCGCCATCCTTTTTATTTTTACTATTATTGCTACCATCATCATCATCTACGTCATAATCTTCGCCATCATCATCATAATTATGATCAATATCATCATCATCCTCTGTTTTATGATGAACATTAACAGGCAAATGAAAATTTGCCGCTTGGCAACACAAACGAATGTAACATATATTCGCACAATTGCAGACACGCATGAAATCTACTTGCCACACTATACGTTTAGTTGTACATATATTTTTCGGCATTTAACTTGTTTTTCATACTCCACAAAAAACACAGAAACGCACACAAAATGAATCACTTTTTGCCATTTTAGGGTGTCTACTGAACAGACGTAAATATTTTTATTGACACTAGCATGTGCGTTTGTGTGTTTTTTTAATTTAAGATTTCAATTTTAACACCACATTTCATGATGTTATACATCAACCATCCTTATATCTATCTAATTCGATATAATGTTGACGATGTAGAGTAGTTAACAGAACAACCACCAGAAGCTATGAACTGTAGAAAATGGTGAAAATTTGAAATTGGTTAATGTGATTTATTTCCAAGTGCCATACTTGAGACTAGATTGCTTGTAGTTAAGGGTTAAAATTTCAGTTGTTTTCTGTTTCTGTTTTTTTTTTGTGTATGTCTGCCATTGATGCAAATAACATGTTGTTAATGATAAAGGAGCGAGCTTGTGATTGGATGATATTGTGCCCATGTTACTACTACATACATATTACATATACACATACACATTAGTCATCCCTTCTTTTTAGATATATATATTTTCAAATTATTCAACAATTTTTTGCATTAATTGTTTGTGCATGGATGTACTACATATTAACTTTAGCAACATGTAAACACATTTCAGTTGTTTTCACCAACATGTTCCCATAGTATTCATTTGTGTACATCAACTGCGGCAACTATGCCTCAGCTGATTTCTGCAACATATTCTAACGATAGTTGTTTCTGTGTAGGAACAAATATTGCTAAAAATACTGCTTATTAAACTAGATACATATTTATAAAAAATGTAATATACATAATGTAATATGCAAGGTATATTCATTTCGGTCAGATGTTTGTAACCACTTGAAGGAATCTTCTGAGATATAGAACAGTAAATATATTCGTGATCAGCGTCGCTTAAATTAAAATGGTTCTCTCGCGATTTTAAAATATGCCTATCTGGTTTTAATGACTTCACAGTATAGGGTTATCCATTTTGTGGTTCCGAAAGCATAGTCAGACTTCCGAGTTTATAATAAAAGAAAAACTCTAAGCGAAAATTTAAAATCGCTTAGCTGTATTAAATTATCGTTTATCGGTTTTAAATTTTCGCTTGGCGTTTGTTAATTTTTGCTTAGCGGTTTTAAATTATCTCTTAGCGGTTTTAAATTATCGCTTAGCGGTCTTAAATTTATGCTTAGCGCTTGGCGTCTTTCAATTTTCGCTAAGCGGTTTTTTAATTTCGCTTGACGATTTTTGATTTTCGCTTGGCGTTTTTAATTCTCGCTGAGCGTTTTTTAATTTTCTCTTGACGTTTTTAATTTCGCTAATCGTTTTTTGATTTTCGCTTGGCGTTTTCTTGGCATATATTGATTTTCGTTTTGGATTTTTGATTTATGTTTAGGGTTTTTTAATTTAGGGTTTTTTTTGCTTACCGTTTTTTAATTTTCGTGTTTAAAATTTCCGCTTAGCGTTTTTTGATTTTCGCTCAGCATTTTCGTTTTGCGTTTTTTGATATTTGCTTTGCGATTTTAAATTTCCGTATAACGGTTTTAAATTTTCTCTTAATGTTTTTAATATTCGCTTAATGTTTTTTGATTTTCGCTAAGTGACTTTTAGTTTTCGCTTTGTTTAGTTTTGCTAGTGTTTTTTGATTAACGTTTTGTGTTTTGTTTGATTTCCGCTTAGCGGTTTAAGATTTTCGTCTATTTTTTTTTTATTTTCGCTTGCCGTTTTTTTTTTTTTTTTTGGTTTTCGCTAACGAATTTTACTTTTCGCGAATTATGATTAAGGGTTTGCTTTTTTTGATTTACGCTTAGCGTTTTTTTATTCAATCTTAGCTGTATTAAATTATCGCTTGTTAATAAATAATAATCGCAATAATAAAAACGATTGCTTAGCGGTTTTAAATTTTCGGTGTTTCTCTTAGCGGTTTTATATTTTCCCTTAGCGTTTTTTAATTTACCCTCAGCGGTTTTTGAATTTATGTTTGGCGTTTTTAATTTTCGCTTAGCGGTTTTTGATTTTCGTTTAGTGTATTTGCGCTTAGCGTTTTTTGATTTTCGCTTAGCGGTTTTAAAGTTATGCCTAGCGTTTGTTAATTTTCGCTTGTCGTTTTTCAATTTTCGCTAAGCGGTTTTTGATTTTTGCTTGTATCGAATTTGTTAATTTTCGCTTGGCGTTTTTTTATTTTCATGGGACGTTTTTTGATTTTTGCTTAGCGTTTTTTAATAATCGCTTGGCGGTTTTTGATTTTCTCTTGGAGTTTTTTATTTTCCGCTTGGCAAAAGCCAAGCAAAGCAAAGCGAATATTAAAAAACGCCAAAACGTTAAATTAAAATAAAAACTCTTAGCATAAATTTAAACCACTAAGCTAAAACCACTCACTCATGATCCTTGTTTTTACCTCAATAGTTTACAATTCAACCGTTCCAAAAATTATATTTTCTTTACTAGAGTTCCTGTAGAGAATGTAACTTCTTTTAAAACATGCCGAACATACAAACTGTGTAATTGAAAATATGTACATAATCCTTTCCTTTTCACAAAATGCTTAATTAAGAATATTTAAGAAATTTCTATAATTAATTGTCAAATACCAATTTAGTATAATTGCAAATTTTCATTATCAATTGAGTGAATATTAACATAGTACATTCAGTTTAATTATTTAAAATGTCCTTTTACATTTATTCAACTGCGAATTACTTTTGTGTATAATTTAGGATTTTCTATAAAATTCATTAAAACCATTTCATAAGATCTTTCGCCTTCATTACTTTCACAAAAGCCACAAAAAGTTTATGTACACATTTACGAATACAACATGTATATATGTATGCTCCCTTTACCAAATTACATATGGTTCATATACATTTAGTAACTATTGCATATGGTACATAAATAGAAATATATTTCATTTTCGAAATTATTAATTCATGTTAGTGTTTGGGGAAATAATTTTTGGAAAATTTCATAAAATCACATTAATTAAAATTTATGATTTTATACATATGGGTCGTACTTATATACATACATACATGTATACGAATGAGTACATTTGCATATGCAAACGTACAACTGTATGTACTTAGTAACATTATTGTATGTAATAAATGCAATCACAAATATATATGCATTAGCATACGCTAATAAGCATTGTGCCAATTCCCACAATACTAGTGACAAAATTACATATGTGCGCAAATATGCGTGTGCGTGTGTGTGTGTGTTTGCAAAATAGCAAAACTAAATTTCAAATTATTATAGAATTTACAAAATATCCAAATTTACACTATCCACTTTACATAGTTACATATTGTATCAACATTAAAAATCCTTTCTATTGCTATTTTCACTATATGAAGCCTCTAAAATGTTATACTAAAACGATAATCCAATAACCATAATGCAATCAGCATAAAGTTTTGTAAATATGTTATACTATATAACTATATGCTTGCTCTATAGATACTTGCTAAGCTAACTACTACACACACATATGCATGCATACTTATGTACATGCATATCTCGATCATTTCATGGTAAAATGATATAACTCAGAAACAAAATTTAAATAAAAAATTATCAGTTTCAGCGAAATACAAAAGTGATAAAATTCGATATACAGTATTCTGTCATGGAATTAAAGAATTCACACCTGCCTCACTTAATATCTACACTACACTATAATTTACAGCAATTAAAAATGTCTATTTATGATATCATTTTGTATAGCATTTTGTATGAGGGCGTGACATATCTGCATAACCTTTAATTTGCCTAACTATATGAAACTTTAATTATACAATATATATATACGTGTAATAAGAATTAATTTTATTATGTGTAAATGAGTTGGGCTGTGTGCATATGTGTGAATGAACAATTTTAATATAGTCATAATCTGTTCATAATTTGCTTCTGTGAAATTGGTTTCAATTTGTTATTGCCATATGAAAATTTTATTGTGAGAAAATTTCTTAATCAATATGTTGAATATTATTATTGTTGAAAAAATATATAAGCCTTCACTTCGGTTTCTATGGCGCTGTGATATACTTTTCAATCTCATAGGAGCATGATGAAGGAACAAATTGAGAATAATAAATATTTTGTCATGACAATTTGGATGTTAAAGGCAACGTTACCAACATACAAAAACATATATAACAGTGTTTCCATTTTCTTAGCAACATTTAGATTGCGAACATATTGAAATGACTTAGCAACATATAACTTCATGTTGTTTACTAAATTCAAAAGAATGTTTCATGGATTTTTGCTCAACAAAATCTTTGAACGACGAATAAATATTTTGGCATGACAATTTATATGTTAAATATAGTGTTATCAACATATGTAAACGAATTAATTTTTCTACGTTCTTAGCAACATAAAGGACTATATCTTAGAGCATTGGTAAAATGATAAATTTGTGTCATAATTTGGTATTTTGATTTTTTTAATTGCATTTATAATAATAATCATATAAAATTTCGCTGAAAAAATACTCTAGGTTATTTTAATTTTTATTTATTCGTTTCTTTTTCTATGAATTTGCATAAGGAATCCAAAATATTGTATGTGAAACAAAAACGAACTCTAAACGAAATTTTTCCAATGATTCATTTTTAATAAAACCAAGCACGAATTACTATTATAAAATTTTTATAGCTATTATTCGATACGATAGCATTTTATACTTTAACTTTCTCACATATTTTGTTATGCCACAGAAATAGTACTAATAAAATAAATTCCATACATACGAGTCGGAATAATTTAGCACATGTGATTTTACAAGATTTACTATTACAATAAAAATACCTTTATATAAAATCTTAAAACGAATCGTCCAAAGCAAAGTAATTAAAAATTACATTTTGCCACCTCTCAGATATATAGATATATATTAATAAAGGGAATTTCAATTGGAAAAGTTTAACTTCACTAATACCGATACCCTACACAATGACAAACAGACAATTAGATTTGTGAAAAAATATACTTCTATGCTGGATGTAGATTTCATTGATAAAAATATTTTGATTTGCATAGTTTCAATTATATACCATTATTATTTACTGAGCCAAAAATTAATGCTTTTTACCTAATCATAATCATATTCATTTTCAAAACAACTCAAACTAAATATATCCCCTACTCTTTGGGTGTAGAGTATAAAATTCATCAATAACGTGAATACTTTCTTTCTTTAACTTTTCAAATTGGCAAAGAAAAAAAAAACCAAAAATAAGTTGAATATGAACAAGATTTTCAAATCTATTTTATTAAAAAGGGAAAAAGGCAATTTCATGCCACAACACTAATACATATCACCACTACCCACTTCAAGTATTGTACAGTAAACATCTTAAGGCAATGCCAATGATGACGACGGCTACAAGCACTTCGTCATACATCATTTATTTACGTGAGTCAATTAAAGTTTGCACCATGAAAATGGCAACAAAAAAATAACAGCCACAATTTCTGCAGCTGCAACGGCAATATGCATAGAGTGTGTCTTTGAAAGTTTTTTTACCTTTAACAATTGCTTTGACAGCCATACTTATTGGTATATGTATCAGTGTAGCAGTGTTATTCAACCATTTTTGTATTGCGATAAAAATTCACAAAAATCTTTACGGTATAGAAATTGAATGTGCGCATACAATTATGCAGTGAAATTTTATCTGCAATAAATTCAAACAGTCATCTGTATGGCATATGTATTGAGGATCCACATAATTGTAATACCATGTGAATTGCTACTAATTCAATTATGGTATATATCGCGACCAATACATTAAGAAACATGAACTGAGTCATCCACTCTTAAATGGCGAAGTATAAGAAATGACAAGAAAAATAACGATAGTTAAATACTGCAACTCATATATATGTATATATATATATATATATATATATATATATATATATATATATATATATATATATATATATATATATGTATATATATATATATATATATATATATATATATATATATATACATATATATATATATATATATATATATATATAGTTATATATACATATCTATGCATAATAGCTAAAGTTAGAAAGGAAATAACTTTTTAATTATGCATATAGCAATATTGGTGCATTCATAAAATAATCAAATAGTTTTGTGTTTATCAAGATCTGTCTGCTTCAAAATAACTATGCGACACATTTACACAGCTACCAGATATTTTTATTATAAACAAACTTTATGAAAGTCAATCATTTTCTTGTTATTTAATACCAGACGACATTACAAGTAAATAACATCGTCTGAAAATCAATAGATAAAGATAGGGAGGGAACTGGTTCGGAGAAGGTCAGTCATACATATTACTGACCTCAAGATGATTCTTAGACAGCTATTGTCGAATATTGTGTATTTTTTCGGTCATTTTATTTGGGAGTGCCCTCAAAGAGTGAAGAAAGGAGGTAATTAAGGTGTTTTAAATATCGATAAATAACCCGATAAATCGCCTCTAAAGAGGTGAAATGCATAAATGACCCCCATTAGTTTTTCTACCTCAACTTCCTCTTTCTTTCAAAAGTATAAAAATATATCCATGTCTTCCTATTGTACATATTTACATAGATACTTGTTTTATTTCTAATTTTTAATTTGTCGTTTCTTCTCTCTTTCCAGGTATGTAATCATATTCCACATCAGTCTTAGAAGAAGTTCAAAGCAAACAAACATTAATAGAATGTGTTCATCTATTGAGTGAGTTTCATTACTGCTTGATAGTCTTTTTTTGTAAAACGAAAGGAATAGGTAATTCAAATTTTTTGGTATCTGTAAACTTCATAATTTAAATATTGTCAGGTTTTGTTTTCAAAACGTATTTATCATAAATCGTACATAGCTCAATGTTACAATGCCTCCAAATGGCGTACTTCAAACGTAACTTGACTTAAAATGATATCAAACGTCAACAATTAAATATATATAAAAATAATCAAATGAAAAGGGGAAATCAAACGTCAACAATTTATAATTTTAAAAGAACAAAAAATATATAATAAAATGAAAAACAAAATTTATAATAAAAACATTATGGTACATTAAACACTCATTAAACAGCAACAATATTAACAATCAATGTAATTTAAGCAATTAGCAATTACGCATTGAAATCTGCAAGTATGTATATAAGTGTGCACATGCATGCAGGGCGTCAAATTGAGTAACTACTCTAAGGTTGACTAACATAAAGCAAAATAATGGATCAAAGACCAGCTGTATGTAGCGAAGCAGCTGAGTTCTTTCAAACAAACAAAATTGTAAAAGCGAAATGAAAAACAAAAATGTAAATCTACAAATTAACAACAACTTCATAATCGTCTTTCTTCGCATCAAAAGAAATTAATATTCATATTCGAAAAAAAAAAATAGAAGAGGAAATGCAAGCGTGTATAGCACTTGGAGGAATGAGTGTATGAAAAAGAAGGCGTAAGAAAATTATTCACTAACTGCAACTACCAACAAATACCATAAACACTACCACCGCCTTTTAATATTTGTCGTTTTGCTGAAGAGCCTCTTGAGTAATTCACTGAAAGTTCTCTATGCGTCGTCTCATAAACATCATCAAAGTATCGCGTGTGCTTGAAGAACGACTGAATACATGGTGGTATATATGTGCTTCCATGGAAATAATGTTAGTACAATTGAACAATAAATTGCTTTATTTTATTACCAAGCAAAACACTACAAATTTTGTATTTCTAAGAAAACCTTAACTTTTGACAGCAACATATTTGACACGCAAATCACTAAATCGCTGAAGTATAAACTACGAGTGTATGGATTTTCTAAAATTTTCAAAGCTCACTCTAATGATTTAAGTGTTTTTTGTTCTGTTTTGTTTTGTTTATTTTGCAATGGTAAATTCCCCTTTTGCTGATACGAAATAGAAAATGCAACAAATACCATAATTACAATTTCAAGAAATTCGAAGGGTTATTTTTGCAATACATTGAAACAAATTAAATAATTATAAAGGATATTTGTCAAATTCATACATATCATCATTTACACATAAAAAAAAATATAAAAAAGTAATTCAACATTTTACCATTTTCAATGTCACATTTCGTCACAGTCACTTGTGAAAAATCTGAACGAAAGACAAATACCACAGGGAGCATAAAATTAGCGCACATTGTAGATAGATACCCACTGTGTTAATGTCGAATACATAAAACACACACACATAGACATACATATATTTACACATTTCATACTTTTTTTTCACCTTAACTAACTAATAACCCTCTTCAACCACTCAAAACCAATTGAATTGCTTCCGGCAAAGTTAAAAGTCTACACAAAGTGAATTGACATGAAGTGCGTATGTGCGTATGTCACCACATAAGGGTTAATAAGTAACTCAAGCACCCTCTTTAGGATAGTACTTCACAAGCAAAAAAATTATTGTATTAATAAAAATAAAAAAAAAGTAATAATCAGTTGGAAACTATTAAAGCAAATTATAGATTTTAGAAAACTAAAATTGTAATTACACGGGAAAAGCAAAAATTCAACAACAACAACAAAAATGTATATATAAGGAAAGGAGTTGATTTTCTAATTAATATTATATGGGTTTTATTGCATAAATCTGATATAGAAGGGGATGTACTCTACAGATAAGCATAATATTTTTCCATAGGTATTCATTATGATTTTTTGTATATTAATTTTAGCTCGCATATAAAAATCTTAGGTTATATACGGGTACATATAGAGAGTTTAGAGGGCAAATTGCAACCCTGTTTTAGTGGTCGTTGAAAGTCGAAATAAAAAAAAAACATTTGCCCAATAATGTCGAATTTCAAATTTCTCAAATGAGTTTGAATTTATTGTAAAAATATTTGAGAGAGTATCCATATGGAAAAATTGTTAAATTAAAAATAAAAATTTCTTCTTTACTCTTGTAGCCCATGAAACACTTTGGTCAATAAGTCCTGAAGCTGGCATATACAAAAAATTTTGATTTTTTGTAAAATTCGATTTTATTCATCGACATAGTTTCCTTAAGGACAGCCGAAGGATATGGCACTGCGTCCATTTCTGAACCCTCCAATTATTTGAATAGATTACTGCCTCCAATTATATAAATGAACTTCTTTATTGTTCTTATTTCATTTGCAACCTGTTCTCCTGGCTGAATTATTTCCCTGCCTATTGTCTGCCTTCTTGTTAGAGTTCTTCATACATTTTCTTTGCCAGCCTTGTAGAACGATTTATCTTTGACCACAGGCCAGGCTTCAGTTTCTGTAGTGACTTTATCATCCGAGCACATGATCCAGACGTTTGAGCGCCTCTCTATGGTCCATCTGTCAGAGTATGTGATAGGTATCGCAGCTCCATTCTGACCAAATTTAGTTACTTTTCCAATTTTCATATACATACATACTATGTATGTATGTACATATTGACACATGCATATATATGTATGTAATAGAATATTTGTATTGTTGTAGAAATCCCTTGAGAGCTATATGAAAGAACGAATTTGTTTTTTCTTTTAGTTATATCCGACGATATGTATGTGCATATGCAGGCAAAAATTTTGTGCACAGCTCCTCAATATACGATAATGATGAAACGATGAAATGTTGCATTTTTATTCTTTTGCACTTCTGCACATCAAATGCCTCAAATGTCGTCACTGTCCTCCTCATCATCCATCCATCCATTATTGTGTTAGTATAGTATAATGATGATGATGATGATGATGGTTAAAGCGTGAAATGAAATGAAATTTATGATGGAAATTGTTTATATTTCCCCACACGCGCATCAATGTACACACACATGCATACATTAATTTACTCATACTTGGACTTATTTTCAAGTCGCGAGCTTATAGATTCTTATGTACACAAATGTATGCATATATATTTAATGCCTTAGCACACAAGTGCACAAAATAAATACAATATACGATTATTTTGTATATTGTGTGTACGATATAATACAATAAGAATATAAAAGCAGCCAAAATTCAAACCACAAAAAAACAATAATAGCCACAATAGCTACGATAGCAATGCAAAAAAAAAATATATATATACAATATATGCTTATAGAGTATGTATAGTATATAAATCCATTTTATATCGCCAATAAAATTAATTGATACAAACAATAACAACAATAATAATAACAATAACAACAACAATAATAACAACAATAACAACAACAACAACAACACATACTAGAGCAAATGCCAATATGAAATATACAAAAGACAAACATACATAAATAATAATAGGAAAATTATTATTAAGCGAACATATGCAGTGGAAGAGTGTATTATGATTGAATGAAGCATACGTATGATATAATAAAAAAAAAAATAATATATAATAAAAAGAATAAACAATAACAATTTTATTGTTAATTTTATGGATTTTAACTTTACTGCTTTTTTGCTAGCCTCTTTATATACATAACTATGAGTATACTCGTATGTACATAGGTAAGAGTATCATCCACCCTCATAGAGTTCATATAAAATTGTGTATATTTATATTTACGTTTCACTCACTGGCATATATGTTATATATAGTCGCTTCACACAAACATACACATATGCTATTATTAATCTATGTGAAGTGGCAAATTTGGCATCAGTTTATTTGTTGAAATTTTAAGAAATTATTGTTTATCCGATCTTTTAATGTTTTAAGTGATATGAACAGAAGTATAAAAATAAATATACTTATGAACATAAAATATTGCCTTAAAAGCCTACAATAATTCCATTATAATTATTTTATGCTTACCTACATGAAAGAAACGATTCTTATTCAAGTGGACATTATTATATGTAGACTTATGAGCACACGATCTACTAGGTACGACAATTATGTATTAAGACTGCCTCTAGAAAACACAATTAAAACACGATATCTGCTAATTTTTCGGTATATTTATTCGAAATATTTTCCTCCTGATTTAATACGCTCGTTACATCGATTTAATAGTGATTCAAACGCGTGTTCCAGCTCATTTTTCGGAATTGCCTCCAGTGCCCTCGTCGAAGCCCGTTGTATGGCATTCAACGGGCATTCTTTCAACTTCAATTTCAGATTTGGGAACAAAAAGAAGTCGCACGGTGCCAAATCAGGTGAATACGGCGGGTGATTCAACACACAGACCTGACCGAAGAATGTGATGAGCATTGTTTTGATTTTTGATGGAACTTTTCGTGTTTTTTTGGCTTGTGGTGAGTTTTTTGATTTGCATTCCGCACTTTGACGCTTGGTTTCTGGATCGTATTATAAACACTATGTTTCATCACCCGTAACAATTGTTTTGAGGAAGTTTAGATCATTTTCTGCAGCTGCAACCATGTCTCTAGAATGACTGACTCTCATTAATTTTTGGTCCTCGGTCAATGCGTGTGGAACAAATCTCGCGCAGACCTTTGTTTTGCCCAAATCCTCGTGAAGAATGAGTCGGATAGTTTCTCTGTTGATGTTTAAGGCCTCTTAAACATCAACATCCTTCTTTTATTTCATCTTCCAGCGACTCTCTGCCATCCACAAACCATTTATGCCATATAAAAACATTTGATCTTGATAAACAAGCATCGCCATACACTTGCTGCATCATTTCGAATATTTCTGATGCACTTTTACCAATTTTTGCGTGGAATTTAATGACCGCTCTTTGCTCCATGTTAAAATTTCAACATCAAACGAACACGTGTTTTGTAAAATGAATGTCAATAAACATTAACTGTCAACCAAATGCCATGAAAGGCATACAGTTAGTAGAGGAAGGTTGAAGCTTCAAAACGCATGTACTCACACATAGATGGCGCGCTTGGTTGCTGAGGTATGGTTCGAGTCTTAATACATAATTGTCACACCTTGTATGTTAGTAATTACTAAATTATACAATTTTTTTTATTACAATTTTTATTTTATTATTAAAATTTAGCAATATTCCTAAAAGATTGTAGATTTCTAATTTTTGAATGAAATATTATGTGTTTGGTGGTCTTAAAGAAATCCAACACTCGCCGGAGAAAGTATTATTAAAAGAGGCTATGATGCCACCTTGGGTTTATTATGGTCTTTTATAAGCAAACATTGTACCTAGGTGATGTCCTCTATGTTCCGCGTGACTGACATCCAATTAGAATGTTTTCTATACTGGATAGAAATGTATGTTGATAAATTTAGGCATTATTTGAAGAGTGAGTGTGAAGCGTTGAAGAAGTGTCTTTTTAAATCCTTATTAGAATCACCTATTCAAAATATGTTTATATACAATATAAATTTTCTTTCGTAAGAAATAAATCCATTTTGCTTCATTAAGAATAATCATCTTTTAAACAAATCCCATAGAGTTAACATAGCCGATTTTTGAAATTGAGTGTTTCATCATAAAAATGGGCAGTACAAGTAATTCAATTTTTTACTTTTGTATATAAAACAATTATTCCGATTGAAAATCCAACAAGCTCACAAGTCTAAATACTCAATCTCATTTCAATATGTAACACTAAGTACACAAGTACTCAATGTGCACCCATATATTATAGGTATTATCTATCCGCCTATCGGTCTGTTTCAGTGGCTTTCCCTGTGCATTTTGCAAATGATTGCATTTGCAGATTATTTGAATTTCAGATTTGGCATGGCATGGCATTTAATCCATGACGATAGCATATCGTACATCACATACATAGAAACAGAAGCAGCAGCAGTAGCGGCGGGTACTTGATTTATTGTTAAATCCATGAACATGATTATTAATTCCTCTTCGGAGTTTTTTTTGCTTTTTCATACATGCAACCAACAGGCAATAGTTATTCATAACCTAAGAAAGGGCGAGAATCCCTTGAATAGTGTGTGTGTGTGTGTGCATGTGTGTTGATGCACACAAACGGACGCAGTGCAACGCTCATGTAATCGTTGTTAATATTGCTATTAAATGAAATACTTTAATTTTGCAATGCATTTACTTATGCATGTACCCCTGTAGCGCACAATTTGCAGAAATCAACAGCGGTAAAATGTATTAATGCAAAAGAAGGGTGTATGTGTGTGTGTGTGTGCTAAGTAAAAGAACCACTTTTTTCCCAAAATTTGTGTTGAAACATTTGTAGCGAAAATTTGATTTATACATTTCATGCTGCGATTTGTTTTTTTCCATTATTCTATTTTTTTTTTTTTATTCTTCTTGATATATGTTTCCCTAATATCCCACCTCTTATTGTAATGCCAATTGTTATTCTTTCCAGCTAATGCATATGTGTATGCATATGCAATTGAAACATTAATGAAATCCAAATGAATTTTTGTGTGTGTGTGTGTGTTTTTTTTATATGCATAATTGAATTATTACAATTTTAAAGCGTATTGTTACAAAACACCCTATTCGAGGTTGAGTTATAGGCAGAAGAAGACGACCACCACCCTACTTAATTTCTGAATTTGAATAACCTCAAAACAACCCTCTCTTCCTTTGCATAATGTTCAATTGTAATTTTTCTCATTTGCACGCTTTAGTAAGCACATCCCGCAGGCGCTATTTTTATAGGTTTTAATTCTTTATCATGTTGATTATAACTCGTAATATTGTTATTAGTAGGTTTTATTTTTATTTTTTTCGTTTTTTGTTCATTTTGTTCCGCTTTTCCGCTTACTACTTACCTATAATACAATAAATTAATATATTAGCCTGAGGATGAGAGCGTACAAAAAAGTACCAGCATTTAAAAGATACAAGCAGGTACACCTGCACAAGTTAGATGAGGGAGCTCTACGTAAATATATGAGAAAGAGGGAAATTGAAGACAGAACAAAATGTATTTAATAAAGCGGGTATAACCTCAAGTAACTTTTATGGAAAGTAGTAAAACGTGTTGCAATGTCATAACTCGTAACATAAAATAGTAAGAATGCATTTGCATCTGAAGAAAATGTATTGTAGTTGATAGTTGTATACATTTTCCTTAATGCATATTTGCGACTATGCATATGTATATAGTTACATCATTAAACAATTATATGTAGGGGAAAACATGAATAGATTGGGACCTGATTTTGTTTTTATGCATACAAATTTATCGAATAATAATTTCGTTTATATGAACGAATCCTTGGTTAGAAACCTAAGTGAGTTGTTCTTGAAGAAATTTTATTGATTGCATTAAAACTTATTAATTTAAATACATTTTGAATATTTATTAATATTAATAAGTTTCAAAAAAAGTATTTTTTCAAAATATCATCGGATATAAATGGGGCAATTGACGCTCTGGAAATGTAAATGCAGTGAGATGGAGGAAATATATTTACTATGTTAATTTATGAATATTTGTAAATCAAATTAAAATTTTATATGGGGACTATGTTGAATTGTGCACAGAATACCTCTAAATTTTCTTTGCAGTATGACTTTGCTGGAAAAATTCGATTTCTGAAGTTTTAGAGAGAAACATGAAAATATAATTGTACCTTTTATACGAAATTTTGATTAAAAAAAATTAAAGTTTTATATGAAGACTCTGTATATTTATGAATATACGTACTAACTTTAAGGCTGGTGTGAAGAAAAAGAAATTAGATTTCTAAAGTTCTAGAACATTGCATTGAAGAATTATGCTACCTTTCATACAAATTTGTCGATTTTTATTTTTTATTTATTTATTTATTTATTTTTATTTTTTTTTTTTTTGAAATACTTATATTTTAATTTTCTGTGATGTAATTATTTGGTGCAAAAATAATCGGACCATAACATTAGAATGCTGCATTGCAAAATTGTAATGCCTTTTACACAAATTTTGTTGATTTATTAAAAAATATAAAAATTTCATATAGGAACTTTCATACAGATTTGTCGATTTTTATTTTATTTTTTTTTTTTTTGAAATTCTTATATTTTAATTTTCTATGAAGTAGTCATTTGATGCAAAAATAATCGAACCATAACTTTAAAATGATGCATTGAAAAATTGCGGTGCTTTTTATACAAATTATGTTGATTTGTTAAAAAATATAAAAATTTCATATAGGAACTTTCATACAAATTTCTCGATTTTTAGTTTTTTTTTTTTAAATTCTTATATTTTAATTTTCTATTAAGTAATAATTTGGTGTAAAAATAATCGAACCATAATTTTAGAATGATGCATTGTAAAAAACAGTGGTGCCTTTTACACAAATTTTGTTGATTTATTAAAAAAATATAAAAATTTCATATAGGAACTATGTCCTTTAATGAATGGAATGTCTTTATATTTTTATTGTGAAATACTATTTTGAGTAGTTTCAGACAGAATTAACAAATAACAATACAAACATTTTTCGATTTTGCTTAATAAAATGAAATTTTATATGCCAACAATATTTATTTATTTATTTTTATTATTTTTTTTTTTTTTTGTGAAAATTCATTTTACTGCGAAAAATTAATTTCTGAAAAAATAAAGCTATTTTTCATACATGTTATTGAAAAAAAAAAATGAAAACTCACCCCAACTCACGAGCCTTTACCCTAGTTTTGTGATTGGAGTTCTCATAACTTCATAAGCATATATAAGAAACTAAATGTAACTAATCATTATAGCTCTTACAGCTTAAAAAAAAAATAAATAAATATGTGACACTTAAAGCCCCAAAGTGCTCATTGGCCGAGCTTCTCTTCTATTACTGTTGTGCGTCTTAAATTTTGGACAGTATTAGAATGGACCTACTTATTTTAGCCGGTTCCGAACGGCAGAACACTTGTGACATCACTTTTTCTGAGCTTTGTCACAGAGTTCTTTTTAGAAGCTTTTTCATGGCAAGTTGTTACTGTCGGAAGAATTGCCAATTGCTTGCCGACAGGTGGGTACCATTCGAAAGAAAAATCTTTTCGATATAAAATTTGTTATGCATCAGCCGGGTATTGAACCACGACCTACAGATCAGAAGGCGAACACACTAACCACTGAGCTACGGCACCCACTTATATTTTCATGTTTCTCTCTAAAACTTCAGAAATCGAATTTTTCCAGCAAAGTAATACTGCAAAGAAAATTTAGAGGAATTCTGTGCACAATTCAACATAGTCCCCATATAAAATTTTAATTTGATTTACAAATATTCATAAATTAACATAGTAAATATATTTCCTCCATCTCACTGCATTTACATTACCAGTGCGTTAATCTCTTACAGCTTACTACTCTTAATAATGCAAATTACCAATGGTATGTGCATTCATTTACACCACCTCTTCCTTGTTTGCCATATGTCTCAAAGATTCTGTAATCATATAAATTATTCTAATATTTTATATCAGTGATAGGAAATCGTTTCACATTTCTTTTAAACTCACTTCAGGCGTCGCCTTTACGCATAAATCTCTATGTTCGAGTATAAGCTGTTTAACTGAATTGCTATTTCCTTTTTTGCCATGTGAATACAATTCGAAGTTGTTACAATGACTAACAATACTTTTAATATAATAACAATAATAATAACAACAACAACAACAAACTATGTACTTTTGTTAATATAAGCCATCTTACTCTCAGTCTATTCAATCTTTTCAATAAAAGAACTAAACAAAAAGGCGCCCAATTTAACACAATTCAACTCTATTGACATTCATAAAATTTTCTCCTTCTATGCTTGTTTTTTGTCAAAATAAATAAGCATATATATTTGTATACAGGAGTATGTCTTATAAGTGCTCGCATTCTCATTATAATTACATAGCATCGTATTACTTAACCAATGCTTTGCGTATTTATACACTTAATCAAATATCATGAATATAAATGAATGAATGAATTTTCTTGTCGTCATCATTACCATTATCATCATCATCATCATGATTATTAATGTAATATTATGAGAATTTGTTCGTTGCCTATTCTGTGTAACAGCTGCTCAATTATTTGGTATTGCCGCCTTTTGCTTTTTTTCTTTTTTTTTTTTGTTTTTTTTTTCAATTTTTAAATTCATCATTAAATTGGCACTGCCCACCTTAGGTAATAAATTTTGACAAGTTTTTGTCGTCATCATCATCATTATCATCATCGTCAGCGTGTCATATTCTATGAATTGATATATTCTCCGCTTGATGCGGTATTTATATTCATACAGAGGATAATTCTTATACAATTCAATTCAATTCATTTATTAAAGGCATACACCCAAACATACAAATATATATGAGTATGGATACGTGTATAAATACTCATATATCCTTATTATTGTCATCATTTAATAGGGAGTGGTGTACTGTTTCCTTTTGTCAGCCTAAATGAATATGTATATACCTACATACACACATACATTCAATATATACATACATATAGTATATGCCATATGCAAGTGTCTGCATGTCGCTTCAAATAATGACATAATTCCCCTTTTGTCATAGATTCACATACATACATACATACATACACACTGTGACATATTCTCTTTCACATTTCCACTTCATTTGTATGCTGTGAAAGTATGTCATTGTGTTTTGTGCGTGTGTATTGTATGAATATATACAATGTGTAATTTTTGGTATGACTTTGACACCACTTTTAAGGATAATTAGGGTTTCTCCGTTTTTACTCTCTATTTATTTATGATTATTATTTTTTTATTTTATTTTATTTTTGTTCATTTATTTGAAATGGTAACACTTGTGTGCACAGCTTGACATAAATAATTTAATACGCTACTGTTCTATTTGACACATACTCGTACAAGTATATGGCAATGTAATTGTATTTGTACATATATGTTATGTACTATATCCGTATTCATTTGTGGTATTATAACTCGTATTGGCATGTATGTTAGTTGTGTTGGTACTGCAGTTACATTATTCATTCGCTAACGTATATAAGTGTCAACCATTTTTCGTTGATGAATTCTTCTTTTTTGTTGTTGTTGTTTTTCCTTCCTTTGGTGCCATGCTTATTGACTGATAACTTGCGCTTGTTACTTTGACATTTACGCTTAAGTGATCTTTTGAGAGTACTTTCTTTATTTGACATAAAGGATTATCTATGCAATTGAATTGTTTTCTTTTTTGAGTTGAGTATTTGTATTTCTGATTTTGACTTTTATTAATAGAGGTTTAGTGATATATTTTCCAAATATATCTCGATTAATATTTTCGTTTTTAATTTGTATGTTGCTTAGGATATGAACCAAGGTAATTTTCAAGGTAATTTTCAAATAGTGAGTTCAAATATTGCCCAGATTCAAGTCAGATTTTTTGCCAAAATTTTCATACTGATAACAGAAATCTCACAAAAGTTCTGCCTATCAAAATTGGCTAAAATATTAAGCATTTTTCTGAAAGAACAATGGGAAAGCAATTCAGATTGATTTACTATGTACTGCCACAGCTTTAAAATTGGTACAAAGAACAATTTTTGGAATTAATCAAATGATAATAAAGTCGAAGAAGTCAAAACACAACAAAAGGCGTTAAAAGAAAATTGAAAAAAATAAACGTTTATTATGTGATTATCATATTGTCACATTTAAGATGCTGTAAATCAAAAAATATATATGATGATGTGATGTGATGATTATGATGTAATGAGCATTGTTCTTATGTGAGAATACTTTGACATATATGTCTAAGCCATATATCCTTTACGATATAAATAAACAAAATATTCGTTTAAAGCAATATCAAAAACAAAACAACAAAAACAACAATAAAAAAACGCTGAAATTTTATAATTATATTCAATCGAATAAGTACCATAAAATGTGATGTCTTGTGATGAGAATAATGGAGCTGCTCTTATAATTATAGGTATATCAATGTATATGAATACCATCTCTGTCATCAGCACCTACCTACTACTCATTCCATCGACAAATAGGAATTGCAAAGGAAATGAAATGAAATTTAATTCATTTTAATAAAGAAAAAAATAAACAAAAAATATTGTTCATTGAATTTTCTTCATCATTTAACACACTGAAAATTTCTTCTGTTCGTCGTTCGACGTCCATTCGAAGAATAAAAAAATAAATGCACACACACTCCCACACACATACAAACAGAAAATTGATTCGAATTCAGAAGGACATAAAAGTCGCAAATTGTGTCTGGATGGGTATGTGAGTGAATGTGTACATACATACATACATACATACATACATATATCGTACCTATATATGAAGTGAAGCGTATTTTTGAATTTCATTGCCGTTTCAATTAAATTCATTCGTTACGTGCAGCTGTACATATATATGATCTGAACGCTTAAATACGTAAATATATATCACCCAATAGAGGTATTCGATAAAATACAATAGATTTCAATCAAAAAACAAGAAGAAGATGAAAAATGAGCAATATTTTTTTTTTTTTTTTACAATTCAATGATTTCTTCTCAACAAAAATATTCGATTTAATTTTAAAACACGAATATCAACATCATCCATTCAGCATTATCAACAAGTACAACAAATACTTTGGTGTAAATGTCATGTAAATGAGAATAAAACAGTGGCGTCATTGGTCTTTAAAATGTTTACGTAAGCATCTCTCATGAACAAAATTTGAATAAGGTGGCACCTCTCAATACCCAATACTTAACGATTACCAAATTCTGACCGTATTTATTGATCACCACATTTATTTTGTCCAGTTTATGAGCATCCGAATTATTCATTTGGTTCCTTAGAAGCAACTCGAAACTTATCACTACGCTTCAATTGCACCAAATTGACAGCAAAGTCTCCTTTTCATTGCATATCAGCATATCGAAGTAGTTTGTGTTGGATCATCATGCTTGAATAATGATTGTTTTCAGTTGTCACTATCGTAAACAAACAAATTTACAAAATCTCTTTTAGTAATCTCTTGAAAATCCGCCTTGATGATGACTGCAACTAGGTCGTCATCCGGAATGGCTAGCCGACCGGAATGGCTGATGATTTTGGAGTGCAAAATCGCTGAAACGGAATTTGTCAAAACAATGTGCATCACCTATTATTATTATGCACACATTATTATTATTATTATTATTATTATTATCACATGCATATTATTAATAATACTGATAATAATAATAATAATAATAATAATAATAATAATAATAATAACATATAGCTAATAACTCTTAAATATCCTAGTTATTATTATATAACTGTTTGAATTTCTGTTTTTTATTTTTTTACTCATTTAATAATTTTTTAAATTAATTTTAATATTGAACTATTTGCATTAATTTGAAATTATAATAATGCAAAAACTTTGATTGCATTTTAAGCAAAAAAATTATATTTTGTTTTTTGTATTATATATTAATTACTTTGTTTACATTAGTTATTAATTAATTTAAAAAAAAATTATGATAATAACATTGCAAAAGTGCGTATTTTATGATTTTAAATACATATTAAAATTTTTTTTTGCTTTTACTGATATATTTTATTGATCATTTTATCATATATGACATATTCATTAGCTTTTTGCAATGATATGTAATTGCAGCATATAGTCCAAATATATTTTACACTTCACACCAAGCAGGGTATACAGCTTGCATCGTCCTACCGTCCATAATACTACATAAATAATATAGCAACATTTTGATTCACTTCAATCACGTAACAAATTGAATTGATACGCTAGACGCTTTGCTCCTACTATTTTTTGTTTGTTTATCATTTTTTTTTTTTCATCATCATTGTTGCTGATTGTATTGTTTTTTTTTTTTTCACGAGCTTCACGCTAAATTGTGCTATTTTATTCGAGAACAGATTTTATATGATATTTTCTTTTTTTCGTTTCTTTAGCGAATTTTCATAAAACATTGAACCATTGATTGTGAAGGTGGTGACAGTCAAAACAACCAAAAAAGAAAATGTCAGAATACACGTAAAGCGTACATGATCATATCGTAGCTTTTATTGTTGTATGTACTGTACGTGGAATATATTGTATATGAATAAGTGTGTGTGTGTCTCTTAAACAGTCAGCTCATATGCAGCGTACAACTTCAAATAGAATTGATAAACATAAATCATCAGAGATTTTCTATCTCACAAGAGACAGTAAAAAAGAAAAAGAGCAAGAGAGAGAGAGAGAGAGAGAGCGAGCCAGAGAAGGGATTTCTAGAGTAAATTGAATTCTTGTTGTAGAATTCAGAAGCTTCCTTTATTGTAGGATTTTGTGCTTATTTTTATACCCTGCATAATGCAATATGCATGGTATATTCATTTCGGTCAGATGTTTGTGTCCACTTGAAGGAATCTCCGGAGATATAGACATGGATATATATTCGTGATCAGCGTCGATTAAATTTTCGATTTAACGATGTCCGTCCGTCCGTCCGTCCGTCTGTCTGTCACCTGGCTGGTTCGCACGATAACTTGAGTAAATATTGAGCTATTTCGATGAAATTTGGCATAAGCAATCTATGATCCAAGGGTACGGAGGGGATTGATATTGGGCATGATCGGTCAATAACCACGCCCACACCAAGCATTCAAAGCGACTAACCTCGAAATTTTCAAAATCTTTAACTTGCTATAACTCACATAATATACCACTTGGGACAACAATATTTGGCACATAGACTTATATTATACTACTATATAACCTCGCCAAAAGTGGTAGAGCCACGCCTACTCTTTAGCGTAGCTCTCATACAAAGTGTCTGTACTTCTTTTAAATTGAAACAGCTGTAACTTCTACAATCTTTTGTCCAGAATAACTATAATTGACACTTAGATTAACACGGTAGTCAGAAATAATATGGCAGAAAATCAATGTGCCACACCCACTCCTTTTTGGGTCTCCCATACAAAGTTGCGGAAATTAAAAAAAATGTTACCGGTTATAACTTGAAAACTATTCAGCGTAGAATAACGAGATTTAAGGTGTGGATTAGTATTGTACGAGCAACTAGGCTCACAGAAAATGGACGCACCACGCCCACTGTTTATCGTAGCCCCCATACAAATTTTAAATTGAAACAGCTGTAACTTCGGCAATCTTCTGTCTAGAATAACCATAATTTACACTTAAATTAATATCGTAGTCGGCAAAAATCTGGCAGAAAATCAGTGTGCCACGCCCACTCCTTCATGGGTCTTCCATACAAAGTCGAGTGAATTAAACTAAAATTTTAAGCTCCATAGCTTACAAACCATTTAGCCTAGGACAACGAGACTTAGGATATGGATTAGTATTGTACGAGCAACTAGGCTCACAGAAAATGGGCGCACCACGCCCAGTGTTTATCGTAGCCCCCATACAAATTTTAAATTTAAACAGCTGTAACTTAGGCAATCTTATGTCTACAATAACCATAATTGACACTTAAATTAATATCGTAGTCGGAAATAATCTGGCGAAAAATCAGCGTACCACGCCCACTTCTTATTGGGGCTCCCATACAAATTTGAGGAAATTAAACAAAAATGTTAACCACCATAACTTAGAAACTATTCAACTTAGGACACCAAATTTAAGGTGTGGATTAACATTGAAAAATTAATTGGATTTACTAGAAAGTGGTAAGCCACGCCCACTTTTTACATAGCTCCCATACTAAGCCTCGGAATTATCTTAAAATCCTTTTACTTCGTCAAAGTCAACCATATTTCGGGTGTAAATTAGTAGTATATGCAAAAATTGTTTCTCGAAAAGTGGAAATAAAAGAAAAGTTGGATATTCGAGTAAACTTTTTATATATAAATCTACATATGCAGGGTATAGTTTGGTCGGCCCCAGCCGACTGTAAGGAGATTTTTTCTATATTTATTCTGTATACGAGAAAACGACAGAAATCCTGTACCAAAAAAATGTATTCCACTGTGTATAAAAGTGTGCATAGAATATACACGCTTAGACAATTAACAATCAGTATTTATTTGCTATTTTAATTCATAGTGTATTCCTATTTAATGAATACCACCCGTATAATGTTAATAGTTTGTGTTAACCCTCTAACCCTCTGTGTATGTGTCGCTCTATCGGATGCATTTTTGCATTTTACTTTAAAATCAACGTTTGCTTGCATCCATTTTTTTTTTTTTTACTCTATGTACTTGATATGTCTTTTGGAAAATCAAATTATATTCATAGTACTCTGCCACATGCCATGTCGTGATGTCACAAGCCAAAACCAAGCCACTCATGGCGTGTTCAAGTGTCAACGACAGTGTTGCAGAATAATGCAACGACGAACTCGCTTAACTCAAATGCAAATAAACAAACATGCAAATGTATGAGATTGTATACGCACTAGACACACACACACACACACACTGTTGAGCATACAAACATACATACGTTCATATGTACAAGCACTAAAATCACATAAAACAGTAGTTGAAAAAATGAAACAAAAGAACCTTTTAGTAAAGGCAAATCGTACTCTTTAGTGTGTTGATAATCAGTTCACCCTTCTCTACCCAGCTAAAATAAAATTTTATACATTATAGCGTCATAGCAATAAAAGAGAGAATTTAAACTAAATCTATGTACGTTAACAAACAATTGGTGCTCTCTTGTCTCATGCAATATATAGTTACGTATTATGTACTTTTACTCTGACTTTTAGATCCAAAACTTTTACCCATAGTGCTACGCATTGTTGCTGTTCGTGTCATTGTTGTGGTTTGCATTAAATGTTACCTTACTGGACTTTGTTCAGTTTGTTTTATCGTCCGGCTAATATTCGCTGAACCAATGATGAAGGGGCAACAATGACGTTTTCATTCTTATTTACAAAGGCGGCATGACATTTTTTTCCCCCTTTTTGCGGTTTTTGGCCTTGCACTTGTGTACTATGTACATATATCTTGATTAGACAAGTTCAACAGAGCTGTTGTTATTGTGGTTATTTCTGAGTGTAAAAGCGACTATAGTTAAAACGGTGGCTTGGCTGTGATGCCATCATCACCATCATCATAATATTGCCATGAAATTTCGTATAAAAGTCAATGGCACTTTTCAAATCAAATAGTAACAGCGATTCAATCATGCGTTGAACAACCACAAAATTTCTCCACAAAATTGCGCTTTCTATAAGGACTGGTGAGTGAAAGCAACAGACAGAGAGAGAGCGAGATATTGCAGATGAATAAGCAATATCGTGGTTTTTAGTAATTTTCTTTATGTAAAGGCAAATGCGTAAAACCATAAAAACTTTATGGTAAATTTTGACAGCTATTGAGATCAACGAAAGTTATACATATTAAACAAATTAGTATAATAATGAAGTAATAACAGCTATGAAATAAATGATGAATTCAAAATCCAATGTCTAACCAAATAATAAATTTTACAAATTGCAATATTGCAAATGTTCAGCAAATAATACACCGACCTACGTTGGAAAAGTTTTAATACCGGATTAAAAAAGCTTTTGCAGGAGCTTTTTGCTAAAGGCTTTGAAGAAGTGCTATAAATTACCACAAGGAGTCCATATTGTCTATGTAATTTCGGAAAAAAAGTTGAAAAAATCAGTACTTATTGCTTTTTATAGAAATAGGTTTTTCATTTGATTTATTTCCAACCGTTCTCATGAGTACTCTATTAAAAAAAGATTATATATTAGAAAGTTATAAAATCAGATAAGCCATTTTATTAGTCAAAATCATCAGCTTTTACAAGAGCTTTTTGATAAAAGCTTTGAAGAAGTTCTGTAAATTCCCATAAGAAGCCGATAATAAATGTGATTTCCGAAAAATGTTCAAGAAGTCGATCCTTATTGCAACTAACTCTTACAAATACTTTAAATACATGCACGCATACATATATATTCTTATATTTTTTAAATATGCATTATTCAGTAGTGATTATCGCAGACTATAACATCAACATCCATATCAGCATAGCCATATGAGGAAATTCAGTTGGCAAGAAGAATAATATCAATTGGTTACTCTACACACAGTATTCTTCTTTTCACCATTCTTACTCTCTATAGTGTAGTTTCGCTTTTACAAAATATCTTTTTATTGGCTTAAAAGCTTTCACATATTATTATTGTTGTTTATGCTTTATACTCATATATATTATAAATAAATATTGTATAAGCAAGTAACTATTGTTGCATATTGTTGCATGTTATTCCAAATTGCATGATGAAAGACGCTTAAAAGCACGTTCAACGTTTAAATGACTTCAATTATTCAGAGGGAATATTTTATAAATTGAAAAATTTTATACAATTTTATACTAAACACACCTCTGGTGGCCCTCTTACTTATTTACTTACACTTTTTTTCGTTGTGTCTCATATATTTCTTATATATTTTTTTATACATAGAAAAGTAAATTCTTGATTATACAATAGTTTTATAACTATAAATCTATATACAAGTATTTGTTTGCGTGTATTTTAGATATTTGTATAAAAGGATTTGAATAAAACTATTTATACTTGCATGTTTTCTAGAACAAATTTTTTTTTTTCTGTAAAACTGTGCTCTAAATAGATATATGTTTATGCATATATGCATTATTTTAATGGAAGAAATAATATTTAAATAATGAAATTAATAGGAAAATTCAATTTTGAACTAAGTATGTCCTAATGTAGGTGCCGTAGCTCAGTGGTTAGTGTGTTCGCCTTCTGATCTGTAGGTCGTGGTTCAATCCCCGGCTGATGCGTAATAAATTTAATATCGATAAGATTTTTCTTTCGAATGGTACCCACCTGTCGGCAAGCAATTGGCAATTCTTCCGACAGTAACAACTTGCCATGAAAAAGCTTCTTAAAGAACTCTGTGACAAAGCTCAGAAAAAGTGATGTCACAAGTGTTCTGCCGTTCGGAACCGGCTAAAATAAGTAGGTCCCTTCTAATACTGTCCAAATTTAAGACGCACAACAGTAATGGAAGAGAAGCTCGGCCAATGAGCTCTTTGGGGCTTTAAGTGCCACATATATATATATATATATATATATATATATATATATATATATATATATATGTCCTAATGAATATTCACGCCTTTACAATAGACGCATTAGCAGAAAAGTGTAAAATAAATGAAAGAAACTTGAATACATATATATACAGTATTGTGCAAAACTTAAGCAACTGGCATAGTGCTCTCATTGATTTCAAATTTACTAAAAAATAAAAGCGCTTAGATTGAATGTTTTAATATTTATTTGTTCCTTCATTAAATACATAAAAAACAACAACAACAAAAGTTCGGTATTCTTACGAAATTAACTGTAAACAACAAAAAACAAATTATACTCATATTTCATCTGTGCAAAACTTAAGCAACTCGGAGTGCAAAGGTGTTCGATATTTCTTTGTTCAGAAAATAACGGATATTTTTCGGAGTTTTTTCTGCTTTGTGCATTAACATTGATCTAACTCAGTACAAAAAAGTATTTCTTAGCGCACAGTTCTTTCAAACATATTGAAATCCAAAATGCAACGTGTCCGTTATAGTCATCAATTTAAGATGAAGGTTATATCGTTATTTAAGGAAGGAAAACCACAGAATGACATTGCAAAATCATTAAATATCAACAAATCTATGATATCAAGATGGATACGATTATTTGAAAAAACTGGTAGCGTTACAGATCGAAATTCAGGAGAAAGACCCCAAAAAATTTCTTATAGGGAAGCTATTCAAATTAAAAAATTGATTAAAAAAAATCCGTTCATGTCTTCAAAAGATATAGTAAATACTCTTAATTTAAATGTCGATTCAAGCACAGTAAGAAGGCATTTGATTAAAGTTGGTTTAAAAAGCTACAAAGCGGTAAAGAAACCAATGCTTACACCAAAACATGTAAAAAAAAGGTATGTTTGGTTTAATGCCTTCAAAACAAAAACAACAACATATATTTTTTTTCCAGACTTGAATTTGCTAAGAAGTACGTGGGCTGGTCCATAAAAAAGTGGTTTGGCGTACTGTTCAGTGATGAAGTTAAAATAAATTTATTTAATTCAGACGGAATAATAAGAGTTCGACATGCGAAAGGTGAAGGCCTCAATCCGCGATACTGTAAAACGACTGTAAAGCATGGAGGAGGGAACGTCATGGTGTGGGCGTGTTTTTCGGGGAGTGGACTTGGTCCGTTGCATAGGATTGACCACAAAATGGAGAGATTTATGTATAAGGACATCTTAGAAACTGCAATGTTGCCTTTTGCAGAATGGAATATGCCACTTCGATGGGTGTTTCAGCACGACAATGATCCGAAACACACATCGAAGTTTGTGAAGGATTGGCTACAGTCAAATAAGATTCAAGTGCTTGATTGGCCGGCACAATCGCCCGACTTGAATCCTATTGAAAATTTGTTTTCAATTTTAAAACGAGGCTTGGGCTCAAAGCGCTTTAAAAATAAAGACGAACTATTTTTAGGCCTCAAAACTGAATGGGAAAATATAAATAAATCATATTTAACGAAATTAGTAGCTTCTATGCCCAAAAGGTGTGCTGCAGTAATTAAAAATAAGGGATACTACACAAAATATTAAAAGTTGCTTAAGTTTTGCACAGATGAAATATGAGTATAATTTGTTTTTTGTTGTTTACACTTAATTTCGTAAGAATACCGAACTTTTGTTGTTGTTGTTTTTTATGTATTTAATGAAGGAACAAATAAATATTAAAACATTCAATCTAAGCGCTTTTATTTTTTAGTAAATTTGAAATCAATGAGAGCACTATGCCAGTTGCTTAAGTTTTGCACAATACTGTATATATAAAAGGTAAACCCCATTAAAATGCAAGTCACTTAGTTAGTCAGTCAATAAACTGCTGTAAGATATTCACACTTTCAGCGTGCCAGTATCATCTCTGTTCACAATCCTTAAGGAATCGATCGAGTATCCAATAAATTATGTACTATATGCATATATCGCACATTATTTGCTGAATATCAATGAAATTGAAACGTATTTGAAGTCAAAAGCAAAATGCTAATACCTTTTCAGTTAAGTTTCATAGCTTCAGCTGACTTATATGTACATATACAGAGAAATGTTTAACCCCAGTGAAATTTATTATAGAAATACTTGAAAAAAAATTTTTTTTTTTTTAATATATTAATTTCCATTTTTCGGAATAACTTCTGTTGCTATGGTTCGATGCCAGGTTTGATCAACTCTCTTAGAACTCTTCTAGAAATTTTTCAAGCCACCCACGCACGAATAGATCCCTTCTAATATCGTTGAAACATAAGATGCCCAAAAAAATCTCGACCACGATTTTTTAGAACCTCCACTAATAATTTTCTATTTTATAAAATATTTATATGTTTTCTTTAAAATTAATTCCAATCGATATCAAGGAACAAAAAGCACATTTTCTCTAGCATTCTCAAAGTGTTAAGATGTATTCTCTTCATTGGTATGATGTTACATAGCTATTTGTTGCTTCGCATATACATACATATATACTAAGGTATTTTGTAGCACTTGGTTTACTGCTACAAATCTCTTGGAGTTTCTTTGATTTACTTACATTCTCTCTTGACTGTAGGTTTTTATATTAGAAGCGCGTGATTTTGCAATAATATGAATAGCAGACATAGAACCAAGTTCGTGTTCATGTATATATGTATGTATGAATGCGCATCGGAACGTACACGTGTTAAGCGTGCTGCCACCCTAAATTTATACTTGTACTATAATGCTTCTCAAAGTCCGTCATTGTCTATTTTAGTAACTATGTAGTATGCATTCCTCTATATGTGGCTCTACTTCATGCCACTCACACTTGTACTCATACTGAAATCCGCCTTTCTTCATTTCTCATCCTCATCATTATAGGTATGTGTATGTGTGCATGTAGTACTTTTGTACAAATTGTCATTTTCAATTTTCATGACAATTTCCTTCATTGGGGAAAATCCATAAGTAAATGAATTGAATTGTGTACGTTCGCTATCGCCATTTGTCGTAGTCGCCGTACTCGTCATCCTCATAGTTAGTTGAATTGAATTTGAAATTGAAGAAATCATTTTGGTTTTTAGTCTTTTTTTCAATGTTTGATTGTTACTATATTTGCACACACTCACAGTCAGACAGTCAGAATATAGATTGTTATTGCATTCGTAAAACAAAATTATTTTGTATCATGTTTTACGATACGACAGAGATAAATATTAAAAATTCAATAGCAATGAAAAGAATCATAGAGCAAAGGAAGCTAATGGTAATGCTCTATGTACGTGCTCCTTTTTCATACAATAACTATTCCATTTGTATATTCTATGTATTTGTGTTTAGTATATGTCTAACATGCACTCTCTGGGTTTTTTACAAAAGAAAAAATTACAAATATTTACAAACACATAATATGATAAATGAGTAATTTGATTAATTTTAAATTATTAATAAAATTCTTTAATTTACTCCACTGTACTCTTCCTTTTTATATTGTGCATCTATCAGTTTTACGAATAGAATTGATTGATCTGATGATATTCAGGAGCTCCAATTTTTCTCTTTAAATATAATATTTTCCACATATGAGCGCAATCTTAGGTATTATAAATAATTTTATTAACATTATTTCGATTAAATAAATAATTACTTATTTTTCCCCCATCTTTCCTACGATAATTTTAAATAATTTGATTGGCAAATAAAAAACGATTTTCTAATAAATTTTCTAAATAAAGAAAACAATGAAAAATATTAAATTTGTTTACGGAAAACACGCTAGTATTCCTTTTTTTTTATTTGTTTTATTTTATTTTTTATTTCCTATTACATTTGCTAAATCACGAATCGAACATTATGGCAATGTAAACGTGTCATCATGGTATAGCATGATTTCAGTACGTACAACTATTGCTTTTCAGGATTTTTTTTTTTATTTTTTCAACGGTTTTTCTTGATTCTTTTCATCTTATTATATTTTATTTTTATTATTATTTTTTTTTTTTCATTCATTTTATCTATGCATTCGTCATGCATGCACGTATTTTTGCACGTTTACGTTTATGTTTGAATTAAATTTTCATGAAAAATATTAGATACTATGTGGATACAGTAGGTAAGAAGTTGATTTAAAGAAAAATCGGCAAACAAAATGCAAAAAAAAAAGTAATTAATAATGCATAAATTTTATTTATATTCGTAACAAATATTTCAAAATTGACATGATCATTAATTGCATGACAATTTGAAGATAATTTAAAAAAAAAAATATTGGTGAGGAAAAATATGGAGAGCAAAAGACTATGATAGTTGACTCTTACATTTTCATTGACACCAAATATATTTGATTAGGTCTTTAGTAAAATGGGCACTGTTTACCTGATAACTAGGGGAAATAATCTATCTACGATTTTGCATAGTATTATATATCCTATTTTATATGTCCATTCTATTTCAACAAATTTTATTGAAGTACATAATTTATCCAAACAACAAAGCCACTTTTGAGCAAGAAAATTTTGACGTTAAGGAAAAAGATTTTGAAACTACAAAAAAAAAACAATATCCAGGTCACTTCCACCTATATTGCAATAGGCAACCTGCTGAAATTCCAAAATAAATCCAGTTGGTCTGATGAAGAAGCAGATTAGGAATATCACGGTGACGTCATAACAGTTTTTCTAGCCTAAGTATGTCCTCTCAGAGAGGAAACGGCCACAATAACCTAATCTAACCAAATATCAGAATATCAGGTTAGATATAATACCCTTAAAATCTGCAAAACTATATCTAATAACTGAATTTCTAGCACCCAATCTTTAGAGACCTAAACTTCGAACAATTTTAATGTGCAGCTCATTTATCTCTACCTCTTTTTTTTACAATTT
Source organism: Megamerina dolium (assembly GCA_963854835.1). Classification (NCBI taxonomy): domain Eukaryota; kingdom Metazoa; phylum Arthropoda; class Insecta; order Diptera; family Megamerinidae; genus Megamerina; species Megamerina dolium. Next base: position 57,169,348 of record OY978529.1, read on the forward strand.
CACATCAGCTAAATATAAAAATAGTTCAAAATTTCGATTTCTCGTGAATCTAGAGGAGAGCATAGAAAACATAGCAATATTATTTTCTAACAATCCAAAATAATGGTTTTACTTTGAGAACGAACATTTGAGAAGTTAGTGTTTCACATATTAAAGTAATTTCGAAATCATGGTTCAGAGCTTTTGAGATATTTGCATTGCTACTTCAATCCATATTGTTGTTGTTGTTGTTGTTGTTGTTGTTGCAGCGCATTGCCCATTTATATTGCTGTTGCCATAGGAATGGCTCTTATTTCCTATCCACCAAACGTTCTCTTTGATAATTTTCACTTTCAACTCGTGCTAGTTTTATTATAACAAATATTGCTTGTTCGAATGCAATATAGAGTTGCAAGTTAATGGAGAAAAATTACATTTTTTAACGAAACAAACAAACGAACTACAATTCACAACAGTGGTAATTGACGTTGCCAAAATATACACCCACATATATGTATGCGAATAGTTATATACAGAACAAATGAGAACATGCTTTCTACTATTCATCATCATCATCATCATCATCATCGGTAGCATGATCATCATCTCATCGTTAATTCATTTTTCAACTATATCCTTCGTGCTTTTACTTGGATTGCATGTTAAGAACCAAAAAAAAAAAAAAAAATTATAAATCAACAAGAATTCATCATTGGTGTGTCGCATGCAACAATTTATACATATCTTGTGGCATCATTGTATATTGACATATTTTAACAATTTTCACTCAAAGTCAACAACATGCATACATACAAATATTGTACTACTACTCTACATACTTACTATTCTTACGAGTACCTACACGTACATTCGTTATTTGCATTGCAATTTCAATATTCAATATTCAATTTGAATTCAATTCGAATTCGATTGTGACATTAATTAATGGATTTGGCAGTGGGAATGGTTATGGCAATGTTGCTATGCAAAGACGTTCAGATATATATAATCAACTAAAGCGTAATTAATGTACATACAACAACAACAACAACAACAATCATAATAACAACAATTATGGTGATGATGACAACATCGATAATATACGCTCCTTATGGCATCCTTATTTGAATTTATGACTTTGAGTATATATGTACAAGTACGTATATCAGTCAGCATGTCTGTCTATTTATGTATAATTTAAGCAAGCAATGGGATAATATTTTGTGTTGCTGTACATCATCATCATCATCATGAAAAGCAACTCTAATGAATTTAATTGTCTATATAACTCTTCGGAATATTTGACTGATTCACTGACTGGTTGAATACCTTTTATTGTCTGATCTGTTTTATGCGATGCTTTTGTCCATGATGAATAGTGAGTGAAATGAATGTCAATGGCATTTTCAATTAATTTAAACTTCTCAACAACCTCAATCCCAAACATACCATACCATACCATAAACACACCCACCCATATTATTTATATTATCGATTTGCATATGCAGATTAATGTCAACAACAAAAAGTACGATTGTTGTTTGTTTTTATACATACTTACGTACATAGCTAACGATTCCTAATAATTTGCAATTATTTACTTATTATTGTATGTATATTATTTATTCACAAACAAAGACAAATGGCGTGTACAAATCATTTCTTTAACCTTGTCTAATTGATATGAATGTGACATCGTAGTAGCTACATTTAAATACAGCAAGTTTATACAAATTTGTACGTGTATGTATGTATATTCATTGAAATTCTATGATTTATTGCAAAATCTTAATTAATTTTGCATACCAAATTAATGAAACACTATTTTTGTTATGGAATTTTAAACGTCTATGCTTTACAATTAACTGTCAAAGTAGCAAGCAATTAAAGTGCTAAGGAAATGGTGCAAAAAAAATATATAATTACATAATATTTTGCTTGACTCAAATTAATGGCTTTAGTGCTTTTATTAAAATATTTAAAATTTTTTGTTTCCATTATTCATTTTCTTCTTACTTCTGTTCGAAGTAATATGAAACGTACAAATCCAATTGACTAGAAATAGAATCAATGACTTCTATGAATTTTTAAAATGGAGAATATACAATTTAAAAATTTAATGGCGCCTTCCTTTACTTAAGCATTAGTAGTACTATGCCGAATGGGAGTTACCTTAAATAAAATTGTTACTTCAAAAATCTGTCGAAAATTGGTTGAAACTTTTTTTCGGAATATTTCTTCATATTACTATTACGTGTTCCATCCTCCTCATAGAAAATATGCATAGGAGTTTAGGTAAGGTGGGTGTCGTCGTAGCTCATTGGTTAGTACGTTGGCCTTTTGATCTGTAGATCGTGGATTCAATCCTTGCCCGAAGCTTAACAAAATCTGATATCTAAAAGATTTTTCTCTTGACAGTACCCAACTGTCGGCAAGTAACAATTTGCCAAAAATGCTTCTTAAAAGAGCTCTGTGTTCTGCCGTTCGAAATCGGCTAATATTATGCTGTCCAAATTTAACACCCACAACAGTATCACAATGGACATTTCGGGCCTAAGTGTATCCTCTCAAAAAGAGGGCAGCCACAATAACCAAACCTAATCTACTATTACGTGTTCTCATGCTCCATCCTCCCCATAGCAAATCCAATATAACTCAAATATGCGACTGAATTTAACATAATTTCCACTGAACTCAAAATTTGTTAAAATTTGTTAAATTGTTAAAAAAAAACATATTAAAAAAAACCTTGATCATTTCTCTTAATACCACTTACATAGAATGAAGTTCGCTTAAAATCAATAGGCATCTATAATAACAATCGTACTCAAATAGCAATCACGTGATTTTATATTCTATCAACACCCATTAAAAACCACAATTTTTTGTATTTATTTCTTAATACTCTAATAAATATTTAAATCATTTTTGTGTGTGTGTGTGTTTTTTTTTTCGGCGTTAATATGAATTTATAATATCTGAAAATTCAATTGTTTTTGATAATCCGTCACTTGCTTATACAATATTAAATTTAAATGATATTTTAAATATGGGAAACCACAAAAAAATAATATTTTATAATAAAAAAAAAATGAACGCACAACCATTAAAGTGAGATAGAGAAAGAGAGAGGGATAACAACATTAATATTGTCGCTCTTAAAAAATCCCTAAGGGTAAAATATAATTGATGAAAATAATTGATATTAAAATGCTTTTTAATGTGTGTATGTGAGAGAGCAAAAATACAAGCATAACCATAACGATAATGAAAACAAAACATAAAAGGAAATTTTTACCGCACCACACAAAAAGCCAACCTATTTCTATATAAATACTAGATATAAGTGTTTACATATATAGCGAAAAAATAAAATTCATTATTTTGTTGGGATTATTGTGTTGGGTTGCTTGATCAATTTGTGCAAGTATTTAAAATTAATACAATACACTACATACACACAAAAAAGAGTGAGATAAAAAAAAACATAATTTATCCTTTTTAAAAAGATTGACCTTTAATAATGAGCGAATGTTGGTAAAACTTGAAATATATACCCATACCAGCTAAAGGAAATCTAAAGGTTCAATGAATTAACCTTTCTTTTGTAAATTGATTATAATTCGTTTTTTTTCCTTATGCCAAAACAACAACAACAGCAAACACGATAATTAGTAATTTATATTTTTTTCGCGCAAATCAACAACAACCTTTAAAAAATCGCCGCAAAATGAGTTAATCAAGAAAAATTAAATTTCAGTGCTGCATTTAAAACGACTCAAACATACGAATATAAATACCTATGCATATAAGTTGATTTTGAAATCTTTAGGAGAAAAAAACCCTTTAAGAAATATTCGCTTCGCTCACATCTATCGCATGTATAATTTTACCACAAGCAACCACAAGCGTAAAGCTCATTTTGAAATGCGTTGAAGGTAATTCAACTTAATTGAAGTTAATTCTCTTACCACATAGCAACAACAAAAACAACAACAACAACAGCAATAAGGAATAATAAGTTTCTAACTTGAACCCATCAACCTTCTAACATTCAATCATAATAAATTTAGCATGAGTCAATCTCTTGGTACCTTACCCAAGTATGTAACAGCCTAACAACTACCTTTTTTCTCATTTTCTTTTTATTTCTTTCTGGCACCATGATATTCGTTTTATTCGTTAGTCTTTTTCTCCTCTTTCTTGTGCATAATTAGCAACATTTAAGAACACATTTTACCACAGCAAAATACAATGGGAAATTCTCGTATGATGTGAAGGTGATGATGATGGCGACAACAACGACAACGACAACGACGATTTATGTAGCTTCAATTACTGTCAAGGTATGGCGCACCTCTAGCACGGAATCACAGTATTTCATAAACGCACACACAGGCCACAATTCACCAGCCTCAAATCTTAGTTAAGGCCTGCGGTGCTCTGGTAACACTAAAACTTTAACAACAACAACGAGTTTCAGACATACACACCTTCACATATACGATTACTTGCGTAGTGCAAGACTACTAACATTTTTTTTTCTACATACCTACCAACCAACGAGTATCATCATAGATCGCTACGGTTTATTTATGTCTTCAATTAAGCGACAGTCCCTGCCGTCCGTAATACAAAAGTGAACTTTTACGTGTTAGAGGTGTACACTCAACCATATTTCCTGCAGAGGGTGCGTGTAAAATCATGTAGAATCTACATGACATTCATATTCAAATACTCATACTGCTCCATATCCATCTCCATCCCCATCTATCCAATCCACCATAGCCATGGCCATTTTCCATCATCCATTCATCATCACTAGCCTAGCACAGCAGGTGGCTTACTGCTATGACGCTATATTATTGAGTATGGCAGCCGACAGTCTTGCCTCCGAAGAGCCGACAAAGAAATAAAACTGTAAGAAAGTAATGTATGAGCAATCATATTATCAACCAGCTGAGAGGTCGACCAACGAACCATATATCCCTAACGACCAAATCTCAACCTTAACCTGTGTGTTTGTCTGCCTTACTTAGTATCGCTCGCCCCACCGACACTCGTTTCTATTTTTAATTACACTTTCACAGTTATGCATGCCATTATTGAACAGCAGCAGCAACATTAAGAAGGCGATGTGGTATGGGTAGAGAAGGCCAAAGAAGGACAATTTAAATCTGAACAATGCACACGTCTCATGCGAATTAAACAAAGTTTCCATAAAGGCAAAATAGGAGAAATTTGTCGGTGTGACATCGTTGCGTACATGTTTGTGACGACAACTGTTTTTTTTCATAATAAATTAATCTTAACGACACATTTTATTCATTCAATCAAAATGCTTTGAGCCGCTAGACAACTCAATACATAACTTTTATGTGTCCTATCGACCGCAAATCCTCTGTCACTGCTGCTACTCAATATACTCCTCATCAACTCAAACTCTTAATGAATTTTGAACGTGAAAGATCAGGATTTTTTTTTTATACTTGAACTTTTCGTACTCTATTTGATGGATGGATTACAATTTGAGCCTAAAATGTCTCCATTTTTGTTGTTGTATTATATATAATTACTCCTCTTCATTTGTTTTCCTAAGCTCAATTTAAGAGATGCAAAAAATCGTTGTATATTGTTCAATATAATGCTGTTAAATAATAAATTTTAATCTGTCTATGTAGCACAGGGTTGCAATAAAGCCCAAAATTACCTTCTATCTTTAATTTGATTAAATTAAACTTTGGTATCCAGTTACTTTTCAGATTTTGTTTTTATTCATAAGCAAATCCTACGGAGTTTGAAAATTCTATAGCAAATATTTTCGAATCTCTGAAGTGAAGTTGAAACATAAACAGTGGCATGTGAAAGAACGGAATATAAAATTTAAGTGCTTTTATTTGACTTGAATCAAATGCCTCAGAATATGCAATACAAATTATCCAAAAAAAATGAAAAAAATTAATACATACGAGTGTATATAAAATATATTTAAAAAAATCATTGTAGCAACGATCGTTTTAAAATGCAATTAATACAGACATTAAATGAATTGTATTGCTATTGCTCTTTTGCTGCTGCTGCTGGCCTTTATCACAACAATTACGATGAAAATTAACACTGTCAACACATTTCACATGACGATGATACAAAAAAAAAAAAACAAACAATAATAATAAATTGAAAATGTGCACACACACAAAAAAAAATTATGATGATGCATTTAATGCACGGCATTTGCAATTGTTGTTTGCCATGAAATAAATACGTAAATATCCAATAAAAAACAGAATTAAATGTGCGAAAAATTAATATGTCCATACAAATATGTATACCTACTTTAAATAAATGATCAATCTTTATTATCTACGACCGACAATAGTAGTGCTTTAGTAAATATGTGCCCCCCAAGTATAAAACAGCTTTATTCACGAATATTATAACATGTATGAGAATTAAAGTTAAAAATATGTAGTGTTTGGATTTTTCAAAATAAAAAATGTTTAAATGTATATGCATAAAATCGAATAAATATTTACATATTTGTATAAATATGATTTAATCGAATTCAAAATCGAGTTATGATTAATTTATATTACATATAAGTTTGTAATTATATTAAATAAGTAATACATATGTACGCCAGAAACCTATAAAGAATAAAATTATGAAAAATAATACATTATTATTGACACGTATAGAGAGAAGTAAGAAAGAAAGAAATTTGATAAAGCAACACAACGCTTTTTTCTTTACCTAACTAAGGGGCCTAATCAAAATACTATTCCTTGAAAGTATAGAATAAATATGATAGACTTAAATAACGCAATCTTAAAACTAATTCCTTAATTAATTGCAATTTTGAATGCTCCGCTAAGTAATTACAACATAAAATAATAACCTCCGATTAAATAATTTTACTTATGTTTTTCTTTTTCTACATAATATAATTTTGATGAAGTTGACCTAAAAGTCAGTTGAACATTCGAAATTACGATTTTTCTCATTTCTACCATGAGTTTCCTGAAAACCAATTTCAGCTAAATTAGTTATTAAATAAATAGACAAAAGCACAACTATAGTAAATAAAATAAACAAAGTTTAAAAGTGCCATTCTTTGTTTCACTATATTTCGTGGAAATTTATTTCATTCTCATACATAAGTTGTGTAAATTTCCCACACGCACATTATAAAAGTTAAAACTTGTATTAACTTAAATTCACACATTTACATGTAGTATTTATATAGGTACTCCTCTATACGTGCAGATAAATAGTACAGTGAGCTTACAATGTGTTTTATATGAAAAATTTTGACTCCAAAAATAAGTTTATTTCATTTATAAAAATACTAAAAAAAAAGTTCACATAGTCATTCGTTAAAGGCTCTGAAAATGTTTATCGAAAACCAGTACCAGTATAATTATCGATATATTTCATATTATCGATATGAAAGTCATAGAAGACAAATCTACATATCAGAGTTACAAACATCGAATATCAGAGACTCATTTTTGTGTCTTTTTGTTTGCTGGAAAATGCTTCGATTTATATTATTTCATTTTCACATCATCGTTTTTAGACTCACTATAATTTAACACTCGAATGTTGCTAAAACCAACTTTAACATTGACACGTAAAAATTGAATAATGATTATATGTACGTGTTATCTTTAACACACTGTACTCGTATATATTTAAGCAAATATTAAGTGATATCCACCATACACCATAATGTAAGATACTACAATACTTATGAAGAAGTCCAAAAAAAAAAAGAAAAAACAAAATATTAAGGTATATACTATTTATTATAACCAAAAAAATACTTTACAAACATCGTTCGTATGGCATGTTATGCTGTTACGTTATGCTTCCATTTTTTTTTTACTTTACATAAGTTATAAGTGCTTGTCCGTTCATAGTTGAATGTAATAGAAACTTTTCAGGGTCTCGGTCGTACACAAATGATGGTGACACCAAACAAAACAACAACAAAAATGTATATAAAACGGCACATACAACAACTTAATCTTGACCAACAACACGCACCAGTGCATAAAACCTACTTATGCGGGTATACCAATACATAAATTTAAATAGAAATAATTTTCAAATTTTTGTTGCAATTGTTGTTGTTCTTGTTGTTGTTGTTGATGATGATCATCATTTCATATTTTTCCATTGAATAAATTTATTTTCTTTGTATATCAAGAAATACAATTATTAGGTTATGAAACAATGTTTACACAAACTATATACAGATACTATACCTAATCCAATAAATAGTCCAAACATCTACCTACATTTATATGCATATACATATATATACATGGTCCATGTAAATAAAGGTGTCTATGTAAATCAGCAAATTACAAAACAAAGAAAAATTTAACAAGTTTTTCTTCTTTTTTTCCCATTTATACCTAAAATGGCATAAAAATTAATTCAACATTAGCTTAATTTGAACAGAAACCTATAGACGGTATATTAGGGCGTGTCACATTTTTTGTTCACAAATGGTATAGCATAGAAAAAAAAATTTATCTATATTTAACTAAGAAAAAAAATCTCTAAGTGACTGTAAAACCCGCCTCTTGAACGTACAGAGAAATATGTAAATAATTACTAAAACTGCGTCCGTAAGATAAACCTAATGCCTAAAGTTTATCAGTTAAAAAATTCAACAATACAATCAAGCAGAATAAACAGGACTAGTTAGAAAAAGCAATGCGAACAACATCAATTACCTCCATAGCAAGAGAACGGAAATGAGATCGGAAATGTATGCATGTCTGAGCAGCGTTATAGAATTGTGTCTTGATGTTGTTTTTGTTGCCATATTTCATTCAAACTTTTGCATAGACAGAAAAAATATTAATTCAATATTAAATTATTATTAAATAAACATTGTTGTCATTTTCAAAAGCTACAAAGCGATGAACCATAGACACTTAATAGGCATACTATTGAGTACAGCATATCTCAATTGCCTTCTTTTCTTTTTTTTTTATAATTATAAGAATTCACAGTAAAATAAATACTTTATTGGCTCATAAACAGTGATTATCTGACACAATTTAATTGCAAGAAAAGAAATGTGCATAACAAAAATAATAGAAAGAATATGTGAAAACAATTTTAATTAAAAAAAAATTGGAATATTTTATTATGTTTATAACAAAAAAAAAAAGCCAATTAAATGTTTAATTATTCTTTTGCTTTCTTTTCAATAATATCGTATGTATATTAACCCGATAAAATAGCAAAAGTGAAGTGCATGACGTCACTAAAAGCATAAAATAAACTTAATAGCATCTCAAAACCGGCAAATAAACCCATAGTTGTCCAGTAGTATTAGCCCTCCCGCATTTAGAAAACCTTTCCAGTTGAAGCAGGTTAAGCAATCAAAAAATTATTACGAAATGTGTTGAAAATTCCAACACTAAAATATACAATTACAAACAAATCATTCTAAGAAATACATTTTCAATTACGAATATTATATGTATAATAAACGATATTATTTATCGTAATCCGAAAAATACATGGGCAAAAAATCGTAAACCTAATATAAAATAACATTAAAAAATACAATAAATTATGCGATAAAGTAGAAATATCAGAAAGTAGAAATAAAAAGGGAAAAGGCAAAAACATTCGAAAAAAAGAAATTCTAATTACATTGAAAAAATAAAAATGCCGTATAGTTGTATATGTATTCTATTTAAAAAAAAAACGATCAACAACAATAAGAATAATTAACTTACACATGCATATGTGTACACACTACATAAACAATATAACATTTTAATACTTTATAATAAAATATATTTATACAACAAACACACATACACACACACACATGAGTTACTCTGTAACTCATTTATTCGCATTGAACATTATTTCAAAGCTTAGAATGCCATCAGCAACATAACAACATATGGGAGCTACCTACCATAAAGCACAGGCAGGCAGAAAATAGAAATAAAATGCAAATAAAAATAATAAAGCAAGACAAACAACGATAATAACAATAGAACTAATTAAATACGGTCAAAGACCTTTTCATTTCATTGTAACCACATTTGAATAACCAACCATTCACTTACGGTTTGATTCTTGCAAAAATTTATTGTAAAATATATGACACGATTGAATATTTCAAATGAGATATATAAAATGCGGATGTATGTAATAAACAAAAATCCATTGCACATATGTAACTATATAAAATTATTAAAATTTTTCCTATTTTCGATTAAATTTAATGATTTGATTAACATTTACATAATTAACATTGCAATGTTATTTTAACAGTATAAACGATTTTGTAATTATTTCAACAGTGTTAAGCTGTTAAGTAAATATCGCATTACAATCGATTGGCAAATAAATATAATATTATTACAAAAATAATAATTAAAATAAGTATTAGGGCATTGTTACATAATAGTTAGTAATTTGGACTTCTATGCAGCATCTTCCATTCTTGCCAATAGCATGTAACTGGCGATTATTTCCGACATTCCTGAATTAATTCTTTCCATTTTTTTTGTCTATTCGTAATATGTATACATTATTAGGTTTGTAATGGAAGCTCGGTAAGAAATTGTTTTCTAGAGCCCTTTAATTTGTATTTACTCATATATATAAATATAATAAATACATCCATCCGCTCTTTACATATACTACAATATATTGTAAAATAAAAAAAAACATTGAATTTATCTGACTCTATAGAGAAACAATATAATATATATAAATTTTAGCATATAAATTAGTTTTGCATATTAATTAACACATTAAAAATGTTGTTTCCTGGGAAATTGAAAAAGGAAAGAGGAGAAAATTGAATTAAATTTTTTTTAAAACATGATGACATACTACAATTGTAAAAAAGTGATTAAAAAATATGTCTATTTACATAAGCATAAATGAATAACTGCATTTTTAACCCATTAATGGCAGATATAATAAATACAAATAAAAAAAAACAAAGATTTTTCAATCTTTTTATTACAATGGTTACAAAAACAGTCAAGCTCTATAAAAGAGAGCATAATATGACTTTGCTTTAAATGTTACAACAACAATAAAGGTTATTTTCATTTAGAAAATCTTATATCTTCGAATGCAATTTTAGCAGTAGTGCCCTTATTCCACCCAATTGCTCAACTGCAACTCTATATACAAATAGATAAAATTCTACCCATACGTTATGAATGTGTTAAACGTATACTAGCGCCTTAATATATTATAGTTGTTTTTTTTTTACAAACTGATGGGTCTATTTTATATATTATAGGTATGTATGCACTCGTATATATGAAAAAATATGAATATGCCTGAATATGTATATATACAGTATGATGCATTTCAAAGCCTAAAGTTCTAAAAGCAAAGACATGACTTTTGACTCTAAGAGTTTTTTGAAAATTCTTGGGGTTTTCTTTTCGAAAATATATGCTTTCTAAATTGTCCACATAGAAAATGCAGAATATTTGTACACTAAAACCGGAAATGTTGGTAGAAAAATAAAAATATTCGTCAAATATTCCAGAAATCTCACAAAAAAAAAACAAAAATACTCGAAATGTTTCATTTTCAACCTACCTACCTATAGATTAATCAACACCCTGTATCTATATATGTTTGCTTATACAATATATATTGTTGTGGTTTGTTTATATGCAAGTATGTACAAAACATTGTCAACAATGAATATTTTGAAACAGATTTTAATATTTGCAAAATTTTTTTGCTTTATTTTATAATTTTTAATCTTTTTTTCAGTTTTTATTTTATTTTTTTTTATTTCCCCAATACAATGGCCTGCATGTCACATTATTAATAGAAAAATATATATTTGTACATAATAATAACTAATTGGAAAAAAAATAATACCTAACTCAATTTATGAGTACAATGAAAATATATTGCAATATTATCAACACATTCTCTCTCTGTATCTACGTAACTACCACATTTCATATTTATACATATGTAATATTTTATATTCAAATTACAAAATTTATACAATGTTCTAATTCAATGTAGTTTCTTTTCTAACCAGTATTTCAACGCATGCAATAATATACAGATATGTAAACTGGATGTGTACACATTCGAGTACAACCTACATATGTATGCATATGTTCTTATATTACAATATTGGATTATTTTTATGATTTCTATTATTATTGTTATTTATTATGTAAGTCAATAATCACTGAAGCATACATATTTCTATATGTGAATAAATTTGATTATTTGCATATGCTATATGTCAAAATTGTCAAAATATACATATGTATTTTATAAATTAAATCATCATAGAATTTATATTGTTACATTTATATTTTGCTAGATAATAATTTCTTTCATTTTTCTTTTCAGGTAAATAAAACAAGACAATATTGAAAGATTTAAAAGGAAATATAGGTAAATATACAATAAAATATAATTAATATGGGAAAGATCCATAGCTTGGTCAATCATTGAAACTTGTATATTTTTTATGTTAGTGGTGATCAGAATAAACGCTAACTAGTCAGTCAGTTAACCATAGTGCCATTGTGTTTCAGATATTACTTATTCCCTCTCTCTCTCTCTCTCGCACTGTCACATTCAATTTTATGTTAATTGTTTGTAGGTACAACAACAAATTTTATTATTTATGTTAATTTTATTATTTAAATTTAAGGCCATAAACTATATCGATTTCAACCTACGATCCTTTCCTTTATATCAGACTTATGTTACATTACAAAGCCTGAAACTGATAAATATCACAATGCGATTTCTAAGCTCATTGATGCAAAACATCTGTATAATTGAATTTGTTGACAAGTTTTGCATAAACAAATGTTCAAACTAAAATCGAACTCAACTCATACTATCAACTGCAATTCACAGATTTCAAATAAGACGACTCTTTTTCCAATGTCTTTTTCGTAGCTATATCATTGAAATATGTTAAAAATTGTCTTAATTCTATTAAATACATTCTCCGTTTAGTTTAGCAACCTTAATATTCTAGCTCTTTTTTTTACCATCAACTTATACTCCTTCTCTCAGAGTATTTCATTACTATTCTGTTAGAAGACTTTAATGTTACTATGCCATTAACATTCTATTAAAAATTGTTCTGAGTAAGATTAAATAAAAATTTCAACTATTTATTTCATTTAAAGTGTGATACTATTTTAACGAAATTGGAATTATCAGGCAAATTTTTAAAAATGTTAACATTTTCAGTAAATTAACAGACATAGACATACTCGTATACCAATCGTGTACAATATGTATATTGAATTTTGGTGTATTTTTAATTAACTTTTAATAAAATCAGCACATACAATATACTACATTATGTTATATGTGTGTAATGGCGGTTAACTTGTGAATATTCGTTCGGGTGGTCCTTACCAACCAATTTTTTTTTTTAAATATATTTATTTATATAATAAATTTTTTAATAATTTGTGTTTCTTTCCGTTAATTAAAACACAACAGTGTGGAAAAATACATTAACATCATGTTCAACGTACAGGTCCTTTTTAACCGTTGGTGCCCCAGGAATAGCAGCAAACGCCTAGCTAAGGAATTTGGATGGTTATGAAGTTTGAGAGAGTAACTTCTGCAGAAGTTTGTGATTTCTTCCGAGATAGTGGGGGGATATTTAAGTCTCTGTGAATGTTTTCATCCGTTATGTGGCCATAACAACCGAATATCGATTTAGGCCGAAAATAACATGCTTCGCCAGCCATCTCTGTTCTTCGCTAGCTGGCGCCAGTTAGAAATTCCAAGCGCCGTCAGGTTCTCCAGTACTTGGTCTTTCCACCGGAGGTTTGGTCTTCCTCTTTTGCGTCGTCCTCCAGCGGGTTCCGAATATAACACCTTCTTAGCTGAAGCGTGTTCTTCCATTCGCTCGACATGACCTAGCCAGCGCAGCCGCTGGATTTTGATGCGCTTTACTATGTCAATATCGGCATACAGCTCGTACAGCTCATGGTTGTACCTTATTCGGTACTCGCCACCAACGCAAATAGGTCCAAAGATCTTGCGTAGGACTTTTCTCTCGAAAACTCCAAGCATTCGCTCATCCGAGGTGGAAATTGTCCAGGATTCAGCGCCATATGTTAGGACAGGCATGATGAGAGACTTGTAGAGTGTAGTTTTCGTTCTTCGAGAGAGGGCTCGACTTCTCAATTGCTTACTCAGCCCAAAGTAACACCTGTTAGCAAGAGTTATCCTACGCATGATCTCCAAGCTGACGTCATTACTGCTGTTAATGATGGTTCCAAGATAGACAATGTCCCTTACTAATGTGTTCATACCTTACATATATACCAGGGTGCTTTTACAATCATTCGCAGACACTTGCGATTGTGTTCGCTGGAGTTTTTCAATATTAGAAGGATATTGAATTCACTTAAGGATATTATGCACACTGTCAAATTTTTATGAACATATTCTGTAAATTTCAAAAGACAACATTTTAAAATATCCGAATAAAAATCAGACATCAACTAAAACCAAATATGTGAATTTTGAAGAAATAATTATTAAGAATATATTATGTTTTTTTTTTTATTTTTTTGTTAGAGACAAATGCGGTGAAATGCATAAATTTTTTTTTTTATTCTTTTAATGAGAACTTTACGCAAGTTTGTTACTTACGATGATATCGGTGGTACTCACAGCTCAAGTCTTTCTTAATACAACCTATGAGATTATTAATTTTTGACACAGACTTTTGATTTAAATTTTTACATCAGACAACAAAATGGATGGCGGTTTTTAAAAAACTAAGTCATCCACAATTATCGATAAATGCATAAATCGATTGCATGAACGATTACTTAAAGGTGTATGCTGTATAATGTCATTATTACTCATTGCCATGAGTCATTTATTCTTCCTATTCACTTCACTCATATTGGCTGACACAATACAAAATTTTTATGTAATATATATATATTAAACATCTTTTTTATTAAATACATAATTAAATTAATACACAATCAATCTATTGATGATGCTTCAGCCAATGACTAAGAGAATATTAAACTGCAGCAAGTAATAAATTATAGTATATACTCATATATTGATGTATAAAATCTCTGCAGAGTAAATGTTGCAACTGTTTCTGATGTCAGATATATGTATATAAAAATTAATTAATTGTTATAATAAAATATTGAAACGTTGTTTTCAAAATGTTAAATTAATACAATATTACCACATACCTACTTTTAAACTCACTGTGAAGGTAGGCTGTATACTCCCCATTAGTTAGGGTTATTGTATTGATTTGGCTGAAATCGCACCAATCGTAGGTAACATTATACATAATAGTAATGTGACTAGATATTAATTTGTAGTTATTGTACTCAGAACATGGAAATTGTAACTTTATTACTTACCAATAACCACACATAAGAAATTCTAATCTAATTTAAAAATGTATGCACTCTAATGAAATAGAATCGTTTTGTAATAATTTCTATCATCTTCAATACAATGATTTGTAGGGCGTCATAGGGTCTACATAGGTTTTACCTGTAGAGTAATATATTACAATACCATATCCTAAGGGGATTTTTAAATGTCATATACATATTCATTTCTATGTGCTAAATATATCCTATATTCTGTTAGAACATACACGGGCATAATACTTATTGTCTCTTTCATTCTAGTTATTGTGAAATCATTTGGCATTGCATTTGACAAGCTTTTATCTATGTATATTGCTTTAAAGTAGTCACTAGGAAAAAAACAACAACAATACTAACAATACAATAGTATTTAGCATAATACTATATACGTACACATATAGATAGAATGCATGTAGTTGACAATATAGTTTTAAATATAAACGAGATTTCCATTTAAAATCGAAATAGCAAAAAATGCAGACAACTTGAATCAATATCTACAATCAGGATATTTAATTTGAAACTCATTGAAACAGAGTCAAAAAGAGAGAGAAAGAGAGAGAGAGAGAACTTCTGAGAACAATTGCAACTGCAAGTAACTAAACTAAGAAAAAAACACACAACGAGTACTCATATGTGTATCTCAAGAGGATTTTATGTCAATCAAATGTTGTAGGTACAAGTTTTGTTGTTAATGTCACTTTTATGGTTGTTGTTTTTCTTATTATTATTGTGTTGTTGTTGTTGTTGTTTAAACTTTCTGCAAATAAAATGCAAATGCAAATATGCACAATACATATATACACATATACACATGCAAACACATCTACATACATATGTTTTATATTTATTTACTTCGCGCAGCATCAATATAGATGTCAACAAGCATGTTTCATGTTCAAATGCTAATAGAAAACGTAACATATCGTAAGTTGACACACACACACACACACACACACACACACACACTGTTATAATGTACACATGCAAATATACATGCGAGTATGCACACATGACAACCTGTCGAATCGTATTTAGTATATTTGGTTAGCAAGAGGAAAACATTCAAAGAGACAGCAACAGGATATAAAACGAAAAAGGAAAATACTCACAGATAAACAAAAATTTACAGTGAACATAGAGAAAATGAACTATTGTATTGGAATGTCGGAAAAGTAGTGACCCATTTTTAGCATGAATAAATGCTAAGGCTATTTTACTAGTCTTAGCCATTTTGATACATGACATTTTGATATCATTCAGAAAGCAGAAAGCATTCAGAACAAAGAGCGTTTTTTTCCAACGAAAAATTATACGAAATGTTGTTTGGTGGCCTCATGAGAATCGTCCTTTAAGTACAGTGGATGAGGCAAGACTTTCTATTCGAGTTATAGCAATTTTTCATTCGTCACCAAATTTGTGTGAGTTTCGCTTTGTCAGAATATTTACAAAATTTCAAGAACGACTCATTTTTTTTTGCATTTAAGTTGGATATCTCACATGCTGATGTGGTAGATTAGATGGACTTCTTTGAGTTTATAAGAAAGTCAAAAATATCGACCTTGCAAATGGATTTCAATTTCCGGAAATCATCTCGAACGGTCAAGTGATGAATATTTTTTTATTTTTTGGTGATATGACGAGTTGTCGCATATGGATCTAGTTCATTTAGCGCCTTTATTTCATAGTCAGAAGTCCTACGTTGTCTACCCGAGCAAGGAGCATCATTAAAATCAATATCTCCAGCAAGAAATGTTAAAAATCACTACTGACATTTGCGCAATCTTGTAGAGCATCGTCCAATTTACGCAATTTTTATGGGCCCGCCTTAAATTCTTCCTTTTGCGAAAATGATAAAGAATCATATGGCGAAAGTGAGCACTTTAGTTAATCGTTGTCAAATTGTTGTGCAACCCGAAACCGAATTTATAATCGACTTATTTGAAATCTACCAAAAAAACTCTTCTAACTTTAAAATAATCTTCATTTTGACTAGAATTGCTGGCTTTTGGTTATAAGTGATATTGGAATTGCCATTTGTCTAAACTTATAGGACTCGGATATGTGACGCAATCTATTATAAAATACGTAATGACTTTCTCAACAAACAAATATAAAGAGAACTAAAACAGGATACAAATAAATGCCTTATCAATTTAACAACAGCAACAAGAACAACATCAATTACCCACTATATACTATATCGTTTATCATTGGCAGCAGAACCAAATTGCAAGAAATTAAAAAAAATCGAAAGAGAATAGTTGCAAATATATATAGCCAAAATAAAAATGTAGCTTTTTTTTTTTTGTTAGCTTATTTTTTTTTATTGAATCTTTCTTAAATACAAGAAACTAACAATAAGTATTCAAATCTTACAAACTAAATAAAACTATGTGATATCCCCTACGTTCCATCACAATTTGGTGAGTCGCGAGATGTAGCAATTTTACAGCATATTCAGTGTGTCTTTTCTTTTTAATCGACGATGCCCCTTGCTCAGCAACAATTGCCTAGCAAGGGGATTCGGATGATTGTGTAATTTTTGAATGTAGCTTCTGCAAGACATTGCAACTTCCTCAGAAATTGTGGGTACATTTAAATCTCGATGGATGTTAACGTTCCTCATATACCAAGGAGCGTTTACAATAATTCGCAGACACTTGGATTGTATTCGCTGCAATTTTTCGATATTAGAGGGAGATGCGGTGCCCCAAAACTGAATACCATAAGTCCAGATTGGTTTCAGGATTGCTTTATATAGTAGCACTTTGTATTCAAGATTCAACTTTGATCTTTTGTGTAACAGCCACCATAACTGATTCATTTTAAGCTTGATCTGAGTTTTCTTTGCCTCTATGTGATTTTTCCATGTCAGCCTTCTGTCGAGGTGAATACCCAAGTACTTTGTTGAGGAACATTGTGGAACTGATTGGCCATTAATTTTAAGTGGGGGACATGTATCTAGCCTTAGCGTGAAGGTTACATGTACGCTCTTTGATTCATTGACTTTTATACGCCATTTTGCTAGCCAGATTTCAAGAGAATCGACATGAGTCTGCAGGAGTTTAGTAGCTTCTATGGGGTTAGAGCGAGAGCACAATATTGCCGTATCATCAGCAAAGGTCGATATGAATGTATAGTTATTGTTGGGCATATCTGAAGTGTATAAGAGATACAGTAAGGGACCCAAAACGCTTCCTTGAGGAACGCCAGCGTGAATATCCAATGGATTTGTTGTGTAATCCTTGTGATGTACGAGAAATTGTCTTTTCGTGAGGTAGCTACTGAGCAATGAGGAGATATTTGCAGGCAGTAATAGTTTGAGTTTGTAAATAAGGCCATCATGCCATACTTTATCGAAAGCTTGAGTGATATCAAGAAAGACTGCTGAGCAATACTTTTTTTCTTCAAAAGTGTTCCTTATCAGAGTTACAATGCGGTGGACTTGTTCTATTGTGCCGTGCTGTTTTCTAAATCCAAACTGATGTTGAGGAATGAGTTGGTTGAGATTAATAAATGGAGTTATATTCATGACAAGCAGCTTTTCGAATACTTTAGAGAGTAGAGGCAGGAGGCTGATAGGTCTGTACGATGCAACTTTTGTAGGGTCTTTTCCTGGTTTTGCTATCATAATAATTTTTGAAGTTTTCCAGCATTTGGGATAGTGTTTAATACGAAGGATAGCATTGAAAATGTGCATCAGATGAATTACTGAAGCCGGAGGTAGCTCTTTTATCATTTTACCGGTAATTTTATCTGGACCAGGTGATTTTTTTGGGTTTAAATCTTTATAAATTGCTTTGAATATGTCCTTTTTTTTAATTTTGAGCGTTATTGAGCAAGGTTGAGAAGTTAATATTGGTAATGAGGACTGTGAAGAGGGTGGATTGGGTGTAAACACACTTTTTAGGTGGTTTGCAAAAGCCAAACCCTTCTCACAGTTGCTTCTAGCCCAATTACCGTCACTCAAACGGATGGGGGAATCAGTGAGAATTGGCCGATTTGATTTTTTTGCTGATTTCCACAAAGAGTAGTCTGACGCTTCACCAGGTGTTAATTTCGCTATGTGCTCTTCTAACTCTTTGTTGTTTTTATTTTTTAAAGCTTGCTTTAACTTTCGAGTGCAGTGCTGTAGCTGTGTTTTCAGATTCGGTGATCTGAATTCTTGCCATTGTCTTCGGAGTCTTCTTTTCTGTCTTACTAGCAATTCAATATCGGCTGGTGTGTATGGGCTATAGTTTGATTGCTTGCATACCTTTGTGCAGGTGGCTGAGCTGAGAGCTAATGAGAGCAGCTGGTTGAATTTTTCGAGTGCTGAGTCTACATCGTGTCCATTTCTTAATACAGTACTCAGAGGAAGTGGGAATTTATATATTTCTTGAATTTTAACCAGTCTATTTTCTTTCTAACGCAATTGCTTTGGGGGCTTGGTGATTTTATAGATATTACCGTGGGTGAGTGGTCAGATGATAGATCATAATTACACTCTGTGGAGATATTTTCCATCTGCAAACCTTTGGCGACTCCAAAGTCTATGAGATCGGGTATTTTCCTCTTGTCCGTCGGCCAATATGTCGGTTGACCATTTGAAATAACATCGTAGCCGTGGTTAGTGATGATTGAACATAGTCTTTTGCCTTTTGGAGTTATTAATCGGGAGCCCCAGTGAGTGTGTTTGGCGTTGAAATCGCCAACAACCAAGAATTTGCTACCAAGAGTTGAGAAAAATTCTTTATATTGCTGTTCGGTAATACTGTATCTTGGGGGACAGTATATCGCAGATATTACTAGCTTAGAGATGTATTCTTCCAGACATAGAGATGTTGCTTGCTAGTAGACGCTACTAAAATCTTCAAGAACATGATGTTTTATTCTGCTTTTTATCAATATGGCAGTTCCTCCGCGTGCCTTACCATGCGGATGATTTGTGGTGTACAGTTTGTAATATGGTATTTGGTAGCAATTTTTGTCAGTGAAATGGGTCTCAGATATCATCATTATGTCGATCTGGTTGGATTCAAGGAATTGAATTAGCTCCAAACGGTGCTGGCTTAAGCCGTTGGCGTTCCAGTGGCATATCTTGAGACAACTCATGGTCTGGATAGCAATGTTTGGAGTAACATCGATTGATTTTTCATCATTTCCTGCATCATTGTTTGCATTGAGTTCATGAATTGGTTCATATTCTGAATCAATGTTTGAAGCAAATGTTCAAGGGTACTTGGCTGTTGGGTGGGCAGTGAGTGTTTCTGCTCATTATTTACATTGCTTTGTTGGTGTGGGTTTTGTTTTAACACGCTAGCGTATGAATTGGTTTGATTCTTGTTTGGGATTGCAGAGAAGAATTGTGTTGCATCAATATTTTGTCTCTTACTTGAGTTGGCTATCTGAGTTTGCTCAACTGGTTTTAGAGGTTGATTGCTAGCGGAGAAATTTAGCTTTAGGGTTGTATATACTGGGCAACCTCTATAATTTGCGGTGTGATTACCTCCACAATTGCTGCATTTTTTCATGCTAGCATCGCCTTTAGATTTTGGGCATATGTTTGATTTATGGAGATCTCCACAAATCACACAAACAGCTGGCAGGGTACAATATGTCTTAGTATGTCCATATTCTTGGCAGTTGCTGCACTGAGGAGGTCCAGTTCTCTTATGGGGTTCTTCGATTGTGATTTTGCGATGCAATAAATATCGAATTTTATATATGGGGTGTACTTCACCTTTTTTTAGGAGTTTTGTTTCAGGCTGAAGCTCAATACGATATAACGGTTGAGGTATATTGCTCTTGTTGAGAATGTTGAATACTGTTTTGGCTTGAAACCCTTCTTCCTGGAGGGCAAGTTTGATTTCGTTAATATCAACGTTGGGTTCGACGCCTTTGATGTAGCTAAAGTATGAAAACATCTACAGAAGAACAACAAAAAACACACTAAACAAAAACTCGAAACCCTCATACACAAATCTATACAAAATAACAAAAGGTCATCAACTGCTAAAGGTGTTATACTGTAGCAAAAAAAAAAATATAAGAAAAAATATAAGAAAACACAAGTACGATTAGCTGCCACTAGGGTTATTACCCGTAGTATTTTTCCCTTCATCTCAGTCTTTGACATACCAGATAATTTCTAGTTTTTGAATGGGATAAATTTAATGTCTCGAAAAAGTCTTTTTTTATTTTATTTTTAAAATTATATATAAGTTGCTATGCAGTAAAATTTTATATTGAAATTTTAATAGATGAGGCTTTCTCATTGGCTCAATTGAAATTATTAGAAAACGATCGTTTTTTAAATTCATTTTGGTACCCTAATTTTAAACCATAATCTTCAGATTTATTTAACTCGTCGTATTCGATGTGAACACATAGGCATAGCAACCCTAAGAAAAGTAGTGCACAGTCTCGTATGAGTCACACAAAATCCATAAAGGATTGAGTTACGCGAACATCAAAGATATCAACAAGTTTGTTTGTTGTTTGTTGTTGTTGTTGTTGTTGCAGTTATTGTTACATTTTATTGTTACTGGTATACGATAGTATACTCGTAGGTATTTACCACAGCTGCAGCAGCTGCTGTTGCTATTTCCTCTATTGGCATTATATATAGTTTGTAGTTGATATACTTTTTATTTTTTGCTCTCTCTCTTGTTTTTGATTTAAGTTTATCGTTACGAGAACGAAAAGTAGTCCAAAGTTCAACGGCAATGCGGAGGTGTCACTCAATCACACATGTGCACGTGCACGTGCATACATACATGTACAATTTATGCATTGCATAGCATTCAAGTCATTGTAAATATGCTCGTGTAGTGAAACAATATAGTTTAACACATTTTGGCACTTCTTAAGCAGTTTTTCTTTCGATAAACTGCAGTATTTTGTGGAGTGTCTAAAGGATTTACAATGTTATTATAATATGTATACTATTACAATGTTTTGTATATATGATATGTTTATATACACTTTCTTGGAAACACATAAAGTTTCTTTGAGCAATAAAATTATGTTGATTATTGTTGCTATTGCTGTTAATGCATAGGAAATTATAGTAATTTCCTTTTTAGTTATTGTTTCCTTTCTTTTTTTCATATAATTTTATTAAATACAAATACATATGTACACTCAGCTATATGAGGTTAGATTAAAAAGTCCTTCCAAAAGAATAGCAAAATCACATTATTTTGGCTTGATTCATTTTTTGTCAATACACTTTGCAAAGCATTTGTACATCTTTATAGCAAAAATTTTGTTAGTCAACTGCAATTCAAATCAGTACTCTAAAATCACTTTACTATTTTACTTCAACTACGAACATTACGTGTAAAGTGTAAATAACAATTACTTTTGGTTGCCACATAAATTGAAGTTAAATACGGCATTAATAATTACAACAATACGTAAAAATAATGACGGGCACAAAATGGACGTGATCAGAACGTGATGATAATATTCCCCTATATCCTCAATATTTTAAAAACAATGAAATTAAATATAATCAAAGTATAATGAAAATGTTTCTACAATTCAATTTTATTTTCGGTTACTTTACAAAAATTGTGTATGCGATAAACTCTAAAAAATGTATACTGAATTTGAATGATATCTACACTCAACATTCATATCAACATTATGTCTTATCAATCAACATTGTGTCTTAGAAATCAACATTGTGTCTTATAAATGTATATATACATATATTGCTATAAAGGAGCACATAACACAGTATACACAAGCATTAACAATGAAATTGACATCATGAAATTGTTAAATTCAAAAATATATTATACTACGATTATGTTCTTAACAATACTTATCATCGCTGAATTACTCGTATGATAAACTGTCAACATCCGTACTCTCATAAGTAGGCATGTGGGTATCATCAGCAATATTGCAATTATTTGCATTCATTTAAGTATGATAATCATTATTATTATTAACATCATAATTAAACTATAACTATAGCACTCATTAAAATCATAATCATTATCATTACGATCATAAAAATTACTCTCACATTGCAGCAGTCATCATACTATAATTAAGTACTCACTACGCGAGTATAGTATTTTAACAGTGGATTCAAGAATATATGCATATGTATATTTATGTACCTATATAGAGAAAAAGCATAAATTTCATTATATTAATTCATGAAAAGTTTGTTCTTAACGAACATGAAGTAGTTAATCGATAAATTATTTCCAATTGGTTAAGAATTTTATATAAAAAATAAAAGAACCGTAAATAACTGAATACTAAAGCTGTGAATCAAACTTCAAGTAAGCCTACCAAAGTTTGTGAGGATTATAATTTAAGATTTAGGCAAAATTTTGTATATCTACGAAATCCTAAAATGACATTATACAGTGGCTACACTGAATGACACTAGCCTATGGCACTCACAAGAATGATTATAATCAAATCGAAAGACCGCATAAGTAACTTGAGAATTAAAAGAAAGGATAACATTTTGTAAAAATGGAGATGAAATAGCTTGAAACTTCTGGTCAATTCTATATATAAATCAAGAGGAGCAAATTGAAAATTTTTGAGAGCCCTGTTTGAGTGTTGCTAAGCCACAAAGCAAAACCCAAACATTAAATATCATTAAATATATATTTTTTAAATATATATTTTTGTGACATTTTTGAAATTAGCATATGCGGGTGTCGCTATATTTCAACAACATTTTTTTAATAATACGGAACATTAAAACAATTTTTTAATTTTCTCTGATGTTTACTGTCAGCACATATTCAACTGACATTCTTTTAACTTTGCTCATTAGTACTCCTATATTATTTATAAGTATACTAAATGATATGGATTACATATAATACACATATATCTTGTGAATTAGGCTATTTTTTATGGCATATATATAATTTTTCAAGATTTCGAGTGGCATGATTTTTTTTAATGTTGTTATCGTTGATGTATATTATTAAGTAAACCTTCATTTCGTTTGTGTTTATTCTACTACTACTTCATTTGCTTCTTCTGCAACTCCAATAATATATCTAACTTGCATATTATGTAATAAGTGAAATGGATTCTTCAGACTTATTCGTACTTGCTTGACGTAAACTTATTATGAAAGATATGAAACATACTTACTTTAAAATTATGATACAAATAAAACCTTTATGCTCGTATGTCATATTTTTAGGCTAAGAAAAATGCAAGCGCATGAAAAATTGCCTTTAAGAAAATGACAAGAGAAACAGAGAAAAAACAAAAACACTACAAAAATATTAACTCAACTATGACAAGGATATAAATATTGTCTGTATATGCCTACAGACCCATGAATATATTATATGTATTCATAGTAGATACAAAGGTATGTCATACATAGTAAGATAGTAAGATAGTCAAAGTATTCCAAACAGTCCAAACAGCTAAGTAGAAGAAAAAAACAAAAAACTGACATAAAAATTAATAATAACAATTGTGAGGCAAGATGTCATTTTTGCATTTAAAAAACATTATTCAACATCACCATTGTACATAGAATGACACAGATACTGCGCCAAAGTGTAAAATCAACAAACTGCAGAGCAATGAAAGAAAAAAATCTGTTTACTTTTTTATTTTTATAAACAAACGAAACGTAAAACAGCAGCAAAAATTATGAAAGCAAAATCCAGATGCAAGAGAAGCTAACTAACAAGCCAAGAGCCAGCAATACATAACATATAAATACTTGTATTGTTGCCAAAGTCGTCTTGCCATACAGTGAACTTAAAATATGTTTACTATATGTTGTTGTTGTTATTGTTTTTATTGCTAATGGTGGTAGCACACTGATGATTATGATCATGCTCATGGTTATGGTTATGGCTGTTGCGCTTCATCATCAATGGATGAGTTTATATGTACATGTATATATTGTAGGTGCATACTTTTTTTTTTTTTTCATGAGTAACATAAATATTAAATAGATGAAGGGGCATGAATGATGACATTTCTGTTGTTGCTATGTTCTAATGATTCTGATACCGTGGTTTTGAATTATTTATTTTCCCCATACTTTACTTTTTATCATCATCATCATCATCATCACCATAATCATAATCATGATTTTGCATACTATTTTGTGTTTTACCTTTTAAAGGTATATTGTAAATGTCTATATGAAAAAAGTTTAAAAATTTGATTTATTATTGCATAATATTATATTAGAAATAAAACAGAAAACAGAAACACAAACAGAACAGTAAAGAAGGTAAAATTGAAATAAGTACCTTATATACATATATATATATATATGATATATGCATATTCGTTTGACCAAGAAAATAAACAGAAAATATTAAAGAGGCTTCAATGCATACATTAGCGTAACGTAATAATAATCATTATTCCAGCCATAATTGTGTTTTTTCGACTATCTATATTTTAAAAACGATGAAATTGTTACTACTGAAAATATTTTACTTTAATATTTTTGAAGAAATGTTTTGAATGTAGTAAAATGTAATTTGTTGTTTTCTTTCGTAACATAAATAAATTTCTACATAAACGCAATTCCTATAATAAATTGCTATGTTAGATGTACATCAGCAGCAACGCAAACAAAAAAATTTTACAATGAATTGTCATTTCAGTAAGTAAAAATTATATTAAAGTAGAATGTCTTTCATAAAGGACGACAAATTTTATTATTGCGTGTTTAACTTAATTTTAAAGAATTTTTGGTTAGTCGAAAACTTTTATTAAACATGGTGATACTAATAAAGTCTTATACTATAAACTGAGTCACAAAAATAAGTCTAACCAAATCATCTTGGTTTGAAAGCTTACTTTTAGATGATTTTAGGGCCATAAAAGTTTTCGTACACTTGGCGAGTCCTAAAAACACTAAAAATTCGTGTTTTCTTCATTACTTTTTAATTTATTTCCACTATCGTTGAAAAGATAATTTTGAGTATTGCATATCTCTCTCAGATCCTTTTACTTTAGAATGCCTTCTTAATCTAGTAAGTTCAAAAACTTATTTTTTATTCCATTAAACTTTACTCTTCATAAAATTAAACATTTCAGTGAGAGGTATATTTCTTTATGGATTAAAAGGATCTAAGAAAGCTATATAGTACTCTAAATTATGTTTCCGATGATATATCACAATTTTGAATTGAGTAATAAATAAAATAGTTATAAAGAAAAGTGAATTTTGGCTGTTTCTAAGACTCGCCAAGGACGAAAATTTTTATTACTCTAAAATCCTCTTAAAATAAATGTACAAACTAGGGGTGGGGCAATTACAGAGTTTATTCCATCGTATGGGTGCCGACCCGATCTAGTGTACTCCATCAAAATCTACAACCTTCGACCCTTTTTCAAGCAATTTATAGTTTCCATCTTTGAAAGGGATCCAATTATAAAGCCAAGTCTTGTTACTTTCATGATAATTAAAGTGCTCTCCAGAAAGGGTGAACTGTATCGATCAACATAAATAGTAATCTGAAGGATCTGTGTCTGGTGAATTTGTTGGGAGCTGGTATTCGAAGTAGTATTTTACTGTTAAAGAAGCTCTGTGGTGGATAATGAATGGAAATGGTGGAACATGGTGGAAAATCCTTTGATCATATGATTTTCGAACTTATTCCCTTCTTTTTATATCATTCCCATTTGATATTAGCGATTACTAACAGTCATTTGTACTTTTAGATTGTTTGAGTATACATAAAGCGTGACGTAACTCCATAAGAAATAGAGTTTATGCATAGAAACTCCAAACATCTGATTTAAAATCTTTGTGATTAATATTTTTATATTACAAACATGTCTGGAGAAAATTATAATCTGCAAAGGACCAGTGGTTAGCAATTCAAAAATTTTGAAGTGGAACCTTATTTTTTGCTTCTTCTTCTTTTTAGTTAGTCAAATCACTGTGAATTATTAGTTGAACTCTAGTCAACTCTTGAGTTTAATCCATGACTGTGCATTCGATTGTAAGTAAATCTCTTTCTACGGCACTTAGCATTTACATTAAAAATTTATTGATATGACACAGTCCAAGTTGTCATCATTGTTGCTCTTCGTTATTGTTATTAATAATTTTATGTTAATATTTTTGCTTGTTTTATAGAGAACTAGAAGAAAACAGAAAACAAAATTTAATTTAATTCAACAACAACAACAACATTTCGATGAAATGAAAAAATGAAGTTCATTCTGACAACAATTCAAACATAATAACAATAACAATAATAATAAGCATAAAAATGTAAACTTGTTCATCCTGTAACACATTAGTGTTAACCATTAAAAATTGTCTTTTTCTTGAGATGTAGTCAAACCTCTTCTCTCCTATCTTGCTCTCTCTCTCTCTATGACATTGCACTTTTTGCCATTTCATATAGAGATTTTGATATTTGTCAGACAATATAACACAGCATTTTGTCTTTTTTTTTTTTTTTTGGTATATTCAAGTATCTTAAACTGAGATTTTGCAAAATCTAAACAACTAAGTCTGGGCGGGCAAATGAACTGTCAAACGTTCGTAAATGATTCAAAAATAATGCTTTGTAATGGCTCTAATGGAAAATTGATGTTAGATTAACATCTGCTGCTATTGATGGTTGCTGTTAATATTTCTACTGTTATCGTCATTACTTGCATTACCACGACTACTACCATTACTAGATAAGTAATAACTACCATTATTATTGTTATTGTTTATGAACTGTAAACAATTATATATTTTGTGCATGAATGTGAAAAAAAAAAAAGAGTAACTGGAAAAACATTAACGCATGAAATGAATTTCAATATTTTTTTTTTTTTTTTGCTTAACAAAAGAATGAATTTCTTTCTTTTCAATTGAAAATTACCTTTCCGATTTCTCTTTTCTTTTTTTTTTTAATTAGTTTTAATATACACACAATACCTAGAAGTGTTTGTAGCAACGACAGTAAGTTAAATGGCATACTTGCATAGACAATAATACATAGAAAAAAATGAAAGAAGAACATAAAATAGAAAATCAATCAACAAATACAGTATCTCAACACCGACAATAACTAATAAATCTATCTTGAAAGACACGCTTATATGCTAGACAGAGATCTCTTTCTCTCTCTCTTTGGGCATTGCCTAGAAAAATCAAATTTTCCGGATATTTTTTGGATCATTGCATTTTAATATATACAATACTTAAATCAATTGTCGCGTCTGTTCGCTTTATATTAACTAATCTCTTTTGAAATCAAGCACACATTTGTCTATGCTCCATATGATGTGCGTACGTTTGCCATGATGCCCGTAACCCAGGAAATGCCTATATGCCAATAAATCTACTCATCATATCATCTTGTAATGTACGTATGCATGTATGTATGTGTATATTTTCAACGATTTGTTTCATAAGCATTTCATATGTATATTGCAATATTACAAAAAAATTACGCATATTCGTTTTCTTTTTTATTACATACGCCAAGCTATCAACGCCTGTGTCTTGTTTTACTAAGTATGTACATATATACCAGAATGTACGTACCACTTGTGTTCTCCTCACACTCTACCTTGCACACTGTCTTATGCTCAGTCAATGTCAAATAGGTGCGTTCGAGCAAGCACATATGTTACTTTATGCCTGTTGCATGGTTGCAAATGCTGTTGCTGTATTGGTATTGCTACTGCAATTATCTGAAATGGTGCAAAGTGCTCATAATCATATTAATTTTATGACTTTATGTCAACGTATTGCATAAAATTAAATGAATACCTGAATAAGTAACAGCAACACTCTACAGTAAGTGGCAGAAGAAGAAGAAAGTGAACGTTCTTAGTGATAATATGATTACTTTAGTAGTCCAGGCAACATATTATATTATCACCATTATCATCGCCATCAACATCACCATTATCATCATCATCATCATCATCATCAGTAACATCATCACTTCCCATCAACTAGAAACTGCAGGGAATAGTAGCAAAAATCATTTTGTGTTGACATGAATGTTGAATGTTAGCAATTTTGTTACAGTCTTTTTAATGTGCTCTTTTTGTCTTCTTGTTGCACTTTGCTATACATATGGTACATATACATTATATATTTTTTAGTTTCACATTTCATACTAGACAAACCTCTTCAATTTATACAAATAGTATATACTTGCCAAGCACTGATTCAGGTAATTTACAAAAGAAAGATAAGAATCAGAATCACATACATCTAAGTACCTATGAGGGCTACTATTTATATTTCGGGATCTGGCAACACTAATGCCAATAGCTCAAATCTGGCAACACTATAATAAAGTTTGACAATTTTTAGAAGAAACGTGCTACAACGTTTTGATGTACAAGTGCTATTTATTTCGTTTACAGTGAGTTAAGAAAATCAATTTGGCCAAAAAATGGAAATTTCAAGAAAAGGTTTTCTCTGTATAATTTTTCACAATTTTGACGTGGATTATCTCAGCAAGAATGTGTTGATGAACTCAGTTCTTTGTATGGCGATAAAGCACCATTTAAAACCACAGTATATCGCTCGTAATGTGAATTCAATCGTGGTCGTAGTTCGGTCGCCGACGAATTCTGTGAAGGTCGTCCAAAATCGGTTGTTGTGCCACAAAACATCGATGCAGTGTATGAACTGATAATGCAAGATCGTCATGTGCCATATCGTGAGATAGAGGCATCCTTGCAGATTAGTTCCACTTAAAAATTTGCAGTCGTTGGATACCCCATAATTTATTAATAGCTCAAAAAAGGGCTCGCGTTGATTGGTGTAAGGAAATGCTTAAATAGTTCGGCCGTGTTGCTTCAAAAGACGTATATAAAATTGTGACAGGTGACAAATCATGGATATATTCGTATGAAGCGGAATCAAAACAGCAATCGGCCGTGTGGGTGTTCCAAGACGATCCAAATCCAACAAAAGTTGTTCGGGCCCGCAGCACATCGAAGCAAATGGTCGCCTGTTTCTTCGCCCGAATGTATCATGTGGCCACTGTTCCGCATGAGCAACGTATAACGGTCAATTCTGAGTGGTACACGACCATTTTTTGTCGGAAGTCTTCAGAGAAATTTGCAAAACCAATCACATGACGAATCACACATCTCGTCAAACAGATGAATTTTTGACCAGTCAAAACATCGAATTGATGATTCATCCTCCGTACAGTCCTGATTTGGTACTCAATGACTTCTTCTTGTTCCCGAATGGTAAACTGCGTGGTTAACGATTTACGAGCGCCAAAGAAGCAGTTGAAGCGTTCAAAAACCATGTTTTCGAAGTGTCTCAAGAGGAATGATCGTCATGTTGAATATTTTGAAAAACAATAAAGCCGTTTTCATTTAAAAATGTTTATTATTTCCTATTCCCGAAATATAAATAGTAGCCTTCATATTTGTAAGTATGTAAAGGATGTTTTTTTTAAGTGAATACTTTAATTTGACATATGATTTCTTCATATTTTTGAATAGTAACGAATACTATTTTCGTTCTTATCGAATAGAACGAAGACCACACAGTATTTGGTTGCTACTTGTAAGTTCTTATTCTTTTTTCTATTTGGTTTTGTTGGCTGATTTGGTTTGAGCAACCGGACCATTTCATCAGGTATATTCGCGCAAGACTGTAGTACCTACTTATAAGAGTTTTTAATTAAATTGTCAGTTTTAACTTATTTTTGAGATTAAATGGTAACTATTTTTGTCTTTTGATTTATGTTATATTGTACTTACAAAAGAAAACAAAATTTGTAATAATTTCTCTTCAGCTTCATAACTATCATTTTAAGTTGTATCATAAATTTTCAAATAATTAATATTTTTCATGCTTACTTTACACAATATGTTAAAACTTACCTATATTAAAAATGTAATGTATGTTTCTACTAAATAGTTATAGCAAATGCTCCACGTACGTATGTACATAGGCAAAATGTGCATGTCACTCTAAATTATAACTTTTAATTCATATTCGTATGCGGTCATATATATATACGAGTATTTACATACTATACATAGTACTATACTGCTATGCCTACGAATAGTTCAAAAGTTTAACGATATTATGACTTAGTCAGATATACATATTGTGTATCATGCTTTACAGCCTTTTGTTGCGATTACCATTACTTCCATGTTGCCTTCATCATCATACGTTACAGTAACAGAATAAATTTAATTATACGTGCCATGAATGAAGAGCAATAGCGTTGGCGACGATCATGATGATGATGTTGACGATTATGATGATGATGATGACTATGAGCATATAACGTGTATAAGTTTGTTCATACAATATTTGCATATAGGATTGCCATCGTATGCAAGCCAGCCAACAAATATGCTTGCAAGAAATAAAATGAAAAATTAAAAATACACAGAAAAATGTAAATTGTTGCATTTGATCCTTGTCATGTTAAATATGTGCAACTATATATACATATTTCTTCTATTAGGTCTAATTTCTTTGCCTTCTTCCCATAAACTAAATATTTGCCTTACTGAAAGCACTGAGCATTCTTCATTGCCTTCTTCCACATAATATCAGCCCAACGAACATACATATATTGATTGCCAACAAGGCTGGTTACAAATAGTAAGTAGTATAGTAGACCTATAAATGCTGATACACGAAACACTAATGCATGTATGCGTATGAGCATATAGGTTAGTACAAGTAAGTAGTAAAAGTTGTAAGGAGCACGAGCCATATAAATTGTATTTATGTGGGTATGTAATAACAAAAAAGTATGAATGAAAAAAAGAAATTATATTAAATTCAAGAAAACGACAAAAGAGTTACGCAACTCACGTCACATATATATGTAGTACGAGCACATGCACGTATGTACGTATACGATTATATACGCATACTGCCATCACCAGTGAGAGAGGTGCAATAATATTTTACTGCTTCAAATTAATGGCTTTGTTACAACAACAACAATAACAACAACAAAGAAATCATATAAAAATTGTTGCAATATTTTATATCCGATTTAACCCTGCTCAACCCCCATCTCATCTCTTATTTTTCCCCCTACCTCATATATGCTACATATTTCTTTTCTGCTCTGGTGTAATTTTATGGTTTGATAAGTAAGTCGAGTGTAAAAAAAACGAGTATACTTACACAAACACACATACACACAATGTAAGAGTATACACATCAGCAGCAGCAGCAGTAATAAGAAAACGAACACCAACAAAGAAATTATATGCATTTGCATATAAATATTAATATAATAGGGTTCAAGTAAAAACACATACATACATACATATACAATATATTACAAGTGTATATACCAATGCTTCACAGCGCCAACCATATATTCTTGTACATACACACACACAGAGAAAATTCATATATGTATATGAATTTGTGGGTGGAATTTAATTAAAATGCATCATACTCATAAAAATGCGTTTTACATGAAATTAACAATGAAAATACAATATCTACACATATGTTTGTAGCTACAATTTACATATACATATAATAGAATATAGAATAGAAGAAGTATATAATAGAAAAAGTAATGACGAAGAAGGCGACATCATAAAATTATGAACATCGAGATAACAACCAAGTATTATGAGATTATGAGTGTTACACACACACTTACCTGTTTAACATATTATATTTTGTATGCTTAATTGGAATAATTTCATATTTTATTAGCTCGATAAATTTGTTATAGTTAGTGTAGTAATCCTGCAAAAAAAAACCGAATTAATTAGCAAAATAATGAAAATATTCTAAAATGAAATATAATATTTCATATTTTCTTCAAGATAACATTAGCATTGAGTGAAAAAGAAACTTATGGGAGGTACTTGTAGTTTTTATCTCATTTTTATCCGATTTATCCCATTTTCGAATATGTCTATTAGTAAACTTTATCATATGTACTGAATTTCAGCTTGATAACTTTATATTTTCGTTTGCACTGTGTGAAAATATATGTACAGGAGCAAAACTGTTTATAGATACATGTGATTTTTATACGATTTTCCATTTCTTTTTCTTTTAATCCAACGACGCCCATCTTCAAATTGTTATACCAGGCCATTTAATAGGTCCGTAGAAAAAGTATGAAAAAACAAAATTTTGACAAAACTGGATTTTATTATTCAACATAGTTGCCTTCGAGGGTGATGCAACGAGTATAGCGATTTTCCAACTTTTCGATACCACTTTTATAGTACGATTTCTCTTTCTCGTCAACGCAGGTCTCAGTTTCAGCGATTACTGCATCATCGGACTTAAATTTCTTTTCAGAAAGCATTCTCCTGGGGTTGAAAACAGTCGCTGGGGGCTAAATCTGGAGAATCTGGTAGGTGGGGAAGCAATTCGAAGCCCAACTCATTCAATTTTGCCACCATTTTCATCGATTTGTGACACGGTGCATTGTCTTGGTGAAACAACCTTCAGTCTTCAACAGGTCCAGAAGTTCACAATAACAGTCTCTTTTGATGGTGGTTCCTTTTTGGATATCGTCGATGAATATTATTCCGTTCCCATCCCAAAATATAGACGCCATCACCTTACCGGCCGACTGTTGCGTCTTTGCTCGCTTTGGATTCGATTCGTCGACTACTGTCCACTCAGCTGACTGTGTATTGAATTGTGGTGTGTAATAGTTAATCCATGCTTCATCCATTGTCACATATCGATGATAGAATTCGGTTTTATTGTGGCTTAACAGCGCCAAACACTCCGTTCAAGCATCGATACATTGTTGTTTTTGTCAGCTCACGCGTCACCCACTTTGTACATAACATTCGCATACCCAAATGTTCCTTTGCAATGTCCGCTAGCTCCTGTACCTTCAATTTGTGAAATGTTTGTAATATTTTCTGGAATAACAGCCTCAATTGGGCGTCCAGACGGAATTATCAGATTCTTGTCCATTTTATATACGTGTCGTTTAAAGTTTAGAGCTCAATAGAAATCGTATGGGATAACGCCATCTATGTATCGCCCTACATGCTTATTGAATGGCCTGTTATACATTTTTGAATATTTCATAAATAAATTGTAAAGATATACTTTCGACAGCATACTCTTGTATGGGAGATGGGCGTGTTTTTTATCCAATGACTTTCATCTTCAAATTTTGTATATACATTATTGAATATATTCGCGTGTAGCGAGTTTCATTCTAATAGCTTCAAACTTTTGTAAATATACTGTGAAAACATACATTCGACAGCCTACTTTTGTATGGGAGGTTGGCGTAGTCTTGATTCGATTTTCTTCATTTTCAAACTCGACCATTCGTTGATGCAAATAATTGAATGTGCTAATATTCTGCATGATAACTCTATAACTATGGCAGTTATAATGCATTATAAGATAATCTTTTGAAAGAGTCATGTAACAAAACTCTGAACCTTGAAAAGTAAGACGTTTCGTATTTGCCAATTTATGATTTATGATCAATGATCTATTGGTGATCATAATGGAGCAGACCATAATATTTCTGTAATCTATGCATTAATCCTTATCTTTATTGTGTATAATGAAACTGTACATTAGCCTGCTTGAAAGGCAAAATCTAGTTTCCTTATAACAGAGAAATACAAACACAATTTCAATTTAACTGATCACTAAAGATTTAATATGCATCAGTCAAATCTGTCATATTGCATTATTTTCACAAAATCCTTTATTGTAAAATTTTGAAAATACTCGTATGTACCCAGCTATTGACTTTCATATTTTTGTGCATTATCATTGACATGCATGTATATGAATATATATGTCTATATGCCCTGTGGTGTATCATTCTTCAAGCGGTATGCACGCAATCTCTTTTGTTAGTGTTTACTCAGTGTTACAAATAACTATTGTATGTACATACAAAAGACCGGCAGTGAACTTCCCTTGTTGAATACATACAATCTATCGCTTGCTGACCATAAAAAACATCAATTTCTAATAGTTGCATATGCTATAGAAGTGAGATGAATCGAAGCGAAAGTACATTTGTATGTAGATACGAGTAAGTGAGAGTGACATGCATTAATTGAGATGTATATATAATAATCTGTGCTGCTGACTACCAAACTGAATTGAGTGTTCAATCTGTTGTTTAGATATTATTTTCGCTTTTGCGAAATGAACTCAAAACGCTTTCTATAAAATGCTTTCTATGCATTGCATATAATTTCGTGATTTTTCGATAATAAGTACATTTATATGTAGTTTATTTTGTGGTGAAATTTTTTGATTTTAGCCAATACTTAACAACACTTCAATAACTAAAAATGATTACAAAACAAAAACAAACCAAAAAAAGGAAGAAGGAAATCATCCAGCAATAAACAATCAACAATACACAACAAGCATTTGATTACAACTACGAATTAGGTGTAGCGATAAGAGAAATAAATAATATATAAATATATATGTGCAAAAAACTAAAACTGAAAGCAATGTCCAAACATAGCAACAACACAACAACAACAAGAATGGTGTGTGTGTATATAGTTACTAGCTTAGCTATTGAAAATAGATTTATTGAAGTGCCATTGAGGAAGGTAAAATGCAAACAACAAGAGTAACCGCACACACACACACACAAACAAATGCATACCAATAGCAAAAAAAAAGGAGAATAATAGTAATGCACTCATATGTTCGCCCCAATGTAAAAGTATCAACAACAACGGGGAATATTACCATTTTTTTCAATCACTTACCAAAAAAAAAATACAGTCGCCGCTGCCGCCAGTGTTGAAACAGCTGCGAAAGTAACAGTACAAAAAAAATATATGAAAACCGACAATAGACGGTGGCATAGCTAGCGGCCGAAATAGTGATAGTGATCAAAGGGGAGGTAAAGGGAGGAACAGTAGTATTTAAAGGGTATCAAATACACAATATGCTTTGCAGAATGCTGTGATAGCTAATGGTAGCGAAATTTCACACATTTGAGATAAAGAATAGAGTCAATTGACACCATCTGCATTACATAGTACTAGTTCTGAAACCAGTTTTACGCCATGGAATTGTATTACGAGAGATACTGGGTTCTAAAATTTGATACATTTTATACGAATAAAATGAATAATGGACTTTGAAATAGCCTAAATCATAAATAAAATATTGAATATTTGGATTTTTTACAATTTTTTTACGTATTTAAAATTTATTAGCTTTCACACTACTAGTATATTGAGATTTTCTATTATGTTGGATTCATTATTGATGTTGATTTTGTTCTAAACCCAACGCCATATGACGATGTAGCCCTTTAAAAAGAAAAATTATGTAATTTAAAAAACCAAATGGCTGATTCAATGAAATCATATTCCATAGCTATACGAAATGCCATCTCATTAGTAGGAAGTAATGTATTCAAAGTATATCTCTACTCGTAACTAGTTAATATGAACTAATTAAACTCTCAAAGTACTACAGGGTACACTACCCACACTACTATTTGGCAGAGCCAAATGACTTTCGTTTGAACTGCAGAAATAGTAATACGTACATAAACACACACACAATCAGATCACCATCATCATCATCATCGTCACCATCACCAACATTGACCAATACAATAATGAAATCATATTGAACCTGAACTTTCATTGCAACCAACAAAAAAGCTGTCGCTGACATTAGTGTTGTTGTTATTGTTGTAATTGTAGTTGATGTTGTCGTTTTTTTGTTTTTTGCGGTTATTGCGGTTATTGCATGATAAGCTTGAGACCGTCCACCGTCCACCATATCAAGTCATTGTTGATTGCCATCTCATGTTCTTCGTATTGCATGTTCGTATGCAATATGATGTGGTAAAGGAACATTAACGTTTTTAATTTTTTTTTCTATGATTTTTCTATTTTTTCTACATACCTCTTGTCTGTCATACTTCGTATGCACTACTTTTACTACTTACTTTTTTTTTTGTATTTCTTGTTCTTCTAGCGCATTTGTTTTTCCTTCTTCTGTTTGGTTCTTTTTTTCTATGCTCCTGCCACAAGTAGATTGTTTGCATTTCGAATGCAACGAATGTATTTTGATAGAAAGAATGACTCGTTTATGAAAGTAGTTTAAAAAATACTACACATAGCAACAACAATAGCAGAATAAATTGATAATAAATATGCTGTGTAAGCGCACTACAAGCTCTTTTTTATTGTTGTAGTGATTGTTGCTGTTGTTTACGGTTTTATTATTATTTTTTTATACTATTTTTGCTTTATTCTCTCCTTCCTCGTATTAAATACAACTGCATATGTTGTTCTTGTTGTTGTTGTTGTTGTTTATGGCCATAGCAGAGTTGATGGGGCAACTGGATTTAAGAAAACCAAATGAAACAAAAAAAAATTCGACCTGCTTGCGCATTGAACCATTATTGCTACTATTATATGTTGCTGTTAGTGTTGCTAATACAAAAAGACTGTTTGGTGGTATTTGGTATATCAGCTGCTAGTGTTACTATGGTGTATACAACAAAAAGTCAATATTATTTAAAATATTGTATATTAAAATATTTATGTAGTTAGATGAAAACCAAAGTAAAAAATGTAAAATCAAGAAATCCTAAAATCAAATGCAAATAACATTCCTGTAAAAATGCAAAAGACAGCAACAAATGGTTCGAAATATATACTTTGTTCACACCACAAACAGACAGACACACAGACAGCAGTAACATTAGCACTATGTTTAATCACAAAAACAAAAAGTACATAAATTTTTATCAATGATGAGACTTGAATATCTTTCACGAAATCTTTCACCCTCTGTCTTTTTCTGGCTTATATTCCTTGCTCTCTTTTTTTTTTTCAATTCAATCATTTACAATATTATTTTGTTGATAACAAATACTTTGTTGATAAATATTTCATAACTCATCTTTACAAGTGCACTTTCGAGTTCGTCTCCATTTTGTGCAATCTTTTTGATGGTCTTTTGAATTATGTATAGTACCATCATTCTTTCTATACTTACATATGTATATCCATTCAACGATGTCCATGCTTCCAATCGAAATATAAATGTTTATAAAGGTTTAAAATTGATAAAATTTTTTCAAAAAACGTAGGAGACAAAAGAAAAACATTTTCAAATTACTTTTCCTCCATTTAAAAATTCCTCCTCCTCCTCCTCCTCTTGTAAATTGCATTAACTTTCATTTTTGTTTTCCCCCTCCCATTATTTTGGTGTGCACATTTGCTTTAATTCAGTTTTATACTATTTCTTTCAACTTTCCTTTCACTATAGTTTAATATAAAATATTCAATAAAATTCATTTAATTGCATCATGCACTTCTCTGTGTAATGCAAGTCACGATGCTGTAATTTGCTGAGAGTTGTATAATATTACTATCACCTACGTACATATATTAATTACTATAATTTTTAATGAAATCACAAAAATTTTTAATGTACACAACTTTAGAGCACATTTTTCAGTACGCTCATAAAAAAATATACAATTATTATTAATATTATTACATATATAATTATTTCTCAACGTTTTATTAACCAGAAGAAATCAACATCAAATTTAAATAACACCTCTGTATCGATGTTAAATATCAGAATCAAAATGTCAATTTATCCTGTAACAATAAAAACTTGCATTAATCAAATTATTTGATTAAACGATTAATCACATAGTCCAAAGCATGAAGTAAGTACAGAATTCGATCAGCCAGTTATTCAAAATTTTGCTCAATATATACAATTAAATCCAACTCATATCTAAAGGCAACTTAATCATTGGTTTTCGAAAATAATTCATGCATTCAAGTCTTATGAAATTTACAACTATCTTACATGGTCGATCTAATTTTAATATTACCTACTAAAAAAATCAATTTCCTCACATTTTTATAATTATTTCCTCATTTTATGTAATCAAAAAATATACACAATATATTTATAAAAGTACTCGTATTCATTGTTATTCTATACAAATTCACATAAATCGTAATTATTAATAAAATATGAAGCAAGTCATCATAAAAAACAATTACATAAAAATGTAGGTACTATATAAATTCGATATAAAATCAGTAAGATGAACAATTAATATTGCAATGACACTATCTACTTCATCAAATTAAGAGGGGGAGGGGTAAAAAGA
Source organism: Megamerina dolium (assembly GCA_963854835.1). Classification (NCBI taxonomy): domain Eukaryota; kingdom Metazoa; phylum Arthropoda; class Insecta; order Diptera; family Megamerinidae; genus Megamerina; species Megamerina dolium. Next base: position 57,208,859 of record OY978529.1, read on the forward strand.
GGAAAAAATAGAAAATAAAATCAAAGTAAAATATATTTATGAAACACAAGCACAAGATTGTTAAACGAAAAGGCAAAGAAAAAAAAAATCAAGCAATCCATAATAAGTGCATTATTGCTAAACAGCAAATAAACATTCTTCATAATAACTCTCAATTATGATAATTTACTTGTGAACGTGTCTTTTATTACATTAACACTGGATCTTCCGTATGTTGTTTTTCTCTCCCTTCCAATCAAACGCATATGCATCCATAAATAAATACAAAGTCTTATGTATAATTGCAATGATTTATATCGTATACAGGGGCGAATTAAAGGGACAATCGAAATGAATAGAGTGACGAGCAATGAGGGCGCAATGAACGATCAGCATTGGTATTGTTCTCGTAAGAGATTCTAAGACGCAGATAGTTGTGCATTGACACATTTATATAATGAATAGTTTTGCCTTAGCAATGGAAAAGTATTATACGGATTTGAGTTAAAATTACCTCATTAATTTTGTGGAATATCACTTGTACAAGGGTAAAAACTAAATACTCGAAGAAAGTCGTTGCGAATTTTAACTGGTAATCTAATACCACAGCCTAAATCCACCGAGTTTGAATAAATTGCTTATGTTTCAAATATCGAAAAATTGCAGCGAATACAATCCAAGTATCTGCGAATTATTGTAAACGCGCCTTAGTATATCAGGAACGTTAACATCCATCGAGATTTAAATGTACCCACAATTTCTGAGGAAGTTGCAATGTCTTGCAGAAGCTACATTAAAAAATTACACAGTCATCCGAATCCCCTTGCTAGGCAATTGTTGCTGAGCACGGGGCATCGTCGATTAAAAATAAAAGACACACTGAATATGCTGTGAAATTGCTATACCTCGTGACTCAACAAATTGTGATGGAACGTTGGGAATATCACATAATTTTATGTAGTTTGTAAGATTTGATTACTTATTGTTAGTTTCTAAGTAATTTTAGAGAGATCCAATAAAAAAGCTTGTTAAAAAAAAAAAAAAATGTTTCAAGTAATATTTCAACCCTGTGGAACGATGCGACCCTAACCTATAAAACAAAAAGCGAAAAAACACTCGACCAGATCATATCAAACTTCTCAAAGTTCGGCCCTGAATCTATATGCAAGTAGTACTTATACATCAACTTGTTTATTTTTCTTTGTGGGAAGAAATCCTTCCCATTTTTTTTCATTTAATTAAAATTAATTGCATTTATTTCTATTGAATTAAATTGTACAACATTAATATTGCATTTAATATTTTTTGGAATTTTTTTCATCATACAATTTAATTTAATTAATTCATTTATTATTTATTTGCTTTCTTTTTTTTTGCTTACTATCGATATTATTTATAACCTATTCCATTTTTTCTTTTTCAGGTAATTATGACATAATCAAAATGATGGTATTGCCAACAGTAAAAATCAAAAAAGAAACAAATATAAACATGTTTTTAAGTTCAAGAGAAAAAATGTATGAATTTCAATTCAATTGCACACAGAATAGTTTTTGGTGATTATAAACTGGCGTAAGTAATTTAATTAATCCAGATTAAAGAAGATAAAAGAGCAAGATAAAAACAAATGAAACTTTTAAAATCCGATTGTAAGGTGTAAAATTCTGAATAATTTGGAAAGAAATAAAGCAAAAGCGGAAAAAAAAACTATTTTTCATACAAAAGTATGTTCTATAGCGAGCAAACAAATGTTGAAAAAAAAACTCAAACTCAAAGACCACATACAACATTCGACCATAATTAAGTTGCGGTTGAAATCCACATATTTTTTCTTTTTGTGGAGTTTTACCGCAACTTAGAGTTCGCTGCTTTGGTGAATGCACTAGTAATCTTCTTTTTTTTTCTTTCTTTTTATTTTTTAATTTAGCGATTTCTCTCTCTGTCTGTCTCTTGATTTTATTCAAATTTCTTCAATTGTAATAAAATGCATAGTAATGTAATTATGTGGTTGCTTTTTTTTCACTATCTTCCGTTGTAATCTCGTGAGAAAATTAAGTAATCTGCACCTTAAAGTATGCAATTATATATGAAATTTTTTTATTTTACAAAATTCTATGAAATATCCTTAAAGTATGCTACATAAAATGTTTTCGAAATTATGTGGCATAAGTTCAAATAAATTAACCACACGGTATCTAGCAGCTACAAGTATGCTAAATAAATTTAACGCCTCATTCACACCATAGTACACCATTAAGTATGCCAATAATAATAATTTCAAAGAAATTTTATGCAACAAAATTTTTAATTTAAATAAAATGGAAAACATTTTAAATAAAATATGCGAATTAAAACAAAAAAAAATCGGGGGCACTCTTCAATGCTCAATGCAGTTATTCAGCACAAGCACATGCATATGCGGTGGGAAATGATGCAAAAAAAATATACACATACATACATATATACATAACTATAATGTGTATGCAAGTATACTTATATAATATAAGCGTGTAGTTAATTGCGAGTGGCCTGAGTTGTGCGGTTTTTTTTGATGAAATGCAAATGAAAAATAAAAAGAAAATGAAAAGATGAAGAAGAAGATGAAAAAATTAATCTGAAATTCAATTTCCTGATTTTTTTTTTTTTTGTTATTCCTTCGTCGCGTTGGTTGTTGCAATTTCGCTTTTATTAATTTAGCATCGGCAACATAATGATGATATTGATGATATTGATGATGAAGCATCAAGTGGGACTTGATGCTTCATCGGAAGGAAGTGTAGGAAATCGGAGAATTTTAGGATGCATATAGTAGGTAAATATATCCGATGAAATAAATTATAAAAAAAAACAAAACTAAGTAAATGGTTTAAAGAACCAAAGAACAGCAGCGAAAAAAAAAATTAAATAAAATAAAATGATGTCGGATAACAGGCAAACCAATATACATATACATACTAAGTCTGGAAAAATCAAATTACTGAAATCAATATTGATTTAATGCTTAATTTCTGCTTCATTTTAATTCAATCACTTTCAATTAAAATTGCGCACAATTACAACAACAACATTTTCTATAGAGAATGAAAGAAATAACGAGTATTAACAAAGTGAAATCGTACAGCTCACTAGCAGCAGCAGCAGCAGCGGCAGTTTTCTAAAAAACGGTGCAATTATTTACGTCGATTCAGTGGTTATGCTGACCCTAACATTCACTTCATACTCGTACTACATACATACGATAAGTATTTACTATTTACTTGAACTGCTTACTTGTCTTGTTAGTTTCATCATTGTATCCTTAATTTGTGATTTGACGTTTAACAAAAAAAAAACCAACGGTACGATGATGGCTAAGAAGTTGAAAAAGTTGACGCATCATTGTTTGAAACATAAATTGAGTGTAATTGATCCAATCAGTTAGTTACAGAGTATATACCGTACATATGTTTGAATGTGTGTGTGCATTATTTGAGATTACTGTCGATTCGTTGGCCAGCTTGTCTTAACCTTCTTATTTCAATTTCATCATTAGATGTATTTTTTTTTTTTCTTTTTAGTTTCACAATTTTGTTTTACTCCTACGCTCGCTGTTACGTTAAAATAAATAATAAAAAAAAATAAATACGTTCAAAATTAATTGAAATTTTAGCCTTAAAATAAAAGCAACAACGACCAATATCAATGATTTTTTTTTTTATTATCTTTTTGCCTTTTTTCATATTTAAGCGCATGCATAGGAGCCACGAATGGAGAAAAAAAAATGGACCGACAGAAGCTCTGGTAGCTTCTGTCTGTGTAACATGCGTTATCGTGTGGCTAAAAGCACCGTATTACTTTGTGGTATTGCTAGCGTGTAGTGTGTGTGTTGCCTTTTTTTTTTTGCATTTTGATATAATGTATGTATGATTGCCCATTACATGTTATTTGATTCTTTGAAAGCCAACATTAAAATAGTCGTCATTATGGCAGCGGCCATTCATAGTACAATAATTACTCAATTTCTGAATGTTTTTTTGTAAGGTTTTTTCTTTTCTCTGCTGGTTTTCACATTTGATTTAATTTCATGAAATTAATGAAAATGGTTTTTATATAGGTACGTGTGTGTGTGTGTGTGTGTGTGTATAACTATTTAACTACTACAATGTTTTACATTATAAACGATACTCGTTTTTTTTACTATTATTCATAATTGCTCTAATGTATACCATCATACTTCGATAGGAGAGTTTTACATGCTTTAGTAGGGGCTGTTGGTGTTTTAGAGGAGCTTTTAGTGGTATAAGAGAGCATTATTGGATTTTAAAATAAACATACAGAGTTTTAGCTAATTAATTCTCATATTTCGTCTTAAAGAAGCTCTCAAAATAATAAGAAATCGATCGAAAGACTTTAAATAATCATTTACTTCAAGAAAAAAATATAAAAATTTTCTTTGAGGTTTATCAAACTTCCAAAAGGACTCTATAGAAAAAATTTTAAAATTTTAAAAGCACTCTAAGCTAAATATGTATTTTATGGATTACTTTCGAAATGGTTTTGAAAAAATATTTCATAGAATAGCTCTTAGAACGAATTTTCAGCGATTTAAAACTTTTATAACTAATTACTAATATTTAATAGTAATTATTTCATAACAAGTAAGTGTATGTTCTGGTAATTTTAATTTTTCCATAAATAATTTGGTTCATATGTATTCAAAATTTCAACATATTTTCACCTACAATGATAAATTTACAAATTATAATAGTACTTTAGTATGCTATATATGTATATGTAGCACATATATAAATATACATTTCATAGCACAATAGTGCTATCATACCACATTATTATTAATGAATTGTCGTAATCACAAAAGCATTTTCATGTTTTATTACTCCTTTCTATTACATTCATTTGATAGAAAAGAAATACTATTACATATAATTTCATTCTTGCTTGTACTTTCATAAAGGTGTTATACCTTATATTGAAATTTTCTCTTAAATAATTCACTTTTACATACATTTATTTAATGTCGCATATATTTTGCATGAGACAAATATGTCACATCAGCAACAACAATGGCCCTTAAAAAAGAAAGTCAAAAGAATTTCATCGACATATTTTATTTCAATATAACATGACACTTTCGTACGCATTCGTACGTGCTATCCTTTCTCTTCCCCCTATATATATACTAGCTTCATAATCATTGGATATTCAAAAAATTAGTAGCATAACGACACGTACACTGTTAATAAATTAACAATGTTAAAGGTCAAGTGATAATAACTGCTGGAAAAGTGAATCAGAATATATGTGCTATAATCGTATATATTCGAACATATTTGTATGTGTATGTATGTGTGTGTGTGTTCGGTTCATGAAAAAAGACCTTGTCATTGCGCCAATTCATTTCAACATTCTCAGGCTTGTATTCAAAGTTCAAATGCTGTATTATTAATAGTCGACCATTACTTCAACAACACAACAACAACAATTACTACTGCTACTACAGCGACAATGGCAATATTGTATTTGACATATATACATGTTTTTTTCGCTTACATTTGTAAAACACAAAAAAAAAAGAAAATCTGAATCTGATCGCTAAAACCTCAGTTAAAGTTATTCACTCTTGACTACGCAATTTGGGTTAAGCTGTAGGGCCATTTAGCATAAACCTTCCTCTACATCAAACATCATCATCGTAGCCCGTTGACACTGTGACACTCATTCTAAATAACGCTATAATTGATTTGCTGCATAGAGACATTCGTTTTGGTACACCAAACACCAATAAGTTAGCCAGACCGATTGTTTGGACGGTCATTTGTTCACTCTTTCCTATGCCTGAAACACAACAAATGACAAAATATGTTCGTTCCCTTCTTTCTCTCATTTCACTCTCCCTTTGTCTAGTTTGTGCGATTAAGTGTTTGTGGATGAGACTGTGTGTATACGATGTCGAGATGCTGATGATGATGATGGCTGATGATTGTAAAATTTGCTTTCACTGCGAAATATTGGAAAAGTTCAAATTTTGTATGAAATTCATTAAACAAAAATTTTAATTGGGACGAGATTTTATTTACGCGAATAAAATTTTACTAAATGTTGATTTCGTTCCAATATGCGAGCTTCGAAGCTCTATTCAGGCATAATCACTGTAATACTACTGCTATTAACGTGGATGCATTTAAATTTTCAGATTGTCATTTTCTTTCAGTGTTAATTACTGTCAGTTGTTTTGACATTATTCTGAGTCTTTAAAAGATTAATTTTCAAACGTTTGTCTTGTCATGATCGTCTCAAGAGGATTCGGAGAAAGTATTCGAATCAGATATTTTGGCAAAGATTTGTGAAGAACACAAAATGTTAGTAGCAAGCAATTTTAAATTTTTTAACAAAACATTCCACATCGACTCATAAAGCAAAAACGACCGAACCATGTTTAAAAACAATTTACCAAATTTTTTTCAACGTGAGATTGGCGAGTTTTTATTTCAGACCTAAAAGTAAGAAGTCTATTTAATAATTTCTTCACTCTTTACATGCTCAAAGCATTCAAAAGGTCGACCAGATCGACTTTGGTTCTGCTAGAAGTGGAATCTTTGGAATTTAAAAACACACGATATAAAAATATCATTGGACAGCAAAAGTGTATGGGCCTTGCAGACCAAATTTCCCTTTATAATGAAAATCAGTCGATTTTATAGTCAAAGTAAAACATTCTTCTTGGAAAACTTTTTCAATAGTGTGCTACGGTAAAAACACTACATTGAAATCCTTAAAAAAATGTATTTGATTTTTTTGAAAATCAAAATAAAAATTACGTAAAATCACTGCAAATGAATTAAGTTATAAATTATATTACATTGTGCAAAATATTGAATTTCGCCTCCACCATTGACCACTACTCACTGTCCCAACGTACTGACCATTCTCCTCATTATTGAGGCGAAGTAAGAAAATTAAATTGAATATAATTAAATAATTTAACCTTCAGCATAATAAACACAATGCCCCTCACACACACACACACAGAATTATTAACATAATTTCAATAGTGTTTCTGTTCAAATGTGTGTAAAGAACAGAATTGACACTATATGTCACCTTATAAATTTTTATGAAGGTACTCGTGTAAGTAAGGATTATTGAAAAAGAAAATCAAAATTAGAAAAAAGGTCTACATAAAAAGTTTTGCCCAAACAATGAAATTGACCAACTGTGTAACTGTAATCTACTATGCTTAACAATTTCAAATATTTACATAGCATAAAATACACTTTTTTTCCTAAATTTATTTATATAATATGTACTCGTAGGTATGTACATATGCCAAGCATGACGCAAGTATGTACTTGTGAAACAATCATTTGAAATATAAAAGTCAACATTTTCATAGGATTTTTATTTTATCATACAAATATGTACTAACCACAAACAAAAATAGAATGGAAATTTTAATTAAGATTTTCACTGTACATATTGTATCTACTTATTTTTCTCCGCACATTGACCACAATAAAAATGTAATATTTTTCTGGTAATTCTTGTGCACGCCCACAAGTAATAAGTGTAAATGTTACTAAAATAAAGACATCAAATACCAGTGCGTAACAAATAGGGTTGCTGTCAATATGGATCCTTTTAATTACTTCTTTATCTTTACATTATTTTTTTTGTTTTAGTTATTTTTTCGTCTAAAAGTCTTAATTTTTTTTTTTTTTTTTTTTTTGTTACTCATTTTCTTTTATTGTATTATTCTAACAATAATTATTACAAACGTGCTATAATTATAGTGAATTGTATCATTAAAAGCATCAAAGTTGCACGAAAAAGTTTGAATGTCACATAATAACGTAGTAGCCTTCAAAATAACAAGGTGGGAGAGCGTACACTTTTACTAATTTGTTATATAATCATATGTTTAACCAATTTATATATAGATAAAATCATACATATATAGGTTGAACATGAAACTATGAAACGATTATATGTATATAAGTTTTCTCAAAGAAGATAAGACAAATAACGTCATGTATATATATAATGAAAACTTTTTCACAATAAATTGAACAAAAATATATATGTATATGTAGCCGACAAGCAAGATAAATGAGCTACAACAATACTTTTATATAGAATAATCTTTCGTAACAATAAGAGTTTCAAATGGCTTCAATAATGTGCATAATGTTAACAGTATACTTACTATATATTACAACAACAACAACAACAACAAAAAGAAAGAAGCAATTGATTGGCAACGCTGTTGTTACTTCTGTAAGTACATATTGATAGGGTTACCAAGCTCTTGTATTAATCACATTCACAAACTTGCACTAGTTTTAAAGTCTCAATAAAATCTTAATTATTCAATTGGCTTCTGTAAAGAATCTTATTAGCCACCATCAAAACTCAACGACTTAGACTAACCTACAGACAAGGGAATATAATAATACAAATGGCTAAACACACTACAGTTGGTAACCCTAAGTGTTCATTGTGCTCACTTAGCTCATTGGGTTTCTATATTCGTTATTATTATTTTTTTTTTTTTCATATTTTCTTTTTCTTCTGTGCATCCACATCTTTCTTAAAGCATTTGCTTATTTTTCACAATTGATTTTTATATTCGATTCTATTTTATTTTGAATAATGAGCTGCAATAACTATCGTCCAATTCTGATATGAATTTTATCCTATAGCTAAAAACAAAAGAGAAGCAGAAAATAAGAAAATCTGCACTTTTTTAAGACAATATTTTTTTCTTCTTTGTTTCATATTACTTTTACTAGTTAATATATAACTTTCTCTGAATATGATGCTTCCTTCCAAAAGACAAAGTTGAAATTTTTTACAAATAAAACGAAATTTTAAAGACTCATATTATAATAATGAGAATCCTTAATGTTGTAGATTTTATTATCAAAATTTTAGCCTTGTATTATTAATAAATCGTTTCATATTACTAACTCGTAATTTTGTTTAATTTAAATCATTTTGGAATTTCTTACTTTACATTCGTCGCTACTACTTATAAAAAATAGGGACTAAATAACAAAATATTAAATGTAAAGAAAATATAAATTTTAATTTTTAATCACTTTGTAACATGAATAAAACTATTTAGGCAGTACATAGAATATGCCACTATGCTACGAAAATTGTTCGACATCTCTGTATTATGATTTAAATTAAACATAGTTTTATTTAAAATAAACATACCTGTTATCTCACATCAGCAATTTCTGCTATACTTTCTTCTTTGATATAATACATAGTATCCAAGCTCCCATATAGATATGCATACATATAATATTTCCTGGAATTACCTACTAACATTTCGCATTGTATCTATTGACAAATTGTGGTAATTTATTTTTAATAAATTACATGTTATACATGAATGCGTATATATACCCCATATCCATTAGATAATTTTTTTCTAACTTTAGGGCTTTGTAAAAAGACAATTTTGTTTCGATATCACTGAATGCTAAAAAGGAGAAGGAGAGAAATTAATTTTATGATTTTTGCTGACGGCAAACGTATATTTACGTACATCGGTATATTATTTCAAATATGCATATACATTTATATATTATACGTACATAGCCAATATATGTTTTTGTGTTGTGCACATTTGAAATTTTCTAATTTTAAGTCAGCAAAAACAGAAAGAAAAGGAAATACATCCAAATCTCCTATATAGTAAATCGCGCTCGACATTGTAATACTCATCATCGTATAACATTGACTCAATTCAAAGTTACATATGTATATATAGGTATAGGTATACCTATTCGTTTGTATATTTTTATCTGCCCTTATCATCCTTATATGCCTGTTCATCTATTTTTTTTTTTTTGCCACCTCCTACTTCCTATTCAACTTACTTATTTCCTATTTTAGCCGCAGGTGAGCAATTTATTTAATATTGTTGCTATTATTGCTCCCATTCTTCTGGCTCTATTCTGATTTCGACTGTTCTACAGTCATTCAATGTAGGCGTATATACGATTCATGGTAATTTGATATTCTTTAATCATTGAAATCATTATACAAATGCATACACATGTACCTATATGTATGGTATATTAAGGTGGATTAAATTGCATGACGCAAAATTTGGCCTACTCGGATCAGCGATAAATACAAAAGTTGCATGATTTCAAGCACTTAGAAAATCGACAACTAACACTATATTTTCCCAGGAGTTGATCTAAGAAATATGTTCTATAATCAACCTCCCTTTGAAAATCCTTAAAATCGATAATTGCTACTGAAGGATCTCCCTAGAGCTGTGAATTGTATGACGGGCACCCTTAATTTTTCATCCTCAACTTACTAAACATCTTTAGTCCTTATTTGCACTTCTTAATGGATCTTCCCTACAAAATTGATGCTTTTGTAGTGGCTGTTAAAAATAAAAAGACCTCTCGCCTTAAAAAATTTTTAACGTGAGAAAAATTTGTTTGTGTTTCACAGAGCCAAGCAGTTAAAATATTTGATCCACATTAATGTGTGTACATACCCATACAAACACGTCCATATCTATACTTTGTAGTAGCTTTTGAATGCGAGTGATAAGTTCATTTTTGCTCATATAAGGTATGAAGAGAATATTCCGTATGAAGGCTAATACAGATAAATTTTATTTTAAAACTAAAAATTAAAAATGATGAAAGGCTTTCCGATAAAATATGAATGATATTTTAAACAATTTAGGAAATTTCTGCTGGACATATTTCATATATTCCAATTCGAAAGATTTCTGAAATAATTCAAATTTTTCGATTTTTCGAGTTATTTAGGTGTTTCAACAATAATGTGTCTCAGTTTTGTAACAACTGGCTATCTGTACAGTCATAGCTAATAGCAATTTATAGTTAGGTGATTAGGTTATGCCGTCGCTCGTATAATAGTACTGGCTATATGAACGTAGCCTCTTTTTTATTTAATTGTATTTTTGTTGTTGTTATTTATATTATTGCTTACTCCTATGTTAGTAATACTGCCACAATTCTATTGTTTACCTGTTATGCTTGCATGACTTTGATTGTTTTGTCATAAATCTATAGTTTCCATCCCACTGTTTTACTTTCTTTTACTTTATCGTAATTTCTCCTTCTCTGTGTCTCTCTGTCGCTCTCTCTCTCTCTCTATTTTTATCTCGCTCATAATTAACCTGACACTAACATGTCTAATTAACCTTTTTGATTATTTGCTATTATTAGCGCTACTGTTACTGCTGCTATTACGATTACTGCCGTTAAGAGTTTATTACGAACATTTATGCTTTTGTTCTGAATTTTGCATATGTATGTAGGAGTATATGACTATTTAATTGGAATATTCAACATGTTTAGTTAGTCAATTGATTGGTAGTTGTCTATCATCAGAGAAAAGCACTTTAATTATTTACATGACATGAATTTAAGAGGAAAACATTTCAAAATTTATTTATGCTTCTGACAATAAGGTATGAATTTTGTAATTAATATTTTGAAACTTTAGAGCATATTTCTCTATACTTTTAATAAGTTTTCAATTAATTTATATATGTCCAAATATTCATTCAATAAATTTCATAAATACAATGTATTTGAACATGATGTAAGGTTAACTCTGAAGGTCATTTGAAATTGATGTTACTAATGGATGTATGTATGTATGCATGTATGCGTGTGTAATATACGTTCTTATCCTTTCATATATACATAAATGTTATATCGTATATATATATATATATATATATATATATATATATATATATATATATATATATATATATATATATATATATATATATATATAGGGAAATTTATTGTACTTGACATTTAGACATTTTCCTTTAGTAAATGTCATGTTACATTGACTTGAGGGCAAGCTTTTGAAGTATGTTTTTCTACTCTTTCAAGTTGCCTTTATTAAATCCATACAATTGTATAATTTTTGCGTTGAGTTATATGACTTTATTAAATAAATGTATAAAATTTAAATATATTTGATTCATTTTCAATTATTATAATGTATTTGTCTTAGTTTGCAGTAATATATCATATTTGTAAAATCTATCAGAAAATTCTATCTTTCAATCTCCTTAAAAAAAACGTTCAAAGGTGTGATAAAACAACGCTTTTTGATGTCGAAAATTTTACATTAAATTCAATTCAATTCAAAATTGATGGATTTTCTAATTTTTTAAGCTGTCCACTCAATTAAAAATGGAAGAGCTTTTTTCTAGTGGAACGTTTGTCAATTGCTTAGGCATATTCAAAGAAGCATACCGATCTAATTTAAAGGACAAATGGTTATTTTTCTAAAGAACAAAATTTCTATTAATTGGTGTCTTAGAAAATTAATAATGAGCACCTGATATAGATCACATATATTTTCAATAAAATGCTGCATATTGAGTAAAAACACTTAAATCCATTCGAAAATGTATTAACTTTATTACGAAGTGTTAATATTCATACTATTTACTACTGAAATATTTATAATTTATAATAGTATAAAAATAAAAATAAATTTAATTAATTATTATATGATTATTGTTGATATTATACTGCCAGCAAATTGAATTAATACATACTTACTTCAGTACTTCAGTACCAACACATATCGAGTACTTTCACACACTTCAATATTGTGTTTACAACATTACTCTTTCACTATTGCCTTTTATTGTTTTATTTTAGTTAAGATAGCCAATTTATTGCATTCTTAAGAACGTTTCATCATTATCGTCGTCGTCGTCTTAGTCGTCGCCGTTGTCGTCATCAACAACATCACAACATCAACATCATTAAAACAACATATAAACATACAGTCACACACGCCACTCATACATAAAAGTGCGCGTTCAACACCAGCTTTGGAGCAATACAAATCGTCTAAACGAATAAGCGTATAAATGCAATAGAAAGAAAAGTAAATTTGAACAGAAATCACGTTTTCAAATAAAAGACGTCATCAGATTCATGCCCACACTAATAACAATAGCAACAACAACAACAACAACAAACAGGATACAAGACAATACACATACAATTTACTATAAATGTTGTATTGTATATTTTTCAATTTTGTTTGGACACATACACACACACACACTTTATACTAAATACGTATAGTACATACACACTGTCTCTCCCTTATCGTCTATGTGAAGATTGTATAAAAAATACAGAACTTCATATTTTATTTGTTTTTATTTATGTCGTTGTTTTTTTTTTATTTTTTTATTCTTGTCCATACAAGTGGATAACAATATTTAAGTTGGTTTAGAATTTCACAATTCTAGCAATACGAAGAAAGAGTGAGAAGTGATAATGATGATGATGTTGATGATGATAATGCTACACACTATTGATGATGGCCATTGAATGGTATGTTTGCTTGATCAACATTGCAGACATTACAGTTGAACTAAATTAAAAATAGCATAAACAAAAGAAAAAAAAAACAATAAAACGTAATAAATGAGTTCGAGAAAAATACTTAACATCATATCGAGAGCATCATTGCAGTACATACACTCGTACGTATATTTGTATGGACAACACAGAGCACAGATTCAATTTTATTTGTTCAATGAAACTATTTGAAATAGAGCAAAGTGTTTATTGCTTATTGCTTGCATGCATTGCAGAATCAATCTCGTAAACAAAATATTGCATGAGACAAGAGCTAAAAAAAAATTCAGTTAAATATTCTGATACAATTTTGTTGTTGTTGTTGTTATTGTTTTTTTATATTTCTCTTCTTTATTTTTGATGCGTACTTTTGTGCTCAATGTTGATGTATGTAGTTGCCGGCAATAATTATGACAGCATTAATAATATTGATGAAATATACATCGGCACTTAATTAATTTCATAACATACGCATGCGATTTGAAACGTCTAAATAATGTGCATTTTTTTGTTTTTGCGACTAGCATTGGAACTAAAAAATAATTACTTATGGAAACTATAGAATCGTATGATATACAAGGTGCGACAAATATGTATTAAGACTCGAAGCATATCTCAGCAACCAAGCGCGCCTATGTGTGAGCACATGCGTTTTGAAGCTTCAACCTTTCTCTACTAACTGTCAAAATTTCATGGCATTTGGTTGACATTTAATGTTTATTGACATTCCTTTTACACAACACGTGTTCGTTTGATGTTGAAATTTTAACATGGAGCAAAGAGAGAAAAAAATCACACAGCACTCATTGTTCGTCAATCTTTGGCTCGGAATCAGGTCTGTGTGTTGATTCACCCGCCGTATTCCACTAATTTGGCACCGTGCGACTTCTTTCTGTTCCCAAAACTGAAATTGAAGTTGAAAGGATGCTTTCTTGATGACATTCAGACCATACAACGGGCTTCGACGAGGGCACGCATTTGAATCACTATTATATATTATGTCAAATATAATATAAATATATGGTCCAGGGCTAAGCTCGCTATTAAAAATTGTTTTAAAATTGCAATAATTAGCTAATGTCCGTCTACACAGAGAATATATAAGGACTAATATCGGAATTTTTCCATAGAGTATATTCACCTCAAAAACGTATGTAAGACCAACAATTTTAATATACGGCCTACTACTTAAAGTACATACATTATGAGAACCGTTATGAGAATCGCTTGGAAAATTACTGGTTTTTCATGATTAATCGTACATTTGGGTACGAGGGTGCTAAAAACCTTTTAAACATGGTTTTGTGTTGTAATTAGATCAGATCTGTAACCTTCTGTAACCTCAGTTCGGCCGCTTCAAGAGTTAATAATTATTGTAGCACGGCATTACGAGTACAATAAAAAAAACAAACATAAGCTATACCCCCAAAAACGTCTGGAGTCAGACAATATCATCTTCTTCTAACTTTTGACACATAAATTCTATATTGATCGTAATAAGATAAATTCAAAAATTTTACCGATAAATACTAGCAAAATCATTCGATATGAATTTTTCTCATAACATAACAGCAACAACGTAATGCGAAGTCATTAAGGAATATTTAAATTTCGCAAATTATACATATGGCTTAATACTTAGTGTTGATAATAGGTCCTATCAAAAATATATAATACATAACATCAATATTAACCAATAATATATATTAGATGCATAAAGATTTCTATTGAAATAACTACAACTATAATACAATAGTAAGATTTTATATTTTCCAGTACATTTTTTAATAGACCTCAACTACCAAACGAAATGCTTACTCTGCAAGAATAAATAAAAGTAATAAAAAAATAAAAAAAAGCAAATGTAGGTAATAATAATCATAATATTAGAAAAAAAAACAAAAATAAGTATACAATCATAGAAAATTGATATCTTTTATATTCGTTCATATTCATTATTTAAAGAGAATTATATGCAAGTATACATGATACTATCGCAGCAATGCAAAACTCCTAGCTATACGAGATAGTATACTCAGCATCAACAATTGCAACAATTTGTTAAAGCACTGTTAAAGTACACAGCACACAGTGTCAGCATTTCATATTAATTTTGAATCAAAAATCGTATATGTGATATAATTAGATTTTGCTAAAAATTCACTTTCTTTATAAAAAAAAAAAATTAATCTTGTATATTTTAAATATGACATTTATATGCTTTTTGACTACTTTTGAGTTTTAATGTCAATGTCATATGGATTTTTACATTACGAGATTCCTAATTGACGATATTGAGGTTTGATCATTTTTAACCAACAACGCTACACTGTTGTTATCCAGAGGACTAAGCCTCATTCTACCACATCATACACATACAATACATTGCAGTACTTACTGTACATTGTATTGTGGTTTATAATGCCATCATATTCACTATGCTCAAAGCTACTCAACTACTGTCACTGTATGATGTTGTCACAGCTGCAATTGAATATATACCATATACTATGTATAGGTAAATACTATAGAACTATGGCATCGCCAACAATGATATTGTCCAACATCAGCATGTAGAATAACAAAATGCCAACTGCAAATCAAAATAATTGAAATTACAAACGTTGGACTTTTGTTTTGCCATCATTTTTTTCTATTTTTCTTCCTCTCTTTGTCTCTCTTTGCCCTCTATGCTAATGGCTTAGCATAGCTTTGGTTACTAACGACCAAACGGACGAATATAGAAGAACAATCGCTAACAATATTACCAGCATCACCGTTTGCCACATACATATACTTGTATTCGTACTCATCATATTGATGTTATTATTTTACACAATACAACAACATAGAGTTGGATATGTTAAAAATGTAACTAAATACATATGCAGCTGTTCTATGTGTATCGTATCAGTTTGCCGACAATTGTAATTTTATCTCTAACTATTTCTCATATGAATACATACATTCATAGAGCATGAACTCACAACATAGTCGTATTTATGCAATTGTAGCAATTTGCAATTTTAACAAATGAGCAACAACAAAAAAAAAAAAACACAAAGAAAAAACAACAACCACAACAAAGAAAACAATAACATTTATTACGAAACATAGAACAACAACTACAACTGCAACGAAAAGAAGGACTAAATACTTTTACAGAAAGTGACCAACTGGATGGATACATGTAATACATATATGTATAGTAACTTTTATAACATAACAACAACAACAACAAGAACAAGTAGTACTAGGAATCAACTACTAAATACCATACTGATACTACCATACTAATACAAAAGTACAAACTACTCAAATATTCTGTATGTGCATTTGTATGAATTCCTCTTTGTATGAGTGTGTTGGTAAAGATTGGTTGATATTTTAAATATATGTATGTGTGTATATTGCATTTTATACAGCATCAACACTGTTTGCAATTCTCATTGTTGCTATCGCCATCGACATCATCATGCTTGCCGCCGCCGCCGCCATCATCAACATTAATGTATTTTCATTTGGCATATTTTAACCTAATTTCAACTTTTATTCTTATTGCTTCGTTGTTTGACTGCTGAATGCATTTCCAGAACACATCATCATCATCATCATCATCATCATAGTGAGTATTGCCATCAGCATCACTGTCATTATTATTGTCATCCGTTGTTGATACGTATTAATGATAATACGCCCGCCGCTTAAATTGTCAAACACTGTGTATAGTATGTACATAGCTGCTTTCTCCTCGCTTTCGAAGCTGATTGCAAAAACATGATGGCATTGGTTGAATAATTGTTGGATTTGTTTCACTTTTTAAATCCTTTTTTTTTTCATTTTTTATATTTGTTGGTTTCATTCTTACTTTTCCTTCTGCATATGTGTATACACTATACCCCATATTTATTATTTTCATTACTGGCATCACTTAACTTCAATCACAATATTATTGTAGCCAGCCGTGGCCATATACCTATCGATTTTTTATTTTACTTTTCTCATTTAGTTGAAGTTATTTACTACTGTCACTCCATCACATATCGTTCAGTTAATGGCTTATGGTTATGGTTGCTTATAGTTGATGACTGTTGACTGATGATCACATGTTGATGATGAATTTGATAATGATGACCCATAATGGTTAAATAATCAGCTTTATCGATTATCTTTCTATAGAAGAGATGGGTATTTGTTTAGTAATTAACAGAAAAAAATATAGCGAATGAGCTTATATTTAATTACCGACTATTCGCACACACACATATACTTGGATAAACTGATTAAGAAAAATTAATATAAGATATTTTCCAATAAACATTTTGTAAAAAAAAAAATCTCCTTACAGTCGGCTGGGGCCGACCAAATTATACCCTGCATATGTAGATGTATATATAAAAAGTTTGCTCGTATATCCATCCTTTTCTTCCACTACTTTGTATAGGACCTACATTAAGAAGCAGGCGTACCTCACCAATTTTGGAGGATCAATTTCTGCCTATACTACTAAACTACATAGGTTGCAATGGGTTGACTTAGGCGTATTATTTAGGAAGTTATGGGTGTTTTAATGTTTAAGATAAATCCGACACTTTGTACGGAAGCTATATAAAAAGTGGGCGTGACTTATCTCTTTCTTGTATATCTAATTAATTTTTCAATATTAATCCACAAATTAAATTTGGTTGTCCTACGCTATATGGTTTGTAAGTTATGGAGCTTAAAAGTTTTAGTTTAATTCCCTTGACTTTGTATGGGAGACTCATGAAGGAGTGGGTGTGGCACACTGATTTTCTGCCAGATTTTTGCCGACTACGATATTAATTTAAGTGTCAATTATGGTTATTCTAGACAGAAGATTGCCGAAGTTACAGCTGTTTCAATTTAAAATTTGTATGGGGGCTACGATAAACAGTGGGCGTGGTGCGCCCATTTTCTGTGAGCCTAGTTGCTCGTACAATACTAATCCACACCTTAAATCTCATTATTCTACGCTGAATAGTTTGCAAGTTATAACCGGTAACATTTTTTTAATTTCCGCAACTTTGTATGGGAGACCCAAAAAGGAGTAGGCGTGGCACACTGATTTTCTGCCATATTATTTCCGACTACCATGTTAATCTAAGTGTCAATTATGGTTATTCTGAACAGAAGATTGTAGAAGTTACAGCTGTTTCAATTTAAAAGAAGTACAGACACTTTGTATGAGAGCTACGCTAAAAAGTAGGCGTGGCTCAACCACTTTTGGCGAGGTTATATAGTAGTATAATATAACTCTATGTGCAAAATATTGTTGTCCCAAGTGGTATATTATGTGAGTTATAGCAAGTTAAAGATTTTGAAAATTTCGAGGTTAGTCGCTTTGAATGCTTGGTGTGGGCGTGGTTATTGACCGATCATGCCCAATATCAATCCCCTCCGTACCCTTGGATCATAGATTGCTTATGCCAAATTTCATCGAAATAGCTCAATATTTACTCAAGTTATAGTGCGAACCAGCCAGGTGACAGACAGACGGACGGACGGACGGACGGACGGACGGACATCATTAAATCGAAAATTTAATCGACGCTGATCACGAATATATATCTATGTCTATATCTCCGGAGATTCCTTCAAGTGGACACAAACATCTGACCGAAATGAATATACCATGCATATTGCATTATGCAGGGTATAAAAACATAATTTCAAAGCTGGGAAAAAATGCGAATGAAATAAAAATTTTTCAAAAATTTTGCAACCATTTTTATCTATGATATTTGATTGTTGTAATAACAAATTTAGGTATGATTTAATAGTTATAAAATACCTGAAAATCGGTTAATCAAATTGCTAACCCTAGGCAGGTAGATAAAAGTGATCACAACAAAGGGTCGAACTTTGGTACCTTACTGTCTCATCTCCCAACCAATTGGGCTTAATATAAATCTTTCGAGGTATTTTACATTAACCGAGTTCTGTCAAGTCTGGAGATATGCCTTGCGTATATGAAAAAGATCCCAAGGTCCGAAAACTCAATTCCAAAGGATTTCTACTCAAAAATTTTTCAGGTTTTCTTATCATCGAGATATGTGAAAGAAAATGATTTCACAGACAGATGAAAAGAACTCGCATTTACATACTTTCTGAAGCGTCAAACGTGTTTGAAATACCTACAATTGGTCATGATCACCTAAAAAATTGCAAATTACCGCCTAAGTCTTTTCAATTCAATTTACTACTGTAATATTAGGGGTAGTATGACGACATTGATTAGTGATTGATTATATAGCTAAATTAAGGGAATATATCCTTGCTCGGTCCAAAGAAAATAGAAAAGATATATTTGCCGACCACTGAATTCAGAGCAAAGGCCAACGGCAACCAAAACACTTTCTAACCCCAAATAAAGAAAATACGGATAAGATGCTTTTGCTAAACAGGATAAAATTCCGAAATTTAATTCGCTGCTTTACAGGCTATTGAAATCTGAGTTATCACCTTAACAAGTCAATAGTAACGAATGTGTATTGAAGAAATGAATATTAAAAGCTTGGAATATATTTTCAGTGAATGTATTACACTTGGTATATAAAGACTCCATCACCTAGATGATCATGATCATGATCAAGTCTTGAATAAAGAAAAACCCAAACTTTGTTGTTGTAACTCATTAAAAGCAGCAAAATAGATCGTTAAAATGTAAGGCTTTTTACAACAGATCCCCTTTGGTCGCGTTGCATCTAAGAAGAAAGATCGAGAGTACTGCTGCTAAATAAAAAGAAAGAAGCCTTAAAATTGATCAAATAAAAACACGTATGGTATCATCGGTAAATTTAATTTAAAGATTTTTCGCTGTAGCATTTTTAATTTGGATCATCATCTTCATCATCAACAAGATCAGCAAAAAAGAATTCTTTTTAATTTTGGCATACATACACACCATCTGCTGCATCAGCAGCAAGCATCACCTTTAAAAATGGATTATTTCTTTGATGAGATAGCATTAAGAGGAATTGTGTCAAACTAGCATATTTCTTTCAATTTGCATCGCTTTTCATGGTCGCTCATGTTGAAATAACGTTGGAAATTTTCTTTCTAATCTTGGAATTACATTAAAAGCGAAGAACAAAAAAAAAAGAGAATACTTAATTCTAATTGCATTTTTATGCAGAATACGACATAGAAACATACGTGTATGTATGTATCAACAATGTTGCAAAGGAATTCATATGTGCACATGTTGTTATTATTCTCATTGAATCATTTGCTAAAAGCACCTGTGCTATTTACAATTTTTTTAATTTTTATATATTTTTTTTTCTCTCATTTGCAATTATACGAATGTACATCAACATGTATTCATATATGTACAATTATGCTTATCCAGCTAATGCATTATAAATGACAAAAATTACTATGAAAAATGAGAAAAGCTTTTATTAAATGTACAAAAAAAATAAAATTAACTAATACTAGTATAATAAAGTACCCGCTTCTGCTGTGTTATTCTTGATATATGATCCATATATGCAAGTATGTATTTTTCGCCTTCTTACATAGTGCAACCTGTTGCTATTATTAAAAGAATTATCTTGAATTGCATCATCACCATCAACATCATCACCATCAACAGCACCGCCAACGCAACATCACCGTGGCGATTGTAACTATTTTCTATGAATACATTTTATTGTACAACAACTTTATGAATGTAATATGAGACTTAAGCTGAACATTCATCTAACATTAACAATAGAATAAACAATTGGTACAATAGTAACCAGAACAATAATAAGAACACCAAGCGAGGTGAAGAAAATACAATATCATCATCATCGTCATCATCATTATTTATTACGTGCTTACGTCATAATTATTTATGCTGTCAATTTGCTGCCGTAAATAGAAAACATGTCTAAATCTACTGCAATCATAATGATAATAATTATAATAATAATGATAGCAATGCAAAAGCAATGTTCTACAAAATTGTTAACAGTTGCATTTATGTCTTAGTTATTGCTAGACATTCGTCTTTATCATGCTTTTTCCCCTACTGCATTGTAGAATTGCATATTACCATAGAGCCTATTTCAAATGTACTAACAATGCACAACAATATAAAACCCAAAACAACAACAACAAAATTTAAAAGGCAATGCCATACAAAAGCAAGCACAGCATGACAAGGAATGAATAACCTGATTTCGCTTATTTATGAACGCATTGTACTTTTAGAGAAAGTAATATTTATTATTGACGGAGTTTCTCATAGATATCCTGGATGCCCGAATATGTTAGTCCGACCCTGGATATTTAGTAACACAAGAAAAAGATTATAAAGAATATAAAAGGAATATAAAGTGGCATAAAATAGCAAGATTCAAATAAACAATAACAACAACAATCATGATAATAATAAAAAAAATAATGAAAAATAATAATAATAAACATAGTAAGCTCAGTTATAATAAGCTCATGTTGCAATATTGCACTTACTTTCTTTTTCACACTGATGGTTTAACCAAAACATTATGAATCAGAATTATAACCATCATCATCATCATCATCATCATGGTGATCATTTATAAAAATCATCACAAGCATTTGTCAACAGCGCCTATAACAATTACTTAAATATCTCTATTCTTAGACATTTTAAAAATTCATTTTCCATTTTCTAATATTGCTATCCCTGCTAATACTACTAAGTACTATTGTTATTATTATTATTATTATTATTATTATTATTATTATTATTATTATTATCACTATTAATGTTGCTGTCATTATTATAAGCACTTGTAAATATTGTTGATATACATAATACATATACATATAATATGTAGATACACTTCAAGCACATCAACTATTAAGATCATCTCAGTTGGAATTGTTCCGTTGTTGCTCATTTTTTATGATTGCATGCTATAATTTACTACCTATATACCACTTGAATATGGTAATTGTTTATGCGTGTAACAACAACATCAACAACAGCAACAACAACAACAACATTATCTATTAAACATCGACACACTGCAAAAAAAAAAGAGAAAATTGCAATTTTATTGAATTAGAAATACGTGTTGTAATAACAAAAGCAAAATTATGATTATTACAATTATGATTATTATTAGCCAATTGGTGGTGATGTTGCCAGTCGGGCGTATACTCAATAATAATTAGAACAAAATGTTGCAATATTACGCATTTAGCAACATGTACATAAATATTTATGTATATATACAAAAATACCATATATGTATGTATTGATGTATGTATATAAATATGTTTCATTTCATATTGTTTTGTAATTTCAATATAAATTACCTTATGCTTTTAGCCATAAATTCAAATACAAACGCACAACATTTCTTCGTCTACATGTTTGTAAATTTCATGTCTGTACGATAGACCTTTTCAAAAAAAAAAAAAAACACTATGTTGAGTTATTCCAAGATGCATTTTGCTCATTTAAGTTCATAACTTGTGTTGCTATAATAAAACCAAAATGCTTGATAACCCGAAAATAGAGTCATATGTGGGTCTATAGTTTATGGAGATCTCTAAATATTTCTGAATATTTGATTTATACATTTTTAGTACCGGCTCAGCAATTTTACTGAGAATTTTGTGAAATTTGCTGTGAGAAAATAACAATTTTTTTTTTATTTATTTGATTTTAATTTTTTAGTAGTCTCCTTTGGACTTAGTATAGTGATTCTTATGTTCCAAAAGCATGTGGAATGAGTGTTTTAAATCGTCAGCCGGAATATCGTTGCAATTATCAGTACAAACTTTTTGAATAGCCTTGGAGAGGCCAAATGTCTTTCTTTCCAAAAAGATGAAAATTAAAATACAATTTTTAATAAAAAAAAATAAATAATGATAAGTGTCGTTAGATGAGATGGCGTATTATTGGCAATAAAAATGCCAACTTCTCGCCTTCTTCACGATTTTTCTAGTTTTGCTTCATTCGGCGCATTCCACTCAACAATTTGGCACTTAGTTTCTTGATGATGTCCAAAATGATGGCTTTACTTTTTAGTCTCCTTGATATTTTTCCTTGCACTTCAGAAAATTATTGAAATTTTACTCCAAAAGATACTTCAAGCTTAATTTATAGGCAACATTATACATATATCAGAAAAATGTCTAAATATCTCTCTCCTAATGATTCTTTCAAGAATTTTGCAAAGAGCCGTTCGATAAATATTTAAAATATAAAAGAAAAGATATAAATTTGACAAGAACTAATGCATAAATCGAATATTAATAATATTATTATTCTCAGGATAATATTCCGATTATTATTAGACTCTTGAATATTGAACATTGAATATGAATGTACGAAAATACTAACACACCGTATATATAGGTAGATATGTATATATGATATACACTAAGTAATTGTAAGAAGTTAATATACATAAAAGATGTTATTTGCATTTGCAATACAATACCAATACGTAGCAACCAAGCCATAATATCAATAGCCAGAGTAAACGCAAGAGTGACCGTAGAACCAATTGGAACAAAGCACTCGTAATAACAATAATATTAGTATAAATAAATAAACATGGAAACGTAAAAACATAGTGAGTATACAACAAGCCAAAGGCATTGAATCTCAGAATCCATAAAATGCTGCACACAAATACCTACACCCTACACCTACACACACTAAGTACGTACAAGCTTGTTCATCACATATTTATACATATAAGTAATACGTCGCGTTGTAGTTACATAGTATAGAATTATTCCGAAAAAAATATGTAAAAGAGAAAATCTAAGAGTGAAAGAAAGAGAGAAAAAGAGACAAAAAAAAAAAACTAAAAACAAAACAAAACAAAATCGAGAAAAAAAAATTGATATCAAACTACATATGGAATATATATATAGAAACACTAATGCTGCTATATACAACCTGCTCTATTGGTATTGATATGATTGCTGTTGTTGTTGCTGTTGCTTGTTACTGTTATTATTCTTACTTCAATGGTCCGGAATATTGAATGATAAATGTTATTGCCATTGGTAACGAGTGTATAAAAGCGATTTATCCAAAGACATATGATTGTAAGCATATACATACATATATGAGTATAGAGAAACATGATACATATAAATACTAAATAGTAGAAATACAATATGTTTTAGTATATGCAGTACAATATTACAAAAACAACAATAACAAGGACAAAGTGAAAATTACGATATATGATATATAGAATTCTTACAATGTAATACATACAAAAGTGTGTATATAAATTAAAAATATCGTGAATCTAGTAAAATATATAGCACCATAATAAATGACAATAAGTATATTTACAATATTCTGCGCTTTTGAGATAACAAAGACATATTGCCGTTAGCATTCTAACTTTTCTAAATGTAACTAAAATATCATCATGTATGGTGATTTTGGTATTTACTCACTTTCTCTGAAAAATGTATATGTATTTGAGTTAATATGAGTTAATATGGGTGCTGTAGCTCAGTGGTTAGTTAATTGGCTTTCTTATTTGTAGGTCGTGGGTTCAATCCCCGGCTGCAGCATAACAAATATAATATCGAAGAAATTTTTCTTTCGAATGGTACCCCACCAATCAGCAATTTGCCATGGAAAAAGCTTCTAAAAGAAGTCTGTAGTGACAAAGCTCAAAAAAAGTGATGTCGCAAGAGTTCTGCCATTCGGAACCGGCTAAAATAAGTAAGGCCCTTCTAATACTGTCCAAAATTTAACACGCACAACAGTAATGGAAGAGAAGCTCGGCCAGAGAGCCCTTCGGGGCTTCTAAATGCCACATATTTATTTTTTTTTTATTTGAGTTAAAGATAAAATTTATATTGCGAAAAAGATGTGACAAAAAACTACCATTGATTCTAAAAATTGATTAAAAATCAACAAACAACTTTAATCGACCAATAATCCCAGAGCTGCCTAACAAACATCTCTAGTTTTTCTTTTCCAATATTTTCTCTCTTCATCTTTTAAGGGAACTCTCACACAAAATTATTGCAAAACCACATGAAATCGACATAGAGCTGTGAAGTTTACCCCTCTGATAGGATAAGCCCCTATATTCACCCCTAATGGAACTATCCTTCAAAATACACATGAAAACATTTATCAAGTGTCAATATATCCCATAAAATATATTGCCGAACCTCGTTAATTTTATCTCGCCAAAGATGCTTACCCCTGGGCAGTGCTTCAAAATTAAGCATTTATAATGGTTATAAAAACTAACGAATAGTCTGCTCGAATTGTCGTATTTCTTTGTGTTTCCTTGGGAAAAAATGCTTGAAATTCGCCGAATGTTATATTTTTTCCTAGGTTGAAATTGTTATTGTTACTTCATTCAATTTGATCCACCTTACTATGGATACATTATTTCCGAAAGTTGTTACAAATCGCCATTTTGAATTAAAAAAAAAACTCAAATTCAATCAAAATGTTATAAAGTATTCTTAATAGTATTAGCAGTTTCAGAGCCTAATTCATAGCCATTGGTTAAACCATTGGTTAACTATAGAGTTAACTAAAGTTTAACAATGCTTCGTGTTCACAGTGATTTGCTATTGGATTGTGATTGTGAGGATTGTGAATTTCTGGCTAATCAATAAGTGTACGACATCTGTTAGTTAGTTAACTATTAGTTAATCATTGACGTTTAAAAATCAATCAAATTGTGTTATCTTAGCACCAAGAGCACAATAATACTTGTTAAACCATCGTCGTTTATTAATCAATGAGAGTGAATTTAACCATTTCTCATATGCTGCTTTAAATTTTCATGCAGCTCAAACTTATTAAGAATCTCAATAGCAAATAATCAGTAATAATAATTCTTCAAATTTAGTTAAAAAACGATATCCGATTAAAATCCATCAAATAAACCTTGGCAATTATTTTTCATTAAAATAAATATGAATATCATATGTCTGAATAAAGCAAGTAAATAAAATGCATAATACGAACTATCTGAAAATAATAAAATCTCTTAAAAGCTTCATCACAACATCTCATTAACATAATATGTTCTATATAACTTCAAGAGCAGCAAGAAAAAAAAAAATGTACTTAGTATTTTAGAAGAGTACTGTTAATAACTATATTCCTGCATACAAAACCACAAATTTTCAACGTGCTTCATTACTTGCTACTCGCCGACTCTTAAAAATGTAATAAATTTTAAAATGCTACGCAGTATGAGTTCATTATCGTATGGTTTGCGATGGAATTTCGCTTCCATTATCGACAATTAAAACACTTGCTTGCTTGGTCATTACTTGTGTGGTAGAACAAGAAGAAGAAGAGGAAGAAGAAGAAGAAGGCAAAGTAAGTAGTCGTCACCTAGTAGAATGAGAAGTAGCAATAGTAATGCAAAAGCAAAGAAAAATGAAAAACGACCAACTCTTTGGACTTAAATACCAAAATGACATCAAGCGAATAACTAATTTGGTCATTGTGTGGAGCCATATACTTGTATATCGTACATACCACTGGCTAGCTGACTGGCTTACTGATTGTCTCTCGATGGGCTTGAATGAACTTTCTAGGGAATACCAAATGTAAGCAACCAGCAAGCATGCATCCAACCAACCAGGCACCACTAGTGCCATCGGCAATATAGAAAATCGACAACGACAGCGCCAGCAGGGAATGTGTACATGAACAAATAAAATGTATACGTATTGCACGTAGCCTCCATCATACACTTACGCACAAATAAACGAATATTCTTCATCAGAAGCACTACATATATGTACTACGTACCAGTAATGCACATTTAAATGCATTGCACATACACTGTGCAAAAGTGTCAGCCACCACATTGTAATATCATCATCATCATCATCATAATCATCAGGCAAGAAGCAAAAACACTACTGTGTAAATTAATTGAATTTCTTCTACTTCATGTACTATTTAATTGGTGTTGCTGATGCTGATGCTGCTGCTTGAAAAGATGTACTACTACTACTACTACTACTATGTACTCATTTCATATATTTTATTATGCATTTGTTTTTATTGACGTTGCCACATATTGAGCCAACACCTAAATGATCTAATTATTTGGCATTTAAATACTATTTGCTCTTACCCTTTTTGATTCTAGAACACATTCACACACACACACACACATATATACAATACTAATAATGCTCTACTTTTCATTTGTCATTTTACTTTGTAGGTTCCCTTGCATATGGCCAAGTGAATGTTGAACCAAATACAGCATTGCTCAATGAAGGTGACCGTACTGAATTGCTTTGTCGTTATGGGCGTGCAATTAATTATTGTCGAATTGAAATACCCGGCGAGAAAGTACTCAATTTATCACCTGATTGGAATAAGACACCCGGTTTTACATATTATGGTGCTGGCTTGGCGGCGGGACAATGCGGTGTCAGTATCGATCGTGTAAAGGCCAACAATAATGGACAAGTCAAATGCAGTCTGGGCGTTGAGGGTGAAGAATTGTCTGGCGTCATTGATTTAGTAGTTGCATGTAAGTTTGACTGTGATATTTTAATTCATTTGTGATAATTAATATTGTCTATTTGTTAAATTCTAGTACGACCACAACAACCGATCATTGAGTTGCTCACCAAAGGTGACCGTGAGGGTTATTTCGCTGAGGGTAGTCAATTTCATGCACGTTGTATTGTACGTGATGGTCGTCCAGCTGCCAATATTACTTGGTACATTGATAATATGCCAGCCGATAAGCGTGTCAGTCAATTGGAACTCATTGGTACACCCACCGATCGTAATGTAACACTTTCGACTACCGTTCAGGAGATACAATGGCATTTGGGACCAGAAGATAATGGTCGTAAATTGATATGCCGTTCACATCATCAGACCGATCGTGAAAATGTACCACCACAAGAGGGTGCCTATTTGCTACTTGTACGCTGTAAGTATTACAACACATATACGTTCGATTAAGCAAGAACTTTGTTTCATGAAGAAATTCATTCACTTGTAGATGCCCCAATGCGTCAGCCCGAACAACTTGTCTACGGTCTATATTTGGAACATACCGCTATTGTTAATGTCACCATACGTTCAAATCCGGCACCAGTTGTTGAATGGACTGTTGATGGTAATACCATACAGCAGGGACAACAGAATGGCCGTTTCTCTGTGTATGAACCACAATATTTGGGTCAGGATTACTATAATATCACAATGACCATTGCTGGTCTCACATTGGAGGATACGACAAAAACCTATCTGATGCGGGCTTCGAATGCAATCGGTACAACCGATTATCAAGTGCGTATTAGCTCATCGAGTAAACCACCAACGGCGGGTCTTGATATTGGTGCAATTGTGGGTATTGTTGTTGCTGTTGCTGTACTCATTGTGATAGTTTTGCTGATAGTATTTGCACGTGCCACCGGCAGATGGTGTTTCGGAGGTAATTTCTACGAGATATAATATTATTATTGTTATTAATGGGCTTGTTTGTGTATTTGTTCTATATTTTTATATACCATATATTGTATGCTATAAGTAAAAAGTTGCCTAATTTATAATAACAATACTAGGTGCGTACTATATTCATAAAGCCTTCCATAATACGTGTCAACATAAAGGAAGGTGCGCACTTTAATTTGCTTTCATTTGGAAATTCATTAAATTTGCTTAATACCCATGCCATACATACATATATGCATGATTCAGTATGGTGATTATTTTTGTATAATTTAATAAGAATATTTAACCAAAGTGTTATATACATTTAGTCAACTTAACTTTTGATCCTTTTAATTTTATTGTGCTACAAAAACCCACCGAAAATCATGTATGTAAATGGTTGGTTGGCTCCCTATAGGGAAAAAGAAATTAAATTGCTTCCATTACAAAAAACCAAAAAAAAAATATAAAGACTCACGAACGAACACAATTTTCATAATCCCTTAAGCGATTTTTTCACTCTCTCCCTCTCTCATTCATTAATGTGAAAATTTCTCTTTCATGCAATGTTCACATTCCAAATTTTACCATTTTACTTTGAAATACATACATACATATGTATAGCATATGAAGTAGTATTAGTAGTTTACTTACATACATATATATTCGTATGTCTGTGGAAAATTAATTAAAAAATTTTTTATTGAAATCACCACAAAATACTTGAAGAATAATACCAGCTAATGAGCAAGCATTTTGCGTAAAAATCCACTTAGCTATAAATACATACCTACATTACATAGTCTGTTAGCTATATATTCAACATATATATACATACTATGTATAGTTAGAAGAACCATTAAAAATTAATTGCATTCATTGTTCTTGCATGTTGCATATTCTCTCTATGTGTGTGTGTGTGTGTGTTTGTTTGTATTAGGGTAGCGCTACAAACTTGCAAATCCATTTGCAATCTACGTCAAAAAGAGTCAACTGCTAATCGAGCATAAAATGCAGAGGGGAAGAAGAAGATTTTGATGAAAGTGCAAATGTACAAATGCATTCAACAAGGCCAATTAATCCAATTTAGTTTAATTACTAACTACATAGTTTGAATAGAAGTGATTTCAGCAAAATCATAGTAACTCGTTAATCTTATATTTTGCTCTTTACTGGGTTTTATGATTTTTCATCCACATGAAACAGTCTTATATAATATCACTTGTGGAATATTAAATTTAATTTTATTTATTCTGAAAACAATTTTCGTATGAGAAATGCAACTTTCTTTATCAATTTCGTATGCCATATATATCGTTTAGGTTTGGCTATATAGGTTAGGTTACTTTTCGTAGCCTCAGGCTCAGATTTTTATATTATTGCTTGTTAGATCTACAATGTAATACAAATTCGATGCACTTGATACTATTTGTAGTGTATGTTAATTAAAAAATCAAAAGTGGAGCTAACACTTACAGAATAGACAAGGATGTAAATTTGGTTGTTTCGATCATCGGATAAAACGGCCACATAATTCATATCTTGAATATGTCTTTAATGGAAAAAATACTGTTCTTAACTTTCCCGGAGGACAATTCGCTAGATCCACAAATTCATGTCTTTGGATGTTCTGCTTTCTGCTAGGCGATTCAATAAAGGCATAGCGAAATTCACGTTTCTTGTCCAAATTACAATATTTTTTATTCCTCAAAATAAGTGCATTCCCAAAGAATATCCAAATTTACTCCAGTGTTACTGTAAATTTTTGATGTCTTTAGAAAATAAGATTTGTGTCCAACCCCTCAAAATATGCTTTTATTTCGACAATGACTTTTTTATTTGACTGGAATCATTTCCTTTTCAAACTTGAAAACAGATAATAGCCACTGTGAGACAAAACTGGCAAATACTATGGTTAAAAAATAATTCCTAGAGAGACTTGACAGTGTTTGTGATATTATGAGCGGCTATACATTTTTTGACCATCCCATTTGATAGAAAAAATTTTCCATAATATTTCGAGCAAACTTGTGGTTTCCATCGTATTTTTTATTTTATTTTATTAATTTTTTTTTCGTCGTTTGATTCAAATGGCTTTCAAATATAAAGACCAGCGTCGAAATTGCTCAAATTTTGGCAGATGATTTACAAAGGATGGTAGCTTAATGTTGACTACTACCTTGTACTAGCTTGAATGTTGACCAACGAGTTTGTGGAACTAAGCATTTGGAAATCCATCATATCAACAGAATTGTTGATCTTCATCATCTTTGCAAATCAATATTTGAACGCACTATATCTATCTCTATAACTAGAGAATTGTTTCATTTTCTCTCACAATCATTGCCTAAACCAATTATCCAACCAACTAGCTAACCAAGTAGCGAAGATGAAAAAGAACAAGCAAATTTAATGATATGTCCACAATTCAAGACATTTTCATAGATTTGAGTTTCATTCTCTGGCTGGTCTTCAATTCAGCCAAAATTATTACTATCATACATAGTACTGTTAAACAACTAATGCTATGACTATTCAATGTGGCTATAAAATTGTAACAGCATACCCAGAACTATCATATTCATTAACATCAATATTATCGTTATCATGCTCTTCGTCATCATTGCCATATCTAAATGTTGCATTTAGATGTTGGTTTATGAACTCTAAAATCTTATTGCAGCTTATTTAACAGCAGCAGTTTCATTTTTTTTTTTTTCTTCACTCTGAGAGTGCAAGCAAATTGTCATTTGATTAATAAATGAGAAAAGTAATTTAAACTTGCAACATGGTATTTTCCCATTTAGCTATTATTGCAGACATAAGCACATACTTATTAATGTATTTGTATGTATCTACATGTGTATGCATCCATATGCCTAGGTATATTTGACGATTGTGCATTTACAATAACCGCCTTCACTACAAAAAATACTATACATAGGAAGAGCAATTTAGCCAGTCAAATTGGCCCATCTATATTATTAGTATTGCCATTACATACGACTACATACTGATGTTCCATATAGGAGTTTGCATACTGCTTCTTATATGACCATAAGTTTTATTGTAAATACACAAAGACACTAGCAATGGCAATAAAAGCAACAGCAGCACCAGCAGCAGCCACACTACAACTGAACTCAACGAAATCTCTTTGCTAAATGTCACTATAATAATCCTCCTAAGATTCGTTTTAGAGAAATATGAGAAAATTCATATTTATTATGCCCTCTGGTCCTACTAACAACTTCTGCCGTTATAGTCTTCTGTATGCTGCTATTAATAGCCTTACAGTTGTACATAGAGTTGGCTAGAATATTGTGTATATATATAGGTAATATGTGTATATATAAACGTGCAATGCACAGTGTCACCTTTCCATATGAGCTCTGGCGAAAAGTTGATTTGATACTCGTACAATTGAATAGATACTTGAGCAAGAATAATAAAAATATACAGAAAAAAATTGATTTTTTTAGAAATTTGTTGAGACAAATTGAAATTCCGAATCGAAACAGTAATCATGTATTGGTATTACTTTTCTAAAATTAATCCAAAAACGAATAATATGACCACTGTTGCCAACCACGTAATAGTCGATTATAGTAAAGCTGTGTGAAAAAAGTGGATTTTATTCCTCAATTAGGATTATTTAAACAAAAATGCTTACATTTCACTAAGTTTAAGAATTCTCTTTCACATGCCATATTCTCAGTTGACAAGATGTATTTTAAACAACATTTTTGGCCAACAGTAGTGCACTGTGCAACATAGTCTTAGTTCTTAGTTTGGTTGTTTAGTTGATGTACGAGGATGTTGTTACATTGATATGACAATCTTTCCAATGTTTGCTGCATGCTTACGAATGGATATCGTTCTTCCTTTCACCCACTCACTCTGTCCCTCTCTCTCGCCCTGTTGCTCTCTTTGCCTTGGTTAAAATGATTTTCATTTCAAAATTACATTCAAGATTTTCTCAATTTCTGTATTCGATGCTCCTTGACTTTACTCCTCAGTTCTCTAATTGCAAAGTTATCAGTGCAATGTGTAATATGAATTCGCATTGAAGATGGTGGCGCTATCAGAGGGATATTGCAATATGTGTAATTATCTATGATTTGCAATGTATGACTTTCGTAACTTTGATATAACTTAAGAATCTTAAGCATTTACTTAGTGAAATCGTTAAGAGAAGCCAAAAATGATATAATTGGGAATTAATATAAACCTCCCCAATAAACTCGTATGTACTCGTATGTTTGTACTCATTAAATCATAAAATATAAGCATATATCGTATATTTAATTAAAGCATAAAATTAATGCATGATGCTAATAATAATAAAGTTGACAAATTTGAAATGTAGCCATTTCATGCCATTTACATACAATATATGTATGCATACAAGCATACTTTGTTGCATTTTCATACATGTTGCATGATAATATATTACATACTATCATTTTATGTGTTGTTCCTTTTAGTGGTGTGCAATAAATAAGTTTTGAAAAATATATATATGACATAATTAAAAACATAAAATCATTAAATAAAAAGATTCAAAATAAAAAATTAACTAAAGAAATATTAAAAAGAAAACCTACACATATAAATACGTATACAACAACGACAAGATCTAACCTTGAAGCGTCCTAGAATGTGGCTTTGAATTTTTCAAAGTACAATTATTTTTATTTCTTTTATATATTTATAATTAGTTATTATTTTCAAATTTGGCTTTTTATCTGGTGAATTAGTACTAACAAAATATTATAATTTTTTGTTTTTTTTTACTTTTGCTTCTATTCTATTGGCATATTTCTTTCAAATGCAAAAATATAAAAAAACCACAAAAATAGTAAAATTTTACTGTTTTCTTGTTTTTTTTTCTATTTTTCTTTTGTGCTTTTGGTTTATTATAATTTCATTTTCGTTTTTTTTTTTTGTATTTATCCTTACCTTAACTTACCTTTTCGTTAAACGAACGTGTCGCTAAAAGTTAGTTCTTGTTGTTGTTGTTACAGGAGCCACCCTTAATACTGATATTGGACCCGATTCGGAAGCACAAATTAATCCACATCATAATGATGATTTCGATGGTAGAGATTTTAATAATGTCGACGAAGAGCACGCACATCATATTGAGAATGCAACACATCCCTCTGAGGAGGCAACACCACCAGTTACCGATAAATTGGAATCGCAAAAGAAGTCCGATCTGAAAAATGTTGGTTCCAAAACGATTCTGCCGACAGCAGCTACCATTACAACAACACCAACGCTAGCAACAATAACAACACCAGCTGGTACCATAAGTATCACAACCACAACAACCAATGGACAACATAAAAATGGTGGTACTGAAGCAAAAACACCAAATACATCGGTTTAGAAATAATGAGAGCTTTTATAAACGATGCCCAACTACAGAGAAGGAATGCAATTGTTTAGTGCAAACAACATCGATGCAATAAGAAACAATTGCCTGTAGACGTTGTAGGAGTATACGATGGTTAGATGACATTATGCAGTTAGTTAGATAGGATTATCCAAAAATGATAAAAAACAAAACAAAAACATGACATAATCACATAGAGAAAGAGCAGAAAGGCGATAATATGAAGAGATGGAATATGAGAGAGTGAGCAGAAGAAGAAAAGTGAAAATTTTGAAGGAAAAATACACAGCAGAATTATTAAAAAAAAATTATCTTGAAATCTTGAAATTACAACAACGATTAGATAATTATTTTTTTGTATTTTTTTGTATTTTTTTTTTTTTTTTGGAATAAATAAAAATCAAATTTTTTTTTTAAAATAGGTAAAAAAATACGATTCATAAATCCAGTAAAGATAAAAGAAATTTTAGATGTGCTATAAACAAAAATTTTTGATAATAACTCAAAAAAAAATTCATAATAAAAATAGTCTTCATCAATCCAGTAAAAAATAAGCAAATGATAGATGTATTTAAGAACAAGTTTGTTACACTGAGCTCGAATTCGTCGTGCAAAAAATTTTTTTCGTAAACGCCTCAAGCATATATTACATCGGAAAACCAAAAACAACAGAAGAATGAAAGGAAAACATTTTCAAAAATGTTTTATGGCGAAAAAAAATAGTTTTAGGCTGAAATTCTGAAAAATTCAATTTTTAGTCATCAAAAGTAGACCAACTCGCACACACTCTTAATCCCTAATTTCAACTCAGTTATGAAAAGTTTTCCAAATACATCTATCACGTGCATGTACTTTGACAAAAGTTATTAATAAATCGAAGAGTATAATTCATTCTACAATAAAATGATGAGAAAAAATTCTGTTTTCAAAATTTTTCCATTTAAATGTTAAGCCTTAATTTAAGCAGAAGCTTAGAAAACCTAAAATAAAGATTATGAAATGAAACAAACACAAACATCTCAAAGAAATAAGTAAATACGAATACATATGCACTCGTATGTATGTAATAGTGACAGCAACAACAGCAGTAGCACATTTTATGAAGCGCACAAATTTGATCATTAAAATAGTAGAAATACAAAGTTTAATAATATTTTAATGTTATTATCTATTATAATGATTATTATTATGAATACTATTATCTATTATAATTATTATTCTTTCAATTATTGTGATTGCTGAAAAGATGAGTGTATAATTTTAGTTATTATATTTAAGCCAAGTACTATTTGATTTTTCCCTTCATATCATTTTATTCTATTTTGTTTTTAAATAAATCTACCTTTAAAAAAAATGATGAATAATTTACGCTAACACAAATACAACAATACAACAAATTCGCATTATAATAAAATCAATACATTTTTTTATCTTTCTTAGAATTTCAATTGAATCTCAATGCAATATAGCCAATATATATAGGTCAATAAATCTATTGATATTAATAAACATATGAAAAATTCTCACTATACACTGCTCAATTTACGTATTATATATATATTTAATTTAAATAACTACAACTCCGTCCGACATTATGCAACTCTATGACTATGAGAGGAAATATATATACAACATATTAATAATTACTGCAAATAAATAGTATAGATTTAAAATTGATATTCAAATTTCACTATCAAATGCTAAACGATATTTTCAATAGCGTTCGTTATAATTTTTTTACATTTTTTTCGCAATTCAATTACGTTTAACGTGTTCAAATAAATATTGCATCAAATTTAAAGCGATTTTCTTCCAATTTAAAACAAAATTTTCATTATCCTCATATTACTCTTATTTTAGAAAATATAATATATTTTTTAAAGAATATTATTCAAAACATTTCCTTACCAATTCTAGCGAATACTTTTTTCATTCACATTTTATATTATTGTATAAACTTAACAATAATTCCAGTGAACATTCTATTTGTAATGAGATTTAGTTTACACTTTCGAGTAGTTTAATTTCTACAATCTACAATCTATGTTATTGTAATTTCTATATTATTCAGATCCAAATTCATGATTCAATTTCCCAATAGTAGCATTATAGAAAATATACTTTCATACATTCTATATAATTCTACATACATAGTTGTACATTCTTTAAATATAAATAACATACTATACCTGCATATAAACTATAACGGACATTTCTTAATATTTTTAATACATTTTATATATTATTATGTATATACCTATAATGATTGCAATCATCTTCCAAACAGATACTTATTCAATCGAAAAATGTGTTCTTGTTATATAAATTCAATTTTAGAAAACATACTAAACATAACCCACTCGAATATTTATACAATATAATTTTTTTATCTAAAAGAAATTGTTTGTTTTTTTTTTATTAAAATTCTCCATTCCATTATATGTAATTATTATAAATACATTTCATAATGATGGAGAATGGAGTTATAAAAACATATAATATATACATATAAAAGATGAAGGTTAAAGATATTATTTTCTTACAACAAAACAATAATGTTTTTATATAAAAAAATAATTAATAGTTATTTAGTTTATTTTATACTTAATTTTATTAATTTGTTTATATTTCTATAAAAACAAAAAAATATATTTAATCAAAGTTTCTTCTTTTTTTTTTTAAATATACTTACTTATATATACTTTCTATATATTGTACAATTTCAAAGTTACAAATAAATTGTGTTTTTAAAAAATAAATATAACGAATGATTTTATTCAATAAATATGAACATATCACTTCAGATAGAGCTCACTTATAAAGGTGATGACCGATGGTGCAATGATCTTATTAAGTAGATTATTAGTGTTGCACTGGAATTGGTTTTGCTATGTTGAATTTTTTGGCTTCCTAAACCAGATATGTTATTTCAGTAGAATCTCTAGCTATGCATTGTCCATTGTTCCACATATGAAGGAGCATTAATATAGAACCATAATTGGCGAAGTACATTTAGAAAGCCCAGATTCGACTACATACCATACTGTGATCCAAAATGTCGTCAAATTTTCAATAAAACATAAACTGTTGTTACCTTTTTCAATATTTATTTCATGACCTTCAATTCTAAAGTTTGTTTTTTCAACCCTCGTAACAATCTGTATAGTCTCTTTCCGAGATGAGCACGAAAATGCGCAACACTTCATTTTGAATCTCTTCAGTAGAGTCGAAACGGACTCTCCAGAGTGATATTCTGAATATATTGTGTATTCAGAAATCACACGATGTTAAATTGATTGAATGTGGTGCTTGTAAAATGATATGGGTATCTAAAAAGATGTGAATACTCCACGGTTTCGCGAAAAAATTTATTGTTTTCACAATCAAACAAAAAGTAGACCATCTAAAATCGATTAAAACAGCCTAAACGATATTTCGGTGATGTCAGTAAAGTCGATAATTGCCAATCGACGATTAAAGAGCATCAATTTTTTTATTCATTAAATGTTTAGTAATCGAATAAGTTGATTTTGATGGCAGTTTATTTCGAACTTTTCATATTTCATAATTTCTCTACTCTCTTGAAACATTTTGTAGCACTCATATGCTTGTCATACATTCATTCTTAATCGGAAGCACACGTATGAGCAAAATTTAATAAAATTTGACAGTCGAATAAGTCAAATGGTCAACAAGCAAAGTTTTAGAAGCAGTTCAGTTTTTGTAATCCATTAAATTCGATACAATAGATCTTATACATAAACAGAGGCCACAAAATTTTTGTTTAATATGAGACAGGCATATAATGTACCTAACATAACCTAAAATATTATAAAAAAAATATACATATTTCATTTCAACAATATATGCAATTTATATTATTTTATTCTAATTACAGGCAAATCGGTTAAAACGCAAACAAATGAAACGTAAGTATAATTGTGAATTTCTGCAGAAACAATTTTATCATTAAGGATTGTGATAATTTATAAAAACATTATCGCATTATATCATTATATCATTCATATTCATTATACATACAAATCTACATATATAGACATAAGTATTAATTAGATAAAATAGCTAACCACACAAAAAAAAATGTCCCCATCATGCCAAAACTAACAAAATATCATCACAATAATAAAAAAAATCAATTTTGGCAAATCATTATAAATTCATATTAACACATACACTCAAGTTGAAAATGGTAATGGCTTAAAACGAAAATTCTATACAAATATTTATGCATGTAGTGTAGTGGTAGTAGTTTGCATGTATATGTTATTTTGTAGTTGCAATTAATTTCCTTTTGATTTCTATCATTTCTACTTCTGTAATATGCCATAGTTTTAGTTGAAATTGAATAATTTTTCCATTATGTTTAATTTGATTAAACTTAATTTTTAATCGCTTACCTCTTCCAACAACAACAACAACAATAAGAACAACAACACCTTACAGATACATATACATACCTACAAAGAAATATTCGACTTACACACAACACAGTGTAAGTGGTCTGAACAGTATACAAAACAAAATATTAATACACTATTCTCATCAAAGCATAGTTAGCTAAGTAATTTTTTAGTCAAAATTCAATAGTTAACTAGTTAACAATAACAACAAAAACATATTTTTGTATTAATCGCTAGTATTACCATCGTCATTAGGTTTACCACAATCACAATGCTCGTATTATTTAAAAGAAATTAGCAAATCGACCAAAGAACAGTTTTCTCTATTTGTAACAATTTAAGCTTAAATCCCACCTACAAACTAAACACCTTCCTCCTCCTCCTCTAGCCTACTCCTTCTCTGAAACAACCGACTAAAAGCTACTGTAATTCTTGTGTGCGTTGCTTGTTGATTTCTCATAACTCTTTTGCTAACTCGATCAATTGCTCGTTTGCTTTTTTTTTTTGTATAACGAATAAATAACTAATACAAATACAACTACAATTGCAATACAATAAAAATTGGTATATGTATATGTGTTTCGTCTCTTTTCCCCAACTTACCTATCTAACTCAAAAAATCAACTAAATTTCGCTCGCTCGCATCATAATCGTACAGCAAAAAAAAATAAATATAAGCAAAACTCAATCAATCAATCAATCACAGGCAATCAATCAATCATGCATTCAGTATCAATCAACATTTCATAGTTGCTACAACAATTTGCTATTGTGTTTGTCTTACTAATACGTAAAAGCAACTATAAAAATCAAAATTCAAAAGGAATAACATGAATTCACTTGCATTGCTCACCTTCACACACACACACACACACACACACATACATGCATATGCAGCTTCGAAAATGTTCTCATTATGAACTTTAAGTTCAACTATAATTCCGTTAAAAACACACATACACATTTGATTTTTCCTCTCTCTCCCTCTCTCTCGCTCTCGCTCTTTATCTCGCTGAAATGGCAATGTTAATTTCGCTGAAATTATTGCTCGTACAGCTTAAAAGATGCAAATCATCAGCATGGTCAAAGTGTGGCACTCTTAGAGACACCAAATGGTGTAACAATTATTGGTAATAATGGCAGCACCACCGAATACCCGGAAAGAGTATCAACAAAAGCACAACACCCCCAGCATAATGGACATGATCGTCTGTCGGTTGTTCAGCGACGACGAGATGGCGATGAACCTGAAGATGACAATGATTCATTCGAATATGCAACCGATCGTGAGAGTAGTGTTTATAATCCGACAACAATGCCATTACGCACCGTGATGGGTACAGCAGGTGGACGTAATGCACGTAAGAGCAGTGGCAGTGATGAGACTGGTGAAAATGCCGATCTTTTAGCACGTGGCACTCAATTGGGTATACCGGAATCACGTTTCTCACGTTGGATACCAAAAGATCAACGCGAACTATTGCAAAAGCAAGCGCAGTTGTTATCGAATCGTATGCCACCAAAGACGCCCGACATGGAACAGTCCAGTGCCAGTCATACGTCACCACAGCACGAAACAATTACGACAACCACAGCAGCGACAACAGCGACAACACCAACACAAATACCAATACCAGTTCCACGCACAACAACGCCTACAACGCCAACAAAGCCAACCGAAACGGAAATATAGTTAAGTAACGATATTGCCATCATCGAATGTCGCATACAGCAACAATAATTTACGCTTGAGAATAATATGAGTATTAGTGGTAAAGATTTTTGTCTTTTTTTTTTGTCTTCTATTTAAGTGCAAAAAATATAAATGAGAGTGTCTCAAAGACTGCTCCTTCTTTTCATTAGTTCCCGATATTGCCATTGTGGGATGATTATATCAAATTTCTCTAATTACATATCATACAATAAGTGTGTATGACGAAAGTGCCTTAACTAATATGCAAAAAAAAAAAAACACACCCACGCTCACATACACATACACGCTCACATATCAGCTGCTATATTATAATTTTTTTGGTACAAGCTCATACATATATTTATGCGAAATCTATTTATTCAATGTATATGTATATGAGATCTGTTAAAATATTCAAAAAAATATATTTTTGTTATAAATAAAAACTGTTCGAATTCGAAGCGGCAACGAATAGCGCAGCAGTTTGATTAAATTTTTCCAACACCTTTTTTTTCGATATAATTTCTGAATAGATCTAATGTACATATTATGATGCTTTTCTTTGCTGTCTTCGCCCTTATGTTCATAAATGTATGAATACATATATATGTATATGTGTGTGAAGGTGTGTGGGTAAGTGTATGTGGTCATAGGATAAGTGTATTTTTCACTATAAAAAAAATAAAAACATTCCTTCACGTAACGTAACGTAATGTAAAAACTAAACAAAATTTTTTTACGAAAAAAAAAACGAAAAATAATAAAACGTATAGTATTTGTTATGAACAGTTCATAAGTTCATAGACTTATGACATATATCGTATGTAGGTATAACCAACTATAATCGTAAACGTATAGCAATATGCGCGCAGAATGTGTCTTTATTTAGTATTAAACGCATATTTAATATTAACACTCTTTATTTTTTTTTACAATAATTATTTAAACATTCGTAAATAATAGTGATTTTTTAAATAATAGTGATGCCTTCTACAAGTAGTTATATATGACATTAGATTATAAATAATATTATAAATTAACTATGTATAGTACGATGTACTCGTAATGCACAATACAAAAATGAAATTACTATAATTCTCTGATAAGCATCTAATAAAATGAAATTATAATCTTATTAATGAAGCGGTTTAATTATTTTGTCAAGTATTTTTGACCGTGCCGTAGCTCAGTGGTTAGTGTGTTCGCCTTTTGATCTGTAGGTCGTGGTTCAATCCCCGGCTGATGCATAACAAATTTAATATCGATAAGATTTATCTTTCGAACGGTACCCACCTGTCGGCAAGCAATTGGCAATTCTTCCGACAGTAACAACTTGCCATGAAAAAGCTTCTTAAAGAACTCTGTGACAAAGCTCAGAAAAAGTGGTGTCACAAGTGTTCTGCCGTTCGGAACCGGCTAAAATAAGTAGGTCCTTTCTAATATTGTCCAAAATTTAAGACGCACAACAGTAATGAAAGAGAAGCTTGGCCAATGAGCCGTTTGGGGCTTTATGTGCCACATATTTTCTTTTTTTTTATTTTTTATTTTTGGTGGATGCTTTGAAAATTTCACAAATCCATTCTTGATCCTTATTGGAAATTCAAAGACCTGAAAATTGAGACTTAAAATTATTTCGATAGCTGCCATTTCAAGTGCTTTAGGGTTGGTAGGTGATACAAGCGAAAGAATTCATGATTACGTCTATGAAGCTACATGCTATATTTGATCATTAAAATATCATCGGATAAATTTAATCGATCTCCTCTGTAGGCCTTAGCTACTTTACGAAGTTATTAAAACTTACTAGCTACACATTTTCTAAACTATATACCAACTTAAAGCATTCGATTTGCTATAAATATATTATGGAATTTTATGCTTAAATACTGAATATCAAACATTACCCTACTCATACTCTAAGTGTCCATATACCACATTGATCAAAAAGTTCACGGAATAACCGCCGTGTGGCGCTCTCATCGTTCCAATTTGAGTTCTGTTTTTTTCTTGTTTTTGTTAAGTCAACACGGTTTCGTTTTTGCATGAAATGGATTGAAAATTGTAAAAAATCGCCAACACACACAGATATAGATGTACCCTTGACTACGTAACTTTTGCAAATATTAAGCTATGACGCTAAGATTTAGAGAGAATATCAACAACAGATGTTCCTACTTAACATAAAAAAACAGAACTCAAATTGGAACGTTGGGAGCGCCACACGGTTGTTATTCCGGGAACTTTTTGATCAAGGTGGTATGTTAGATATACTAGAATGTCTTTACAGACAATCATCTATAAAGCATTCAAACTAATATCAAGAGAGATATTATAGCAATAGTCTTTTAGAAAATAGCAAAGAATTCTTAAACTATACCATTAGCACACATCACTAACCATAATCAGATTGTTATAACACAAGAATATAAATATATATTTAATAAATTAATGTTTACAGACTTACAAATACATTCATGCATATACATACGTACACAAGAACAAATATACAAATATCCTGCAAACATATGTAAATAAACATCTTTAAATA
Source organism: Megamerina dolium (assembly GCA_963854835.1). NCBI lineage: Eukaryota > Metazoa > Arthropoda > Insecta > Diptera > Megamerinidae > Megamerina > Megamerina dolium. Next base: position 57,251,749 of record OY978529.1, read on the forward strand.
CATATAGTATATAACACATTTAAACTTATAAGTAATTCAAATGAAATCAACAAAATTTTTGTTTTTTTGTTATTTTCATTTAACTTTTTATACCAAACTACCAATATAAATCACCGAAATCATCATCATCATCACAGCATTAGCACCAATATACAAAATACAAAAGTGTTATATTTAATGGAAGAAGAAAATATTTCGAACTACATACTATAATATTTAAATGACAGAGATGCTGATAACAAAATCATTTTAATTTTATGCACAATTTCATATAGTAAACTTTTCTACTGCTCTATAAAGAATAGAACCGAATCATAAGTAACTAACAGTGAAATAAAATAGACCAATGTATCGTACGTATGTATGAATAATATGAATATTTGATTAAAAAGTTTTATCGCAACAACGGCAAAGACAGTAGCTGGATACAACAACAACGATAGCAATAATAACAAGTGTGAGCAATACATTAAATATAATCATGTACGTGTGCTAAATACAAATGCTCCAATATACATACAAATGTATGAGAGTATAACAAAAACTGACACACTCGCACTACATGCACACATAAAAGTTCTAAAGGCATTCGAGTTTTGACATTTACATATACCGCCTCAAACAGATCATAATGATGGAGAATATTTCATTTTTACTTTTCTCATTTTGCACATTATTTCTTATTTATTTGATTATTTTCTTTCATTTTTTTTTTGTATGCTTTAAATTTCTGCACAAAAAATGAAAAAGAAAATCAAACAATACGAAGAAATGTTGCAAGAAATCTCGACACCTTAAGGTGTTTTGTATAAATAAATGACATGAAATGAATAAATAATCAAATGTGTTATACATATGCATACATATGTTCATATATAACTACAAACACTAAAGTTTAAACAATTTTGTTGAAAGCCTACCTATGTCAATTGTTCCGTTTTGGGTTAAATTTGGAAAGAGTTTGAAACAACCTGCCGATATTTGGCCTTTAGCACTTTTGTCATATTACACTTTCCCAGCTAAGCCAAAAACCTCACTCAGAAGCTATTTATTGTAAAGTTTTTGCTGGTGGCAATGTAGTAAAAAGTACAAATAAATTCAATAACACGCATACGACCCGTGGTACCCCATACGTCATATTTTACAAGGTGAATTAAGGTAGATTAAATAATTTGAAGCGAAATTTTGACATCCTAACTCAGTAATAAATATAAAATTTATATAATTTCCAGCATGTCTTCCCAAATAAGCATAAAGAAATTTCTAATTTTTACCTATTTACTTTTTCAGTTTTTTATAAAACTGTCAATATTGTATGGGAATCCCCTTCAGGGCTCAGAATATTCAGAGGAAATGTTTGAAGAGCAGAAATTAATATGAATTCTTCATAGATTTCACCTCTCTAGAGAAGGTTTCTAGGATTATTAGCCAGTTCTCCAGAGAAATCGCTCCGTGGACTGGTGATTTCACCGACCCGTGGTATGTCCGATCTCCATTAATCTTCCCGCCTCAATATTTTCTCCTTACTTAACCCATGTGGTATCTTCACTTCTTAGAAATGTTTGAAGTACACCAGCTAAACTGTTTCAAAATTTAATCGAATTTAATGTATACAGTATTCAATGCACGTGAGAAGAATTTTGTTTCAAGTGTCGTTTTTTTTTTTTCAACAATTATCGTTTGAAGCAAATACATATGCTAATATCGTTTAATAATATGTCATTGCTATGCCTTCAGAGTAGAATTCATAATTCGCATTCCATTTGATTTAAATGGTATTGGAAAAAGAAGCGGCAGTCTGCCGTTATGTAATACAATAATTCATACAAAAAAAAAATTATCATATGGAATGATGAAGGTTTAAATTTTAAGCCAATATATGAAATTCAATATTTACTAGAATTTTTATTGAGATCAGTGTACTCATAGTCTTGTTCCATCATTGAATGGCATTACATATCTCCGAGTCATCCCAAATATAAAAGGCCTGTCTCACTGATTTCTTCGACTTCTTTCTCATTAACCAATATTAATGTTTAATGTTTATGCATTTAATAATATTCGAATTTTGTTCATCTGCGATTATCACTAAAAGTGGCTATCACAACCTGGTATTGGTCAACCAAACTACGAGTAGATTGAATTATTAACTCAATTTGTAAATGCTAAAATAAAAAGAAGATATACAATATTTTGTTTTATTTTGTAAAACTGTGGTATATTAACATTTTGAAAATAAATATCGTAAATTGTACTGCCACCTTTATTTGAACCATGCAGTTTTCATAATTGAATTCAATTGTCGATAGTTTCTACTTTTTTTTTGTGTTTTTTTTATACATTGATTTTATTATATAATTGAAATATTTTTTAATATTGAATTTATTGTTTTTTTTAGTGATTTTCTTGTATTAAATTAATTTTCATTTTATTTATTTGTTCACTTCTCACTGAATTATTATCAATTTACTTAACGTACCTATACTCGAATTGGCCTACACAAATATGTACATGTAGCACGTGTTACAATGCCATTTATTGCATTGCCTTAAGTACAACAACAATAATAATAATAATAATAATAATAATAATAATAATAATAATAATAATTGCATATATCTAGCTATATCTACAAAGTACCGTATAAGAGAAAGTCCCTAAGTGTGAGATTTTTTTTTTTAGTTTGAATAGTTTTTCGACCAGTACAATACAACACCAATTTATGGTCGTTCCAATTTCCATTTAATATCATTTCAATAATTATCTAAAACTGTGGTACGTCTATGGGACAACCAAAGCCAAGCTTTTCGAATAATTTGTAAATTATGCTGTTTGAAAACGACTTCGAAAACTTAATTCTTCATCACAAAGTAAATATAATTTACTTTGTATAATGACATGGAGATAAAAAGTCGTCGACAAAAGCCATATTTCTCTTGCATATGTTAATATAAATTTGTGCCTAAATGAATTTCATTCAAATTTTGTTGGGAACCTTGTTTGATGCCGATGCTGATACTGATTTATATATATGAAGCGTTCTCTGTATTCATAGACCACATTACCGGGTCTGGAATTAGAGGTGCCAATGTAAAAAAAAAATATTATCGCATTTCCAGAACCAGAGCTATACCACAATCTGATACAATCCTCTATACAATGATATTTTTTACGTTTTTTTTTTTATTGCTGTTACAAAATCGTGCAATTCATTAATTCAATAAAGTAAAAACTACTTGTACCCTCAACAATGCACTGCTACAGCAGCTTATTCTCTATCTCTCAATTTATCATTCTCACACAAACATGCATATCGTTTCTTGTGTTTATTTGTTTTATTATCAGTAACTGATGGTTTGAAATACAGGGGGAGAGAGAGAGAGAAAGAGACGAACGTGTAACTACTTCAATTGATTGAATTTTACCGTAACAACAATAATTTCTTTAACAATAACAACAACAACAAAAATGTAATGAACAATAATATATGCGCAAGAAAAAAAATCCTACATTTATTCAATAAATGAACATTTGAAACACACAAAAATCCATACAAGTGCATAGGTAGAAGTAAAATTTAATTGAATTATTTACAAAACATCCAGAACACATTCACTGCATATGTATTTAATATACATACACTTGTATATCTTATTTCTGTTAAATTGTTTAATTTGGTGGCAGAGTAAAAGTGAAACCATGACACAATGGTGAAAAGCATATTTGTATTAATCCAGTTATTTAAAATAACTGTCGTAGCCATAACACAATAATAATAATAATAATAATAATAATAATAATAAAAATGAAAATGAAAATAAAAATAAATATAAATAATAAATAATAAAAAATTATTAAAAATATATATAATAGTGTGAGTTCGAATAAATTAAAATATCGCATACACTTGTACTTGTACATGTACGTACGAGAATATCTTTTCACATGTTCCGTTAGCTTCGTAGATTTTCAAAAACATTGCACAATTTCACCGAAAAAAAAAATTATTGATACTCTCTGGTTTTTACTAGTCTTATTGTTTTCGAATATTTCGAAATGTTCCTATAATCACTCGCTTCGTTGTTGATGTTCTTCAAATACCAGCACTAATCGATTATGTCAGTATAACCGAGTATATTCGTACGATATTGTAGTATGTATAGAGCAAGCCATGATATATTCACTGTATGCCGGTATACATAAATAATAAAATTAATTATAATTAATTTCATTAATTAATTAATTTTTTTTTTTTACTGTTTCCCAAACATTTTGCGCCTAAAGATGATATATTAACATATAGTACAGAATTTTCATTATTAATACCCTGCGTAATGTAATATGAAAGGTATTTTCATTTCGGTCAGATGCTTGTAACCAATTGAAGGAATCAGTGTTGCTTAAATTTTCGATTTAACGATGTCCGTCCGTCCTTCTGTCTGTCACCTGGCTGGTTCGCACGATAACTTGAGCAAATATTGAGCTATTTTGATAAAATTTGACACAAATAACCTTTGATCCGAGGGTAAGGAGAAGATTGATATTGGGCATGATCGATCAATAACCACGCCCACACCAAGCATTCAAAGCGACTAACCTCGGAATTTTTAAAATCTTTAACTTGCTATAACTCACTTAATATACCATATAGACCAACAATATTTAGCAAGCGGAGTTATATTATACTGCTACATAATCTTGCCAGAAATAGGTGAGCCACACCTACATTTTATAATAGCTCCCATACAAAGTGTATGTGCTTCTTTTAAATTGAAACAGCTATAACTTCTGCAATTTTCTGTCTAGAATAAGCATAATTGACACTTAAATGAATATGGTAGTCAGAAATAATCTGAGAAAAAATCAACATGCCACGCCCACTCCTTTATGTGGCTCCCATACATTAGAAATATGAAAACTAAAATAGTGAAACTAAATGGAATCAAAAGTTGGTATATTCATAATAAATAAATACCTCTATTAGCATCAAATATTTCAGACAAAAACAATCCAGTGAATGTTTTCGTTTTAAAAGATCATTTCACGATAAAAAAAAATATACATATATAGCTCAGCTTTATAAGGCCCAATTCAAAATAAACAAGAAATAAGGATTAACCAAAAAAAAAGAGATGATTATACCTTCGGAAATATACATCAGCGGAAAATAATAAGCAAAAAAAAATATATGAATAAAAATCATGCAATTATTGTAAACCAGAATATAAAACAGCAAAAAAAAACAAAAAAGGGAAACGAAACATTTAATTGGTATTCATAGTAACATAGTTTGTACATATTATGTGCATACGTTCCAATACAACCCAACTCAATCAATGTACCATATTGTAGCACTTATTCAGTGATGCTAATGTGTGAATATATTTATTTTATTTATTTTTATTTATTTATTCATTTATTTATTTAGCGCTACCACCACCTCTAGCGCACCATTATTAAATTTATTGGTAATCTATAGAGCAAATGGTGTATAATTTGGTGATATGGTGTGATACATTCATATGGTGATAATATGTCAATGTATATAAATATTGGTGATAATTATATTATCACCGAACAGTATGTAAATATAATAGTAAAGTAAAATGCAAATGTAGGCAAATGAAAGAAATAATAATATTTATATTTTATTTAATTCAATTTTTATTTTTATATAATTACATATTTCCACATTTCAATTATATATATGTATGTATAGTATGTAATTGCAATTTCCGTTATATATTTTAATTACATTATTATATCTTAATATTCCAAAATTTCATTTTCATTTTAATCAAGTACTAATAGCTTTAATGCTAACAGCCTGATAATATCTAAAAACTAAATGCTTTATTTTCTTATTATCTACATCTCTCTATATAATTTTCTGACAATCTCTATATGTTTGTATTCGTGGTGGAAACGAATAGCTGCATTGTGTCCAATTAGCTTATTGGAAAATACTTTTATTCAGAAACAATTTTTAAACTCTTTACTTTAACAATGATTATGTGCCATAGTGATGAAAGATGTTGGTGAAAAAGAAATCCATTATTTTTACATTTAATTCCAGACTTTATTTAATTCAATTATATACCATATAATTTTCTAATTTGCTGCCATTTTAAGGGTACCATCATAATGAAAGAGGAGAAGAGTCAAAGAGTATGCCGAAATTTCTTCGATCTTCCAGAAGTTCATCAGTTATTTGCTCTACTAGGCTACTCTAAGTAAATTGAAATTTTGAAAGAGCACATGAACGGCTTGTTTATCAATTGACTTTAGGATTCAAGCATGGCTAACCAAAACCACAACCTTCACTCATACAATTCACAATACATAAAGTTCCTTTATTGGACAACTGTATTGCCAATAACTGTATAAAGTCATTTTAGAAACATTTTATACAAGTTCTTATTAGAAGCACTCATCACTAGACATATTTGTATGGAATTTGTTCACTTAAATTGGCATATGTGTTAATTCGTTTCCACCACAATTATGCTTATATAAGTATGCATACACACAAAACAATAAATACACTCTCGAATATAATTGAACACTCACTTATACTAACATTATTAAACTATTATGGAATTAGTAAAAAGTCTAAAAAATTGCAATAAAATAATATCACGAGTTTCTTAAAACTATCAATACTTATACTCGTATATAATATAAGTAAAATTATCGTAACACCGAAATCGATAAATTCGTTTTATTCTCACCAATCAATACCAATACCAATACCTAACAACACAATTTTAGCAGCGACACTGAAAGCGCCGACGTGAAAGCCTCATCGATTGCCACTACAGCGACCACTGCTGCAACTGCAACAACAGAACCAGCACCAATCAATGATGCCGATGTTATTGGTGAGCCGGCAAAAAAACAATCCAAACGATTGCCCTCATTTTCGGCCATCTTTAAACGAAGCAATGAAAAGGAAAAAGCCAAAAAATATATTAACACCGATACAGATGCTGCAACTGCAGGTGCCGATAATGTTGCTGCTACCATTGATGGTACGAATGCAAATGATGCGGAAACCACCGATGGAAATGACAATGAACCAAAGGTATAAATAGATACAAATTCCAAAAAAAAAGAACATACAAACAAAGCAGCTACACAAAATAAAATTCAATTGAATAGGAAAAAATTCAACTACATACAAAAAAAAAAACAAAAAACAGAAAAACACCACAACGACAATTAAAGCTCCTTTATTTGAAATTTTCCTCTTTTTTTTTTTTTAATTAATCATTATTTTCTAATGAATGTAAATGGTAGTAAATGTTGTGGCAACAAGTCAAATTTTAGTTGTTAGGTTGTAATAAAACAAGAACTCCTTCAATTAGTATTTAGCCCATAAATAGAAATGCTTTTAGAGATAAACTCATACAACAGCTAAAATATGGGTAGTAATAATGTAGGTACATAAATACACAGCAACACCTAACTGTTACACTTAGAATCAATGCAAATATTAATTTAAATTTTACTTTAAATTTCTTATTTTTTTTTTGTTTTCATTAAAAAGTTATGTGCTTAATTATGCAAAATAAAACAAAAACAACAACCTTTTATATCTTTCTCTATTTTTCATCTCTCTTCTCTTTTACTGCCACTTAATTTTTATTTACAAAAATGTTGTTTTTTTTTGTATTTTTGCTTTTGAAAAATATTGCTAAAATTTAAATAATTGTAAAAAAAATAAAAAATTGCATGCCCAAAAATCGTTGTACTTTATGTTACATTTTAAAGGCAAAAATATGGCACAGCACATCACCTGTGTGGACATTTAAATAAAACAAATGACATGAAATAAGGTATTATCAATATTTTTGGAACATATTTAGGTGATTCACAAGGTCTCATAATGTTATAGGTCATAATTTGAAAATGCATGAAAATATTGTGTATGATAATTTGATACACAGCAGTTACAAGAAACCAGTATAGTTTGAATGGACACATACCTAGTATGATACCTTGTGAATCCCCTAATAGTAGTTCATCATCTTTATAATATACATTTCTTAAATATTTCGAAATAAATTTTTAATAAATTATTACAACAAAAATATCTCGAATATTAATCCATTTTCAATTTCACTTAAATTTAGGAAAACAAACAACTCGTCTATGCTGAACTTGTATTGAAACCGGCTACTGAGCAAAATAATGAACCACTGCCACCACAAGCATCACCCAAAAGCGCCACTGAATATGCTGAAATTGTTTATGTGCAAAAATCCAATAATTCTAAACCAACAACAGCCGCTCCAGCATCCGATACTACCAATACCACTACGACAGCTCAAACAAAAATGAAGTAAACACATACACACAGATAAATATCATTGCACATTGGCAGAGGCTGGTCACTCTATATATTAACTACATATAATGAACATACTTAACAGTCGATATCAACAATCCCAACAATCAAACAAAAAACAACAACAACAACAGCAACATATAAATCGCAAACAAATTAACAAATACATATACATATATTCCATAAATCATCAAAACTAAAATAATTCTATTTTTATGTTTTCCAAGAAATACTGTACTACTCATAAATAAATGTTAAAAGAAAACTCATTTTTGAAAAACTAAAATTCAAATTGAAAAAAAAAATCATAAATATGATAATTAATAAATTCATAAAATAAATAATATTAAACATAAACGCACATAAATGTTGTTGTTGAAAAAAATTTTTAAAACAAAACGATAAGCAAAATGATATTCAAATGAGTATTATGAAAGAAAAAAACACACACACACACAAAATTGTCATATTATTGTATTGTATTGTATTTTTTACAAAAATTATTAAGAAAAAAAAATCTATGTATGAGAAATTTATTGTAATCATAAGCACACACACGCATACACACATTCATTAACAGAATCATATTATATACACTAAGGTTGAATCGCTCCACGTACAAAAAAAAAAACATTTTATTTGTAATATCCAATATTTAATTGAAAATGAAATTGTGAAAATCTTGGTAATATTTAAAAATTATTTTTACCATCTCTGAAACAAGTTGTATCATAACTTTGACGATAAATGGTCGATTTGCAGAAATTATCTGCTGTAGAACAGATCTCGATTAGCACTAGATTTCCTTCTCAGTTAATATTGAGAGTCCGAACACTACTCTGATTTAATCGTTTCCATAATCAAATATCATTTCGGACTGAAATGACAGCTGAGAGGAAAATTTAGTACTCATGGTACACCATTTCAACTATACATAATTTGTGTAAATCGTCCACAAAATTTCATCGTTATAATATAAACCCCATTCTGGATGTTTTAGAATGATTCAAAAATACATTAAAATGATGCCGATATGCTCCTAAATGTTCAATTAATAGATGGACATTCCAATTCTATTCAAACCGTTCTCATCTATACACATTCTTCCTTCTCTCTCTCTCGTGCACCTATTATTTTTTCATATGGTCAATTGTACTCTTTAATTTTTAGCATTTGAGTGTAATTATATATATATATAAAATATATGTAGGTATTTAAATATTTATAAAATAAATATGAAATTAATATCGAAATAATGTTAAAAATCTAATTGAATAATAATTCGTAATTAAAAAAAAATACAAACTATAATTTCTTTGTCTCTCTCTCTCCATCCATTTTGCAAAGTATTTTGATTTTCTTTATACATATATCGTATTATTATAATTTTATTAATTTTTATAATTATTTTAAAATAATATATACATATATATACATCTGTACAACATAATTTATAAGTACTTTTGTAATTTATAATAATATACTGTATTTTGTAAAATAAAATCCAAATTGAACAAAATTACAAAACAAACAAAAAAAAGGAGTAACGAACAAATTACCATTTTTAAATTATCCATTTACTTGAATTTTATGAAATAAATAAAAATTGATAAATAAAATTTTTTAAATATTGTTTTTGTAAATTTTATAATGAAAATATAAACAAGTAAATTTATTAAAAAGATTAGTTTGCTATTAGTTTGGATTTTTATTAATCGTTTTACTTCATCGTTCTCTCACTTTCTTTATAAAAGAAAAGCCTCTGCGCCAACACATTCAATGTATTTTTGTGTTTTCTTTTTGCCGATTTTCCGATGACAATTTTTATCCAAACACCCGCATTGTTAGCAATATTTGTTAACTTGTACACAATGAGATTGGTTGCTCCCTACTCTAGAAAGTAAAATTATCTTCGAAAAGAAAATTGTTTTTATTTAAAAATTAGATCTCGAAACCCCGATTACAGCACATTTTTTTAATTGATTTTCTAATTAGAAGGCCCAAGTCCAAAAATTATTATTTTTGTATGTCAATTAAGGTAACTTAACTAAGGTAACAGTTATATATAGTATAGGGTATAGTATAGTATATAAAGTGTGATTTTTTAAGAGCCTTCGGATTTGATTTAAAAAAAAATACATAAAATTTAGTGAAATATATGAAATCTTTATTTGAGTCGATAGAACGATCTATATAATTCAATGCTTAAAGATGATTTCATGTAAATGTTGACCGCGGCTGCGCCTCAAATGCTTCATACGCTGGGTACAATTTTGGCATAATCTCTCTCCAACATATCGGCAGATATCTCACGAATAAATTCTTCAATATTGGCTTCCAGTGCGTCAACCGTTACGCGCTTGTTGCAATAGACATGAGTTAAATCGTACGATGTAGGCGGAAAAATGACCGGCCCTAAACGTGAAATAAACTGTTCACCGAAATCGCTTCTTAATTGGGGCATCGTTTCGCGTGCTGTGTGGGATGTGGCACCGTCTTGTTGAAACCAAGTCCAGCTTTTCCATTTTGGGCAAAAAAAAGTATGTAATCATCGCACGGTAGCGCTCGCCATTCACAGTAACGAAAACAGCTGAGTGCCAAAAACAAAAACAAAATCACTCTGTATATACTTTTCCATACATTTAATCTAAACTCATAGCACAAAGTCAATATACCTTACATTTTCGAGTGCATTGTATGAAGAACAAATTGGCATATTACGACCATTTGAAGTTCTATTACATCGTGCTATGGAGATTATGAACTGCTCAAGTAATATTATGGTCTGATGGCGTTAAGTCTACCCTCCAATATTTGTTATACCTGTCGAAAACCCTTAATCAGATCACGGATCATTCACCAATCGGTAACTTATTTATTTTCTCACAAATTTCCGATTTCATTCTAGGAAATAAATACCATTAACCTTTCAAAAAATACATCAGATCATAAAAAAACTAATGCAGTTTTTTTTCGATAAATTATGGTGTTCATTTTTATTACTTTCGATAAACATAAATAATCAAAATTCTGGCTATTGTTATCGATGACATTTCAACATCATCCGGATGAAGCCATTATTAAATTTTCGTAGAAGTTCTGTAGAATCTGGCCGAAGAACAGCGACTAGTGATTTTCGGAGTCATTTTTGGGTTTACAAATCTTTCCTTGTAGAGTTTTCAAGCGACCGAAATAAATGGTAGCACGAAGATGTAACGTCAGGGCTGTATGGTGGATGAACCAAGACTTCTCAAGCAAGCTCCTCCGGTTTTTCCCGGGTCATCAATAATATGCGTAGCTTCCCATTGTCCCGCTGAGAAATACTTACAACCTCGGAATTTCGTAAATTCGTAAATTTGCTTGATTACTTCACTCAATTCATTAGTTGGTCACATTAGAATTCCGAATCGAATCGTATCGCCATGTTGGAAATGCTCGTAATACATGATTCCCTTCCAATCCCCCCAGCAATAAGAATTTCTTATGCGTCAAATCTGGCTTTGTGAAATTATTTCTAGCCTATCTGATCGTCTCTCCATTGCCATACGTGATCAATTTCTTATCACTGGTAACTACTCGCTTTCGAAGTCGCCTGATATCACAAACGCTAATGAGTACGTTGAATTTCGAGAAAATTTTTCTCACTCAGTTCATGCGGCATATATTTAAGGAAGTTTCTGGATGAATTCAGCCGCATGCAAATGATTTGCAACACTGTTCAGCTCCTCCATAAAATCATAAATTCTACTTGACATATTGGAAATACAATCAATTTGAAAATATATAGTAAGTATATTTACATAGTTATTTAAAAGTATGTCACTTTTCTTATTATTTAACTTTTAGCTATGTACATGCATAGCACACCCACTTAATTTAAAAGTGTTTGAAATTAATTTTTCATAACAATAAATCATGTTTACTGCCTTCCCAAAGCTTAGTGTGTGTGTTTTTTTTTTTTTTGTTTTTTCTTTTTCAATTGCTATTCTACCATTGTCACCGTTAAGCCACAAACACATTTTTCGAAAATTATTGCACCTTTTCGGATAGTAAGTAAGCTAGCAGTGAGCAATGAGTGGCATTTTAGTAAGTGGTTTTTGTTTCTTTTTTTCTCTCTTTTTTGACTTCATTGGTGTATGCTCTACATTTCCTGTATTCTACGATGGTGTCCATATAATGTGTATATTCACTTTTGTTGTTTCTTTTTTTTTCAGCATATAGTTTACATTCACCTTTTCTACCTACCTGCATCCAACTCTTCACGGCCCGTTCTCTTTTTTTGTTATACTTTATATAGCCTCTGGCATCACTTTAACTAGCGCATTTCAAGCACTGACATTGTTGGGCATCTGCTACTGCTACTACTGATGCTTCTGTCCGTGATGTGATGTTGGTAATGGTAATGGTGAATCTGCGCTTGGCAGGGTCATTTGTTTTTCGCAGATTTCATTTTACGAAAAATGACCAACAGCAACAACTTGAATAACAACAGCAACAACAACAACAAAGTTGCATGCAAATGGATTTGGTTGGATTTGCAAGCGCTTGTCGTGGAATAAGTTTTAATTAAATATATTTTTTATTTGTTTTTTGTTTTTTTTTTTTTTTGAATTGTTACACTGAGTATCTGAGTGACTGTATAAGGGAGTAAGCAAGCGAGTGAGTGACGTACGATGTACGTTGAGCATCAGTATATTAGCAACAAAGTAGCAACAGTATTATGTCAGTAAAATATTATAAATTCACATTGGAATTGAGTTGTGTTACTATTCGTGTTGTTGTTGTTGTTGTTGTTGTTCATCGTTATGCAAAACAATTTTTCACAAACAACAACTCTGTATACTAAATCCCTATTTTATTACAATTTTTACCACTCAAATGCTATTTTGTTCATATTTTAATAACTGAATCTTCTTAATGTTGTAAAAATAACAAAACTATATAATACTATGCATATAGAAAAAAACTGCATGCAAATAAAATACCAACATTGCAGTTGAGGTTTGGTATATCGTTTAAAATACTTAGAAGAACAAATATCATAGAGACAAATAGATATGTACGAATGTGTGCATGCAGATAAATTGATAAAAACTTCGCATTGAAATATTAATTTTTTATAAAATTAAATTAAAATTGTTTTAGTTTTTCTTTTTTCTTTGTTTTTTGTTATTTAATATGAAATATGATCATTGAATTACCTAGTAATAAATCCAGGGACCATCTAGATCATATACGGTATACATTGCGTATGAGTGATATTAATTGATTAATGCTAAGATTGATTATTATTATTATGATTTTATTATTGTTATTATCATCGTGATTAAAAATTACAATTTCAAATTTTTTCTGCAAACACTCAAATAGAAAATGTCAACAAATATATGCAATAGTAATCGAATATATATCAAAAATTTATATGTAATTTAAACAAAAAAAAATCAACAACTTCAGGTTTACGATATACGTAATACCGCAACTGATGACAATAATAATGATAATAATAATAATAATAATAATAATAATGAATAATAATAATACAAAGAAATAGAAAAAATCTTATGAAAAAAAAATCAGTAAAGTGAAAGTCGAAAGATATTAAATTGTTCACTAGGCACGTAATTCAATAAAACGGCTTTTGAATTTCAATTTCTTTCAATATATATTATTGTATTTCCATTGTAATAGAGCTAACAACAATGGAGACAACAATGCTGATTATGATGATGATGATGAGGATGGTAGCTATTTTGATGTTCTCTATTCAGGAGTTGTATACTTTTCTACTACTACTACTACTTTCATCATAGCTATGTATAATATACTTTGTATATACCAACAGTATACGAGTATAACAATTTGAAGTAGTTTAAAGCAACGTTGTAAATAGAGAATTTCCAATTTACACCGTACCACAAACTACTAGCTTCATTCACAACACCAATTGTTGTATTGTTTCTCTGCTAAAGTTTGCCATATCATGTCATTTTTATGTACAACAACAACAACAACAATTCCTGTATTTTTGGTATTCCTGTATTTTTGTTTCCTTTCCTTTATGAAAGCAATTCATAAAGCTTCAATAAAGTCATCATCATTTAAAAGTGTGAAGTGAACATTAAGGCGGGTCAATTTTGTATATGAGCCCCTCCAGGATGTAAACCTATGGAGTAATTATGTTCAGAGGAAATATTTTGGAGCAAAAATTAATGGGGGTTTTTCGATTTTCCAGTTTTTCTTTCGGTCATTTTATATGGGAGTCACTGTAAGGGATGGAGGTAGGAAGTAAATATGTTTGAAAAAAATACTTTATAGAAAAAAATAATAATGGTCGATTGTACATTTTATAGCTCTAAGAGCGATTTATGGGCAGCTACTGTTGCTTTTTGGGCATTTTTTCGCTAATTTTGTATAAGAGTTCCCTAAAGTTGGGTGCCGTAGCTCAGTGGTTAGTGTGTTCGCCTTCTGATCTGTAGGTCGGTGGTTCAATCCCCGGCTGATGCATAACAAATTTAATATCGATAAGATTTTTCTTTCGAACGGTACCCACCTGTCGGCAAGCAATTGGCAATTCTTCCGGCAGTAACAACTTGCCATGAAAAAGATTCTTAAAGAACTCTGTGACAAAGCTCAGAAAAAGTGATGTCACAAGTGTTCTGCCGTTCGGAACCGGCTAAAATAAGTAGGTCCCTTCTAATATTGTCCAAAATTTAAGACGCACAACAGTAATGGAAGAGAAGCTCGGCCAATGAGCCCTTTGGGGCTTTATGTGGCCACATATTTATTTTATTTTTATGTTCCCTAAAAGGGTGGAGATATGAGATAAATATGTTGAAAAGAAATGATGCGGACGAAAAATTTATGGGTGCCCATCATACATTTTACCGATCTAGAGGCGACTCTTGAGGTTATCTAACGATTTGCAAAGCTTCAGAAATTCAATTATTATAACCCCATAGCTACCCAAAAACGACACGCAGAGGGGGACATTTTATAACGAACCTCTATATTTTTCCTATTCAACATTTCCTCCAAACATAGTTATACTCTTTCTGTAACCCTTAAAAAGTCTCCCCTCAAAACGCCTAAATTTCGGCAATAGCTGCCCAGGATTAGAAGCTAGAGCTATGAAATATATGACGGTCTCCCACTAAGTGTTCTTCCTCAACATTTCCCTTGATCTTATTTACTCCCTATTTTTATTTCTTTGTAGTGTAGTACTTTCTAGAAGGTACAAGAACTATGTTCACCACAAATTCATATGTCTAGAGCCAATAATTTTGAATCTTTAAACAATTCATTATTTTCATTAATTGAAACACCATGTTAATTAGATTATAATTTCGACGTACTCACGTAAGTTACATAAACATTTGTGATACATACTCGCATACATACATATATACTGCGCATAGTATGGAGTATATTCATGCACAATATATTTGGCTAATGTAAGTGTATGTATGTATATGTAAAATCGTACATAAAACATCATTATTTTGTATTGTTACAACAGCATTGGATATGTAGATGTTCTTGTTAGTATTATTTATGTTATTATTGTTGTTGTTGTTATTTGAGTATATATATTGTATCCAAGTGCGCGGATGTAACCTTGAGGTAGACACTACACCACACCACTATGCTGTTCATTGTCATTTACCACCATTCCACAAATTCTTTTCTCAGTTTCTTTAACTTCTTGAAGACAATAATAACAGAGCACACACATACACACCCAAACACACCTAAAGGCAGAGAATAGTTAGTTGATAGACTTTAACCAGCACATGCTTATTTTTGGGTATTAAGCATAAATATCAATTGAGCATGATTTATCCTTTTCTGATAAATACAAGTGTAGTTGTGTGTGTGTGTGTGTGTGCGCGCCTATAATGTGCTTAAAGTTACATTTTTTCGTAGTTTTATCATTACTTTATGCTTGTTATTATTATTATTCTTCTTCTACTTTTATTATTATTGTTATTTGATAAACGCAATAACTTTTGCCAGTGTATGAGTTCATGTGTGTGTGTTTGTGTGTGTTTGTGTGTGTGTGTGTTTGTGTGTGTGTGTGTTTGTGTGTGTGTGTGTGTTTGTGTGTGTGTGTGTGTTTACGTGTGGCGTTTGTTTAAATATGTACTTTCTTCATATAAAAGCAAATACATATATTCTTTGTGCGTTCCGTGTGTGAAAATGAAAAGAAGTAAATCGCTTATAAGCTCACATGTCAATAAAGGATTCTCTTTATTGTTTGCCATTTGAAATTACAAATATCACATGCACAACACATGAGTGCAAATGTATATATTTGTATGTATTTGTTTGTATTATTTTCCGTAACCTTCTCTAACCTTTCTGCCCACACTACAGCCAATAAAAATGTACACATTTCGCTTTCAAGCAAAGGCACATGCAACTACATATGAGTACTTGCTAAGTGTACATCAAATATGTTTTGTAAAAATACAGTTGCGTCGTTTTTCTTTTCTTCGACTGTTTATTTTCTTTTTTTTTACAATACATTCTTTTGAATATATTATTACTGTATTTGTTGCAAAATTTATTACCTGCCAATATACAATATGTACTTATCTTTCTTCTTTTATATATATGCATATGCTTATGAACCATATGAGTCATATATGAGTATATAAATATATATTGTAGTTTAAAAATCAATAAAGCATTTGCTTATGCAGCATATTATTGTATTTTTTTTTTTGTATTTTTTTTTTATTTAAGTATATAAGTATGTTCATATAGATATATAAATACGTGCAAAAATCCGAGTTCTATAGTCTCCATTCAGAAAAAATAACATAAAGATGATGCAAAGAAGATAATGTTCAACGGAATGGGAAGATATAAAATTTAATTTAACCGGAATAACTGTTTAAGTAGAAACGGAGATCATAAGCATAAGCATATGCATTAGTTTATATCTACATACATGTATATATGCCTCCATACTTATACATACATGCATATATATAGAAGGCTATAAAAGAGACATAATATAACATAGTATGACAAGATTGAATATTATCTATATTGATTGCAGCAGCTAATGTTTTGCCACATTATGATAAGTATCAGTTTAAACAACTTGTTGATATTTCAAAATATCACATGCATGTACGAGTATTGTATTCAAATGATTTCACAATCTTTGCATTTAATAATACTACAATACACGCAGTACAGTAGACAAACTCAACAAATAATATAGGGTGATTTTTTAGCAACTTTCTTTTTGGCAACAGTGTTTTTGGGAGCTCAACTGTTTTCGTGTAACATGTTACTGTCAAAGATGTTCAGATTGGTCTATAATTTAACCATGAATCGACTTACAAACGATCAACCCTTGCAGATTATTGAATTTTATTATCAGAATTTATGCTCGGTTTATTCATTCATTCATTTTACGGTCAGTTTCGGCAACCTTCTTAGGAGGCTCTTCGGAATCTTGTGACTAAATTTCACACCAAATTTACATTATTGGACATGAAACTACCAACACACATATGTAGAGTGCGGAGGAAAATATTGTAGCTGTATTCGCCAGTGTTGTTGATGACCGTGAATTATCAATTCGGTGCCGTTCGCAGCAATTGAGCCGCTGTTACTCCACTACATGGAAAATTTTGCGGAAGGATTTGGGTGTAAAACCTTTTGAAATACAGCTGGTGCAAGAATTGAAGACACACTACCTACCACAACGGCTAACTTTTGGTGCATGGGCGCTGGCAAAGTTGTATGAAGATCCACTTTTTTTTGGGCGGAAAATGAGCATCGTTCATTTCTGGTTGCATGGATACATGAACAATCAAAATTGACGTATTTGGTGTGAAGAGCAACCAGAAACATTGCAATAACTTCCAATGCATCCTGAAAAATGCAGTGTTTGGTGTGGATTATAGACCGGTGGCATAATTGGGCCGTACTTTTCAAAGACTACGAAGGCGAGAACGTTACTGTGAATGGCGAGCGCTACCGTACGATGATTACAAACTATTTTTTTTTTTTTTCAACAAGACGTTGCCACATGCCACACAGCACGCGAAACCAATAAACCAATTGAGAGGCGAGTTCGGTGAACAGTTTATTTCACGTTTGGGGCCGGTCAATTAGCCGCCTAGATCGCGCGATTTAACGCCTTTAGACTATTTTTTTGTGGGGCTTTGTTAAGGCTCATGTTTATAGCGACAAGCCCGCAACGTTTGACGCACTCAAGCCAATATTAAAGAATTTATTCGTGAGATACCGGCCGTATGAACCATTTGAGGCGTAGTCGCGCTCAACATTTATATGAAATCATCTTTAAACATTGAATTATATAAATCTACTCAAATAAAGATTTCATACATTTCTCTATATTTTATGTGTATTTTTTTTTTTTAATCAAATCCGAAGGCTGTTAGAAAATCACCCTATACTAGCAGCTCAAGTGAACGAAATATCATCAAATATGGTTGAATTTAATACAGTAAATGCTGGGAGAAAATCGTTGGCACTACATACTCTGAAAAATAATGGCCAAGAGCCCATCTTGGTATTAAATTAACAAAGTATTAAATTTATTAATTTATTATTAAAGTATTAATTTATTTTCTTACATAACCGACACAACCGATTTTCATCAGTTTTTTCCATATATATAATACTTTGCCAGTCGTCTATGTTTTTCGCTTACTGACATCAGTTAAAACTTCGAAAGCCTCTCCAGTTTACGGAGAAACCTTGCTGTACCTCGTTGTACGTCCAAGATGCGTTCCGCAAAAATTGTCCATAAAACGAAGCGCCTACTTTATTGCGTATTATTAATTTAATACAAAAAGTATTCAACGATGGTATTTTAAAGATGCTAAATTCTTACGAAAAAGGAATGAAAATGATTCTATTCATTAATGAAAAAGTAAATTCTAATCATTTTCATTGCATCGTATCAAAATTAGTAACTACATCAACATCCAATTATAATTTCATTAAGTTAATAGAAAATTTTGCTCTCGAAAATGTACCAAAAATCACAGTAACATCAATAATAATAATTATTACTGCACATAAATTGAAATATATACAAAATTTTGCTTTATTTAATACTCATATGTAATGGCATGCATTGTAATAATGAAAACTATCATCAAATCGCATGCAGAGTGAGTATTATATATTCTGACTCCTTCTGATTCCCCATAGTCATAGTATAGTCATAGTACAATATGTCCAACAATCATAATATCAAAATATATAAAGTTACCTACATAGTTAGTGTATATATGCTCGCCCATAAACCAACATTGCTCATGTCAACAGACATCTTGAACAGCAACAAAGCAGCAGATCTTGAAATTGTCTATGAGTATGTGGTGAGATCACGTTTACCATTAAATGAAAGTGTCAATCAATAGTATTTGAAGATGTCAATTATTGCCATTATGATTAGGTCATAAGTACATATGATAAGGACCATGGACACGCTGCCAAATGGAGTAGTCGTGTCATGTCATTGACAGACACGACACAAAATACAGACAATGACAATGGAACAGCGAGAGACCATAATAGAGGACACTTAAATAAGTTGCCAATCGATACGACGAAGTGAGATGGTGATAATAATGATGATGGTGATGATTATGATTATAATGACCCTAGTGTATACTATTTAATAGTACAATTTAATTCGCATACGCCTCCATTACTTCCTATAGCAATTCAGTAATAATAGCAATCTTAAAAGAAAAACCAAAAAATTGAGGATGTTTTGTGATCACGACTGTATAAGGTAACAACAACAACAATAAAAATAAACTGTTAAATGTACATCGTTGTTATCATGACAACACCACACACCACATGATGAAGGCATCGTTAGTGAATAAGCGCACCTTTATATAAAGTACTAATAGCATGAACGTGCCCATTTACAATTGGCCATTTAACAACAATGGTATTTTAAATTATTATAACAATGAAGTAAAAGAGGAAAAAAAATATGACTACAATGAATTTATTTTGATATTGTTTGGTTTCTTCAAAAAAAAAAATTATTATTATTATTATTTTCATGTGCTTTGAGGACACTGACCATCAATTGATATCAACAATGTGATATATACCTATTAATATACAATATTTGATATAATTTGGTAATATAAATTAAATAAAATTATTTTCTTATTTCTGGCAAAATGATCTAAAATGTGACAATTAATAATGGCAACCACAATAAATGTTGGTTCAATACATCTAATTTGTGTTGCTTAGTTTTTTAGTGAACCATTTTTAATGCCCATAATATTGTAGGCTTGCACAAGTTAATAAAAACAAGAACGCCGCCAATGAAATCAATAAATTTAACATTACTTGCAAAATTTGCTTTCGTCAATTTGAATTTTCTATTAAAATTCAAAACATGACCAAGTTCTCGCCTCGCCATAATAATCCTTTTGTTTTTTTTTTTTTGTTTTTCTCGTCTACGTTTTATTTGTTTATTCTTGGTTGTACTTGCAGTTCTATCCTATGCTTTCTATATATTTACATACATAAATATTTTATCCAATCCTGTTATCTACACTTTATTGTTCATCAGCAAATCAAGTCGAGTAGAATCGAGTACGTATAAGACGAACGAAAACTTTTCAACATAAAAATCCATTTTATTACATTCAATTTTATTACTATTGCCATTAATAATTTAATGACCATTGCTTTTGAGTGTGTGTGTGTGTACATGCGCAAGCATATGTAGATGTGTTTTGTTTCAACCATCAAACATCTATTATCTTCACCATTGACTCACCTTAAATAGATATACGCACCCAATAACAATTCTGCTCACATTTGATTTAATGCCATAAAGGCACAACCTACCTGTTCTTGGTTGTATTTAATAAATTACCATTATTAAGGCATTTTTCTCTTGGAGTAGTAGCATGTTTAAACGCTTTGTCACCATCATCTTGGCATTTTTTTTTTGTTACTCCTCTTTGTGTTCCCATGTACTTCTGCATAGTACGTATATTTTGTATACGGGTGCGTATACTTATAGCATAACAAATCAAATAAGGAGCAAAGGCCAAGTCGAATGAAAATAAAATAGAACAACAGAATATATATTGTCAGTTATAAGCCCGTATACAACAGCATTCTAAGTAATAGCGTTGGAAAGCATATCTTTTACATTAGCCGAAATATATTTTTTCAACTTGATTCGTATAGAAGATTGTTTTTTTTATGCTGCGAATTTTAAATTTCGACTAAAAGTCTCAAATGATCATAACAATTGAAGTTCGAAACATTTATTCATGCCAAGCATAGTTGGGGTTGTCAAACGGTCGGTGTAGTAAAAAGAAATCCATTATTTTTCGAATAGATGGCTTTAGTAATCTGTATGTCGCGTTGTATAAGTGCGATCGGGTTACGCTAGATGACGATAGAAAGATAAGATTTCGTACTAAATAAACGTTTCATACAGTTTTGTGATTGCTCGATTCAGTATTGTTTGAGCACACGTCAAAGATGGACACCAGTAAAGAGAAAATACACCATATTTTACAGTTTTTCTTCGATAAAGTCGAAAACACAAGCCAGACAGCTGAAAATGTGAATAGTGTTTATGGTCCTGATACTGCAACAGCCAATCACATGCAATTTTAGTTTCGTCGATTCCGTTCCGGTAATTTTGATGTCAAAGACGCACCACCCCCTGTAAGGCCAATTGTCGAAAATATCGATAAAATAATGGAAATCGTCGAGTCTGACCATCATGTAAGCACTGTTTCTATTGCCCAGGAGCTGAATATTGCACAAAAAACCGTTTGGAACCATTTAAATAAGGTTGGATACAAAAAGAAGCTCGATGTATGGATCGAATTTGCATCTGCGAATCGCAACAAAATCGATCCATTTCTGAAGCGGTTGGTAACTGGTAATGAAAAGTGGGTCACTTACGACAATGTCAAGCGAAAACGGTCGTGGCCGAATCGCGATGAGCCGGCGCAAACGGTGGCGAAGCCAGAATTGACGGTCAGGCAGGTTTTGCTATGTGTTTGGTGGGATCGGCAGGGAATCATCAACTATGAATCATCAACTATGGCCAAACTCTTGACTCGGACATGTACTGTCAACAATTGGACCGTCTGAAGGAACCAATCGCCCAGAAGTGACCAGCTTTGTCCAATAGGTGAGGAATTGTGTTCCATCAGGACAACGCCAGGCCACACACATCGATAGTGACTCGCTAGAAGCTCCGGGAGCTTGGTTGGGAGGTTTTTATGCATCCACCTTATAGTCCGGACCTGGCACCAAGTGATTACTACCTGTTCCTGTTTATGGCGAATGATTTTGCTGGTGAAATATTCGTCTCAAGAGAAGCTTGTGAAAATCAACTGTTCCAGTTTTTGCCAATAGGGAAGAGGGTTTCTATGAGAGTGGCATTATGAAATTACCTTGAAAATGGCAACAAGTTGTCGAACAAAACAGTGCATATTTTACCTAAATCCGATCATTCTATGGTAAATAAAACCTTCAGTTTAATACAAAAATTTCTTTTTACTAGACCTTATACTTTCATTCAGTACGGCAATGATTTCTACAGAGCATTCACACGATAATGAATAATCACGGTAGTCTGATCCAGTCTCTCAGTACCTGTTTATTATTTTAAGCAATCACATTATGCCAGAATTGGACCTATTGTGTATTGGAGTTATTGGAGAGATTAATAAAATTATATATAAGAATTTTTCGCAGTGGATCATCAACCAAACAAGGCGTTCGCACTGATGATCCTATGCAAAGAAGGTCACATCAGTGACCACTGTGACTCGACTTTAAATCGTTGAATTCATATACATACAAAAATGAATTTCGCATTAAATTGCACATGAAATGATCACATTGTCACACGTTCAAGTTGAATACCCGAATCTTGCTAAATTGACACTTTAAGTGTATAGTCACTCGGCGTTTTCGCTGACTCATTGTATCTCCCAGTTCATTTGTGTTGCATTTTTCTGCTATAATATAATGTGTTTTTGTTGTTATTGCTATTGCTACTCACACTATTGTTGTAGCATGTTTTATATGATACATATCGATGTTGGTATACTATAATTGTTATCATTGTTGTATTTGTTGTTCTTTTTTTCTTGATTACATGGGCTACATCAGAATTGTCACCATTTGTTAGCTCGTAAATAACACTGACGATATGCATGTAGTAACGTCTATCCAAGGCAACAACAACATAAAACATATATTTTTCTTCAACTTGCTTCCCTCTTTATTCCTTTTTAATTTCTTTGCTTTTCACTTATTCATACCGGAAGAAGAATCTCACTCTATGCATAAAATATATGGTAGTACGTACGTAATATAAAGCAGAAGCATCAACAGCAGCAGCAACAACAGCATCAGAACAACAATAACAACAAGAGCAATAAACAATCTTTCTTTGGGAGAGTATTCTCCTCTATCATAATAACATTTTCCACCTGCTATTGAGAGGGCAGGCATTTTACACGATGGTAACAAAATGAAAGGGCGCCACATGAATGATACATATAATCGTATTTACCTACAAACGGAAATGACTCACGTTCGGCCAAATTGCAAAGTAATGAAATGACGATAAAGTAAATTTTTCACTTCCATTAATTATGGCCATTATCAGCACCAAGGTAGTGGTGATACAGCAATGGGAACACTACATGCATACAACAACATTAACAGTAAGGCAGAAAAAGTTGAAAAAGTGTGCGTGTATTTTTGTGTGTATAACAAAGAGACCACAAACAAAAAAAGTAAAGATACGTGAATTGATCTGAAATAGTCATTTATGTTCAACCTTTACAAGTAGAAAATAACTGCTATCCCGTGGTGTTATACATAATATCTAATACATATATATTTTTGAAGGTGAATGTACCTTACAGTATTATTTATATATGTAGTAGTATCTATATCTTAAAAGATACAAATTTTATATATTCACATACACATTATACACAATGCTCACGATAATGGTTGAAGCTGGCGTTAGCATTGGTAATAAATTTTAAATCAAGTCGATTTAGTCAATTGTGATTGTAATTGTTGTTTTGGCGATTGCTCTTTGGTTTATTTAATTTTTACGATTAAGCATATTTCTGCTTTCATTTTTATACAGGCTAAGCTTGCCCTTTCTTGCCCACATTTATTGTAAGAACATTTATATGTATTTGCATCTTTCAACTCTAGCTAATGAGTTTCTTTTTTCTTCGTTTTTTTTTTTTATTATATTCATTTGATTTGTGTTAGCCACTTTGCAATAATCAACCAACAAATTTTATTAGACAATTTTATAAGGCATGTATAGGTTAGGTTAGGTTAGGTTATGTGGCCCATTGTGATACCACCGACCTTCTCTTTCAATACTGTTGTATGTGTTAAATTTGGACATCATTAGAAGGGACCTACTTATAGTAGCCGGTTCCGAACGGCAGAACCCTTGTGACATCACTTTAACTTAGTTTTATCACAGAACTCTGCCGAAAAAATTGACAATTCTTGCCAGCAGGTTGGTACCGCTCTAAAGAAAAATCTTTGCGATCTTTCGGCATGTATATTATATACAAATATGGCTTAGCTAAACCAAAAATATAACATTTTGGACCATTCGAAGCACACCTTTCAAAGTAAGTATACAAACATTCCTGATTTGAGCCCAACGACGTTTTAGTTTTAACAATCAATTTGCAAAATTATCAATTTTGTAGGAGGGCCCCACCGAACAAGCGAAGATATGGGGTAAATACGTTCCGTGGAAATATTGAAAAAGACAAATTAGTGCGGGTCGGTCGCATATTTCACCACTCTAGTAGCAATTTCTGGTCAGCTAATGTCGTTCTTCAACTATTTTCTGTCATTTTAAATGAGAGACCCCTTGAAAGGGAGTACGTATAGTATTTACGGAGGAAATATTAACAATGAAATATTATTGTATGTTGATCCTCTCCTCTAAAAGTGATTGCAGTTATGGAATCATTAATTTAATTTCTTTAACTGAGATTTCTGAGATTATTTGTCAAATTTTAGGTGTTTTTTTTTTCTTATTGTTGTACGTGAGTCTCCATAAGGGTTAGAAATAGGTGATTGGAGAAAAACTAAATGGGATCGGTTATATAATTTACTCCTGTAGCAGCGATTCCTAAACAGCGATGGAAATATTTTTCAATTTTCGGAAAGTTTTTGTTTAGTTTCTGTTAGTAATATCCTACATTTTTTTTCTGAAGATTTCCCCAAACATATTTTACCACTAGAGCGGTGATAGATTCTCATATGAATTCCCTCCCTTTCCATCCACATTCCGGTCCGTTTTTTCGTTTCAATCAAAATATTGAAAAAATTGCAAATTTTATATAAATTTTATTAACTTCCGTATATTTAACACCAATATATGCGCAATGAGCGTTATGTTCAAAAATTAATTAATTTACTTCAATCATATTTAATTTAAAATCATTTCAATTTGTTAAAACTATGCACTTCAAACTTTCGTATTCACATGTGCGTACGTATTTATGAGTACATACTACTACATTCGTGTATATTGACATTTTCATATTTTACTTGGAAATATTTCTATGAAATACATGCAAAAGGAAGAATATATAGCATAAATTTGAGTTGATGAAAAATGAATTGAAATAAAACACTGCAGGAGATAGTAAAAGTAAAATATATAGGGGAAAGCAACCCAGTTTATTTTCTCCCATTTCAAGAGCTTGTTATTAAATTTATTCATCTAAAAATGTATGAAGAAAAGAAATAAAAGAAAATCCATCTAATGCAATCTATGTATGCTCAACGTAAAACGCATACTACTCGTACAGATATAGATACGTATGTTGTTAACGTATTGTTGTAACTACAATACAATAAATACAATACAATACAATAAATACAATACAAAATATTTGTACAATACACATAATTCATCTTCTGTGAAATAGTTTAATTGGATTATCAGAAACAACACAACAATACAAGAGCGAAAACTTTGAGCGAAAGAACAAAAATGTTTTTTTGTTCTTTCGCTCAAATTTAATTTTTTATTTTTTTGTTTTTTTGGTTTTCTTGTTAATAAAGATATACTTTCTCTGTATGTACATGGACGCATACATGCATATAAAGGGTGTTGTAATTGCATTTAGTGCTAGCTTGAAGTACTTGTATAATTTAGGCAATATGTGACGATGGAAAATTGCTGCTTCCTCTAGAGTTGCTAGAAAATTCCAGTGACATTTGTATTTTATTTGATTAGTAAAAGCGGGTTTTACAAGATTAAGTTACTGCATTTGTACAATTGTAGGTGCAATAATTTCAAATATCCTTACCAGTTATTGCAGCTAAACTGTAAAACAATGCACCACATCCAAAAATGTGAAAAAAAAATTTCACCATCATATCGAAAAGAATTTGATTTATCTGAGGTGCAGTCATTTCAATATGTGATAGATTAGAATTGAATGTGACTTAAATTTTTAATGAAAAAAAAAAGAACCGTGAACACAAAATTAAACAATAATATGCTGCAATACTTGCTCACCATTTCACAGGTCACAGTTTTTATATAGACACTGTATAAGCACGCACAGCGTTTGACGCACACACTTATGAAAATGTTTTAGCATTCGTATGGCCGGCACTGATATAAACCTACATATCATTTTTAAGATATTATAAAATCAAAGATGAAATTTCCTCATTAAATTCTATACTTTTCTTATAATAACTTCAACATCCCCTATAAGTTTCCTTGTGGCACCTTGTATATGTATGCAAGTATCTATACCATCAACTGCAAGCGATTGTCACTCACGGTTAATACGTTCAAGTCTGTCAATCATACATTCCCAATCTTGTCATCTTCCCTCTTCTACAACGATGCACATATGTATACACGATTTAGCCGTTTTCTGACATTTTCATTTACAATCAACGTATGTATA
This sequence comes from Megamerina dolium, assembly GCA_963854835.1. NCBI lineage: Eukaryota > Metazoa > Arthropoda > Insecta > Diptera > Megamerinidae > Megamerina > Megamerina dolium. The sequence continues at coordinate 57,279,103 of OY978529.1, forward strand.
CATATTACATGTAGGTAGATAGTTATGCTCATATGTATTGTACATATTTCTGTACCCATATATGAACTAACAAGTACTAATAAAGAACTAACAAAGATATTGAAAACGTACCTACAAATGAACGAAAATATTGTTTTCCATCTAAACGCGTTATTGCAACCGTACAACCGTATAGACATACAGACAGACAGACACATGTAAGATTTTCATTCTTATTGCTTTGCTACCTTTGCTATTGATATTGCTCTTGCCTTAGCTTCATAACCAGAAATTCAATTTTAACTTCCAAATTACTAGTTGTATCATCACTACCATCTATGGATGCTTCTTGTATGCAAGTTGCACTTAGCGAACATTGAAATATGTTTCACATACATATATTCGTATGACTGTATATATGTATATCGACATACACATCTTGTCTTTTTACTCTTTTACTTACCTTATGAGAATATGAGAATATGTATTTTGAAGATTTCCTTGCACAATTTCATTGTGTTTCTACTACCAAATAAGTAATTTAAAATGAACCACAACATTTGATGTCTTGCTTACAAAGGGCGAGATAGTAAGATATATATATATATATATATATGTATATATATATATATATATATATATATATATATATATATATATATATATATATATTTACTTATAGACAGACAGAAAGAGTAATACAGAGATATATAGAGAATACGTATGTATGTGAGGCATGAAGACCTTTGTAAAATGTACACTAGTACACTCCATTTATATGAATCTTTCCACATATTAGGTTAATATTACTTTCAGATTTTTTATCATCAAATAATTTTCTTTATTTATTTCATTAGTATAGCTTCATCAGTAAGCAGGGGGTTTCAACAATAGATATCGTATTTTAAAAAATAACTTACACTAAGCCAAACACGACTTATTCATACTGTATACACATGTTTAAACATATTTTGTTAAAGTATAACGATATTTGTTCAAGTTATTGTGCGAACCAACCAGCTGACATAAATACGTATGGACAGAAAGAAGAAAATCTATAATTGAACTCTAAAGACGATGATGAGCAAGTATTTATATACATTTCCATGTGTCTTTCTATATAATTAAAATATATATATTATCTTATGCTCCTGTCCAAGGTATACAAATTATAGTCGGTGCATACGAAAAAAGACGCACGAGTGTTTTAACGACAAAGAAAGACGCGTAAAAAAATAAAACGAAGAAAGACGTATAATCATTGTTGAAGGCGAACAAAGACGTGTAAGCATAATTGACGACGAAGAAAAGCGCGTAAGCATATTTGACGACGAAGAAAAACGCTTTATGACAGATTCATCACTCGAGTGTTGACGTCGTGGCAGTCATCTAACCGACTATTTCATAATTTAATAGTAAGAATTATTACTTATTATAATTTATTACTAAGTATAGTTAGTGTATTTAGTTTTTTATATGTTTTGCCTTGTGGATTGGTTAAAGGAGTGTGATGATAATCAAGATTATGATAGACATCAAGACATCGCCCAACCAAACGAAAATACATTTTTTGTTAATTATATTTACGCGTCTTTTTCGCCGTCAATTCTTCAGCTTGCGTCTTTCTTCGTATGCACCAACGATATGTTGCATTTCATTTTATTGAGAAGTTTCCCAACATTTCGTCATTAAATATTGCTAATGTTGATTGGTGTTCCTTGGTGTTGCTCATGTTGATATTGATATGTATATTATCATTACAAATGTTCTCTACCGCCTATGATGTAACCGTTGTTAATGTACCATATTAACATACATTTTACAATTCTACAAAGTTACAGAAGAAAGACAAAACAATATTAGAGAACAGCACAGTGGCAATAACAATTCTCTTTCTCCATACTTGCATGCTAAATAGAACTATTTGCATTTAACATTAAATTCAACATTATTAACTCAAATATTAGACAGCATTTTCTTTTCGTTTAGTTTTATTGAGTTTTTGACAATTTAATACAACACAGTACATATCTCTCACCAATTGCTATACCATTTAGTAAAAGGGTGCACATCAGGCATATACTCACATATTTGTGAATATGTTATAGCATTATATATAGCAGTGCATATATCATATAATTCATTCACAAATTACTACGGTGATATAGACAAGTACACATAACGTATGTTATATTTATATACATATCTATATTTATGTATGTATGTGAATATTAGTGCTTGTAAAATGTTACAAATTCAAATAAAACTTTTTTCACAAGTATATATTCTTGATTTTTTCTCCTCCGTTTCCTTTTACTTTTTTTTATTGAATTCTGTTGAGTATTAAATATTAAAACAGTTCAATGGAATTGCGAATTTTAATTTCATCTAAGTGCATTTCTGCTTTTTTTTTGTATTTATGAGCATATATTTAATTTAAATCATTTCAAAAAGACTTTTTGAAATTCAAGTAATGAGAAATGATTAAAAACATTTCTAAATTTTTTTTTTAGGAAAACGACTTGGAAGCTAATCCTGCAAAATATCCAGATAATATCAGATAATTTTTTTCAAATAATGCAAAATGAAGATTTCATAAAATCATTAGAGCCAACAATGTCTTTTGATTCCTATGGAACCATAAATCAGACAATTCGGTATATGTTTAGAGGAGCTTACAACATGCTCACATGTAATTCTTTTTTTTCACCAAAAGAAGTCAAGAAGTAATTTCAAGCCTGTTTGAAGGAACATCAAAGAAGATCCCAAAAGCCATTACTATACCTATCGAGAGCTCATCGATGGTAGGCGCTAGAGGAGAAAATAAGAAACACATTTTTTCAAGTTTAACTTGATTTCAAAAAGGAACGAAAAACTTTTAGTTGCTACTCTATTTGGTTTGGTCAAGTTACAACATGAATTTCGATGTGGAACTTACATACGTGTACGTTACATACGTTCCATGCTATTCATACAGCTGAATTGGGTGAAGCATCGTCAAAAAATGATCACCAAATAGGACAAATTATTTCACAATTCCTCCCACAGTGGTACATATTCGTCAAAAATATCCTTCTTAACGGAGCCACATATTTGTAGTGCATCCAAGCTAAAACTATTTTATTTTTCAACATTTTCACTTCAGTTCAACTTCTCATTAAAATATATATTTCAAATAACTAATCACCGAATAATATTATTTATATTGATTCCTTAACTCTTTAATTTGTTTTGAATTAATTTAAGGAAAGACTTTGAAAATGTTTTTAAAATTCTAAATGCCTAATACTATTAGCATCCATCCACGTACATTGTATTTACCTTGGATGTTTGGAAATCAATTTCACTAATAGCAATTACCCAAGCAATCAATACCGAATACAGCAAAATTTAATTCACATGCACGCATGCATACAAATTCAAAATAATTTTAAATATTCTAATTGAAATCGAATCGAACCTCCAATTAAATGATTTTCTCAAGGATTTCAATGTTCATGTCTCGTAAATATGTAGATCGTAGGTAGCTCATGTTGCAAGAACATTTCAAAAATAAAATACCAGAGAATATGTAAAACAAGTGATGCCAATCACTACCACAATCCCATTTGGCAAACTATATATGTATTTACTTGCTAAGTATGTAATGTGAGAAAGTGAGTTAAAGAAGATGTAAAAGCAATTGTAATGAAGAAAGTTGAGAGATGAAGTGAAAATAAAAGTTTATTGATTTTCAAATAAATAAAATACACATTCGCATTTTGCACTTAGACATTATCCGACACAAGATTTCGATTTCGTATATAGGCATTATTTGCCATTATAAAAAAAAACTCAACATCTTACTACTACCTTTTGTAACTTTTCGTACATTACTTTTACTCAACCGGAAATAATTTGAGCCTACGCTATGGGTAACGAAATCAAAATAAAGAAAAATAATAAAAAAAATAAATAAACGAAAACCCTCAATTTGTATAGCTTGGACAGTTTGCCTTCCATATAGCTGACGCTACTTCTACGAGGGCGGTCCCAGAACTACCCGGCATGATATATAGATTGCGGCAGTAGTTTGAAAAAAATTACTTTGGTGAAAAGTGGCAACCTTATAAAACATATGTTTCAAGTTTCAAGGCGCCACGTTGTTTAGTATTTTTTTTAAGACCAAAATCAATGAGTTAAAGCTCAAATTGCTTCAGCACGCACCTTATTCGCCAGATTTAGCTCCTTCCGATTATTTTCTATTTCCAAATTTCAAAAAATGGCTTGGTGATAGAAGATGAAGAGGTGGATACTGCGGTAGATGGCTATTTTAATGAGCTAGACAGTTCATACTATAAACAAGGTATCGAAGCAATAGAATATCGCTGGGAAAAGTGTATAGAGCTAAAAGGAGATTATGTTGAGAAATAAAGAGAAATTTTCCAAATTTTTTGTGTTTTCTTTATTAGGTCGGGTAGTTCTGGGACCGCCTTCGTATATAGTTATCCCTATACCGTCGTTACTGCTGATTCTCTTAAATTGTAATGCGTCGGCTTTTCTGTAAGGTAAATTCGAAAACGTGTAGGAGGTAGATACTAAATGATTTCACTTTTTCTCGTGCTTGTTTTTTTTTCTTCTTCTTCTTGTGAAAATGCCTTTTCGGCAATCTTTTTAACAAGTTTTTATACCCTGCATAATGCAATATGCATGGTATATTCATTTCGGTCAGATGTTTGTGTCCACTTGAAGGAATCTCCGGAGATATAGACATGGATATATATTCGTGATCAGCGTCGATTAAATTTTCGATTTAACGATGTCCGTCCGTCCGTCCGTCCGTCCGTCCGTCCGTCCGTCCGTCTGTCTGTCACCTGGCTGGTTCGCACGATAACTTGAGTAAATATTGAGCTATTTCGATGAAATTTGGCATAAGTAATCTATGATCCAAGAGTACGGAGGGGATTGATATTGGGCATGATCGGTCAATAACCACGCCCACACCAAGCATTCAAAGCGACTAACCTCGAAATTTTCAAAATATTTAACTTGCTATAACTCACATAATATACCACTTGGGACAACAATATTTTGCACATAGAGTTATATTATACTACTATATAACCTCGCCAAAAGTGGGTGAGCCACGCCTACTTTCTAGCGTAGCTCCCATACAAAGTGTCTGTACTTCTTTTAAATTGAAACTGCTGTAACTTCTACAATCTTCTGTCTAGAATAACCATAATTGACACTTAGATTAACACGGCAGTCAGAAATAATATGGCAGAAAATTAATGTGCCACGCCCACTCCTTTTTGGGTCTCCCATACAAAGTTGCGGAAATTAAAAAAAATGTTACCGGTTATAACTTCCAAACTATTCAGCGTAGAATAACGAGATTTAAGGTGTGGATTAGTATTGTACGAGCAACTAGGCTCACAGAAAATGGGCGCACCATGCCCACTGTTTATCGTAGCCCCCATACAAATTTTAAATTGAAACAGCTGTAACTTCGGCAATCTTCTGTCTAGAATAACCATAATAGACACTTAGATTAATATCGTAGTCGGCAAACATCTGGCAGAAAATCAGTGTGCCACGCCCACTCCTTCATGGGTCTCCCATACAAAGTCTAGTGAATTAAACTAAAATTTTAAGCTCCATAGCTTACAAACCATTTAGTCTAGGAAAACGAGACTTAGGGTATGGATTAGTATTGTTCGAGCAACTAGGCTCACAGAAAATGGGCGCACCATGCCCAGTGTTTATCGTAGCCCCCATACAAATTTTAAATTGAAACAGCTGTAACTTAGGCAATCTTATGTCTACAATAACCATAATAGACACTTAGATTAATATCGTAGTCGGCAAACATCTGGCAGAAAATCAGTGTGCCACGCCCACTCCTTCATGGGTCTCCCATACAAAGTCTAGTGAATTAAACTAAAATTTTAAGCTCCATAGCTTACAAACCATTTAGTCTAGGAAAACGAGACTTAGGGTATGGATTAGTATTGTTCGAGCAACTAGGCTCACAGAAAATGGGCACACCATGCCCAGTGTTTATCGTAGCCCCCATACAAATTTTAAATTGAAACAGCTGTAACTTAGGCAATCTTATGTCTACAATAACCATAATTGACACTTAAATTAATATCGTAGTCGGAAATAATCTGGCGAAAAATCAGCGTACCACGCCCACTTCTTATTGGGGCTCCCATACAAAGTTGAGGAAATTAAACAAAAATGTTAACCACCATAACTTAGAAACTATTCAACGTAGGACACCAAATTTAAGGTGTGGATTAACATTGAAAAATTAATTGGATTTACTAGAAAGTGGTAAGCCACGCCCACTTTTTATATAGCTCTCATACTAAACCTCGGAATTATCTTAAATTAGTAGTATATGCAAAAATTGTTTCTCGAAAAGTGGAAATAAAAGAAAAGTTGGATATTCGAGTAAACTTTTTATATATAAATCTACATATGCAGGGTATAGTTTGGTCGGCCCCAGCCGACTGTAAGGAGATTTTTTTCTTTATGATTCTCATTGTTATGTATATTGTTGGTGTAGAAAATCACAACAGATGAATACACAATTGGCAAAAGTTCTTTTCACTACAAAAATCCTGTGAACGTAACGAAACAAATTTTAACCGGATTACTGCGACAATTCAAACGACAAACACAGCATCACCAAAAAAAAAACACATGATCGAATTAGGTGAAAGTGAGATGAAGAAGAATGAAATGGAAAAAAAAATAGAAATCTTCCCAAAGGTAAGACTAAGCAACATTTACATAAACGCACGCATTAGATTGGTCCTAACAAAAATTTTTATTTTTCGTCAAATAAAACATCAAATAATACCTTGAGTCCAAGACAACACTGTTTACTTCAAATTATGAATGTGGCTCTTTGTGTTGAAAGAAAACAATTTGGATTTGTATTAAGCAAATTCAAAACTTGTTCATCAAGAACCATTCTAATGTAGTACATACATATGCTCTTTCGTAAACTTATGCATGTATGTATATATGTTAATAATACTGACAATAGATATAATATATGTAGAAATACAAGTATATATATATGTATATAATATAACACATATACATATGTATTGTGAATATAATGTAGTAGTACATACTTGCAAACAAATATGTACATTTAATCATTTGTCAATAAATTTGTTGTTAGTGTAGCATATATGTACGAACTCAATTGTAAATATATGTATATACAATTCAAAGATTGTATTAACAACAATTTTGATTTGATTTCATTTGTATTCCAGATATAGGTGGAACCCATAACAACATCACTCCAAAGCATGTTCACAAATAAATGAAAATGATGCGATATTTGTCAGAAAACATTGCAGTATCAAAAAGAATTTTATTCTCCACAGGCTACATGAAAACTGAATCTAGTGTAAATAAATTGGCAAATTTTTGCATACTTTTTTTTTTTTTTTTGTTTTTTTTTGCATACTCGTACACGATTGCCTACTAAAAATGATGTAGTATTTATTGTATTCATTTTAAAGATCAACTATATTCTTTAATAATTATATTATATATATGAATGTGGAAAAATACTATTTTGGGTATGAACAAAATATACATATATATTTTCAAACCGTTTCTGTAGAAACATAGGAATTTGAATATCAATAATGGAGTTTTTAACATATTTTGGTTAGAATACCTCACAATTAAACGAAAAAAATTTAGACAGTATTGCAATGATATCGTAACTGTCATTTTTTCAAAATATCATTTCGACATTATTGGGATCCATACATTTTTTATTCGATATTACTTCAATTTTTTTTTACAATAATATCGAAAAGGAGATATTTCAACATTAATTTATTCAACTTCAATTTATATAGCATAAATTAATAAATATATATAGATCTTCAATAAATATTATTATATATTGAGTCTTCAAAAAAGTTCGGTTACAAATTTGAGCAAAAATGAAACATTTTTTTTTCTTATATTTGAAACGAGCTTTATTACATCAACTATGTGCCATCTTGATCGATAACCTTTTACCATTTTTTGGGGTAAAGCCATTATTTCATCTGTGTAGAACTTCTGGGTTTTCTGAGCAAAAAACTGATTCGAGTGCGTTTTCCTGGCCTTCACGGAATTTAAATTTACACCATTAAGAGAGTTTGGCAGAGATCGAAACAAATGATAATCTGAAGATGCAAAGTCCAGGCTATATGGTAGATGCATCAAAACTTCCCAGCCAAGCTCTCTCAGTTTCTACCAGTTTCGTTTGACCAAGTTGTAGAAGCTAATAGTGGACAATTCCTTTCCAATCCCACCAGACACACAGTATTACCTTTCTTGGTGTCAATCCCGGCTTAGCCACAGTTTTTGAAGCTTCACTTCGCTTCGTCCATGGCTTCGTCCATGACCTTTTTCACACATTATTCAGAAATGGTTCGACTTCGTTCCGAATTCGATGCATTAAACTTTTCACTGTTAATTCATGTGGCACCCAAACATCGAACTTCTTTGTGAATTCAGCTTTCTTCAAATGGCTGATAACTATTTGGTGATGAATTCATAGTCCCCTAGCTAAACTTTTTCCATGATATCATCGCGAGTTTTTCTGTGATTGGTAGTTCAATACAATATCGGTCATAACCACATGGATGACAATGTTATTTTCGTGCGATGTACCTATATACATATTTACATAAGTAAATGTACAAACCACACAGCACACGTATCGCATTATAACAGGTGCACAAACCAATTTCAATGAATTTAATTTCAATTTATTTGAGGATTTCTTTGTAAAAATTGTATGTAAGTACCACATAGGTTTTTCTAGATCTGTCCATAAAATATACAGGTTTTTGAAAATAATACTTTTTTAGAATACTTTTTCAAAAAAATATATGATAATATTTTATAATCGATTGAATTCCAACTTGTAGACTTACATATATATTTTAAATAATTTAGAAATAATTTTCATGTTCCGACTGTTGTGAAAAATATAATAATTATTTTCACATTTACAAATTTTTTTTTTAACGAGCTTTGAGAAACAAAACCCATATTTTAAACATATTCTAAAAATTTGGACATACATGTTTTTTATTTTTATTTTTTTTATTTTCCCCTTCACTATTACTAAACGTCTACCTCATTAGTTTCATGAAATCATTTCAGTGGCATTGCATTCGGTGACAAACATTATTTGCAATAAGAAAATAAGGATTTCTTTTCAAATACCGTGCTTCGTGCTCTGTAAGGCTATTACGAGAACACACACAGTCAAGAATAAATGATATTTCCTACAATTGTTGTACTTCTATACACGTTCGTATAGAACGAGTATGTAAGTATATGTACTCAATGGGAAAAAATATGACATTTCTATTGAAATTGTTGTTGTTGTTATTGCTACTATAGTATGTGCATATAATGGAATTTTTATATATGCATATTGAAAACAGTCAACAAGCAGCATTCACCAATCTGCATTATCAGCAAAAGCAGCAGCAACAGCCAAACGAGTACTATCGTAGCTGCAAAAGTAACAACAGATGCTAAATTCTCTAACTGGCGTATGTATATACATACATGTGTGTGTATGCATGTCAGTTGATAAATAAATAAAACATGTTTAAATATGGAATTTTGTTGATTTTCCATAGGTGAAAGAGAAAAATATAAAGTGTAGAATTTTCGACAGAAAGAATGGGATAAATGTTGTAAAAAAAAAGCAATAGCATGACCGTCTTCTTTCAAGCCATTAAAATCTGTGAAAAATAATAATAATAATAATGGCAGTGTTTGGAGTTGTGCTTCATGAAGCACGAGTATATTTTTCAGGTGCAAATTTTGTTTTTTTTTTTTTTTGGAATATTTCCAAGCTATGAAATTTTCGACTGCACATACAAGACATACCAAATATATACACATAGAGGATGCTTCCTTTACATACATTTTTTTTTATTTATTTTTTTTTTTCATTGCATTCAGCGAGAGATATGCTGCTTTTTGTGTCGCTATTGCTTTTGTTGTTGTTGTTGATGCCGCTGTTGTAAAAACATCGTAAATCTTATTTTTATGGAACATTAATAATTTAACATAGAAAGAAAGCGCACTAGAGATAGAGAGAGAGAGAGAGAGAGAAAGAAAAATGTAAGGAAATGAGCTTGAAAGCAAAAAGATTCGAAAAGAAAACTGTGCGATGAAGATAGTAAAGAAAGTAGAAACATTCTACATACCTACTTAGAAAATGAAAGAATAAAAGCAATACAGGAAGGAAACCTGAAGAGTTGCAATATTTTTTCATGTATTTTTCGCTTTTTTTTTCGTTTTTCTTTTACATAAAATGTTTACACTGCCCACCTCCTTCAGTTCGTCTCATTATTTATTTCAGTTGAAAAGTAGAACAACAGCAGCAACAGCAACAGCAACAAGAGCATTATCACACTTAGTATATGTATAGTATCTCACATAGAGAAGTAGAGTAAAGTGTCGAAAAGTTCTCATCATATTTCCCAACAACAAATAATTGGTCAAAAATACAACAGCAACAATGACAGGCACAATTTATATGCGAGTATGATCACACAGGGCACAGGCATGCTTGAAGTCAAATATTTCTTCATTCTTCATTCTTTCCTCTCAACCAACCCTAATTATTGAATTAATTATGCATTCTGCATAAATTTTCATCATCACTTTTTACTCACCGAAAAACTCACACTTATACTCGTACATGTGCTCATGCTTATAAGTGTGTCATCAATGCAATTTTGTTTTTGTTTATACATATTGTATATAGAATATTTTCCCGCATAGTCTATTCTATATACTATGTACATATTATGCTACTTAATGACTTATGACAAACATTGGCCAAGTTTAACAAGCCGAGGGAATCCCTTAACACAATGTTGACCCAAATTTTTTCCGCTTTTCAAAAGAATATTTAAATGAAATTCATCACACTCAACAAACGACATACAGACACACACATATATATATATATACATATATATACATAAGTGAAAAGAAAAATGATTCAAAAAAAAATATTAGGATCATTATTTTTGTTCGCAAAAATATTAAAATGGCGTACGCATATAATAAAAATAGAGCTTACCTACACACGCACACACACACACACACAAAACAAATGTTAATTTTATTTATATTGACCGACTACCATGTATAAGCATTCAACCGTACATAAAGTATAACAAAAAATCTCCTTACAGTCGGCTGGGGCCGACCAAACTATACCCTGCATATGTAGATTTATATATAAAAAGTTTACTCGAATATCCAACTTTTCTTTTATTTCCACTTTTCGAGAAACAATTTTTGCATATACTACTAATTTACACCCGAAATATGGTTGACTTTGACGAAGTAAAAGGATTTTAAGATAATTCCGAGGTTTAGTATGGGAGCTATATAAAAAGTGGGCGTGGCTTACCACTTTCTAGTAAATCCAATTAATTTTTCAATGTTAATCCACACCTTAAATTTGGTGTCCTACGTTGAATAGTTATGGTGGTTAACATTTTTGTTTAATTTCCTCAACTTTGTATGGGATCCCCAATAAGAAGTGGGCGTGGTACGCTGATTTTTCGCCAGATTATTTCCGACTACGATATTAATTTAAGTGTCAATTATGGTTATTGTAGACATAAGATTGCCTAAGTTACAGCTGTTTCAATTTAAAATTTGTATGGGGGCTACGATAAACACTGGGCGTGGTGCGCCCATTTTCTGTGAGCCTAGTTGTTCGTACAATACTAATCCATACCCTAAGTCTCGTTGTCCTAGGCTAAATGGTTTGTAAGCTATGGAGCTTAAAATTTTAGTTTAATTCACTCGACTTTGTATGGGAGACCCATGAAGGAGTGGGCGTGGCACACTGATTTTCTGCCAGATTTTTGCCGACTACGATATTAATTTAAGTGTCAATTATGGTTATTCTAGACAGAAGATTGCCGAAGTTACAGCTGTTTCAATTTAAAATTTGTATGGGGGCTACGATAAACACTGGGCGTGGTGCGCCCATTTTCTGTGAGCCTAGTTGCTCGTACAATACTAATCCACACCTTAAATCTCGTTATTCTACGCTGAATAGTTTGCAAGTTATAACCGGTAACATTTTTTTAATTTCCGCAACTTTGTATGGGAGACCCAAAAAGGAGTGGGCGTGGCACATTGATTTTCTGCCATATTATTTCTGACTACCGTGTTAATCTAAGTGTCAATTATGGTTATTGTAGACAGAAGATTGAAGAAGTTACAGCAGTTTCAATTTAAAAGAAGTACAGACACTTTGTATGGGAGCTACGCTAGAAAGTAGGCGTGGCTCATCCACTTTTGTTGAGGTTATATAGTAGTATAATATAACTCTATGTGAAAAATATTGTTGTCCCAAGTGGTATATTGTGTGAGTTATAGCAAGTTAAAGATTTTGAAAATTTCGAGGTTAGTCGCTTTGAATGCTTGGTGTGGGCGTGGTTATTGACCGATCATGCCCAATATCAATCCCCTCCGTACCCTTGGATCATAGATTACTTATGCCAAATTTCATCGAAATAGCTCAATATTTACTCAAGTTATCGTGCGAACCAGCCAGGTGACAGACAGACGGACGGACGGACGGACGGACGGACGGACGGACATCGTTAAATCGAAAATTTAATCGACGCTGATCACGAATATATATCTATGTCTATATCTCCGGAGATTCCTTCAAGTGGACACAAACATCTGACCGAAATGAATATACCATGCATATTGCATTATGCAGGGTATAAAAATAAAAGAACATATGATGTTTTTCCACATGAACCAACTTAACTATAACATAAATGTTTTTTTTTATATTACCATCATACCTATATATTAGTGTACATTTATACAAATAAATAATCGTACATACACACACATACACATTATACATAAACATAATTCTTTTCACTTTCTCAGTCAACTACATACAAATAACTTTACTTCTTTTCCTATATGTTTGCCATTCTTAAACACACTCTCTCTCTCTCTCTCTCTCTCATAAATAATGCATATGTTATTTGTATGAATATGTGTTTGTGGGTTAATCGACCTAATTGCCAGATTACCCTGAAACTCTTTTATTTCGTACAATTTTAAAATAAAGTTGAAGCCAAAAGAGTTCACTCACACACAAATGCTAATATTTTTATTCTTGCTCTTTGCTCGCTTTTAGTATACATACTACTTGCTTCCTTGGCTTTATTCTTGTTGAACTTTTTGCTGTTGTTGCTGTTTTCTTTTCACAAGAAAACGAAAATAATAATTTTCTCATAGGATATAATGGTAACATTTTCAAAATATGGTTATTTACTTTGTATGCATTAGTCATATAGTACTTATTACAGTAAATGCAAAGATTAAAATAAAATTGAGCAAATAAACAAAAAATAAAAATTTTGTATTCAAGTGATAGTAAATTATTGAAGCAATATGAAATCAACGATGCAAATAACCAATAAACTAATACTCACTTTGACTATAGTCTTACGAAGGTTTATAGTATCATATAGCTATTATGTATATATTTGCATGCCATTTGCATATGTAAAAGGTGTATTTTTAGGTTACCTAAATTATTTACCCTATTCTGAAGCAAATTTGTTTATGCGCCTGAACAAAATTATATACATATATGCCAAATATTCACCTCAGAATGATCCCAAATGATGGTCATTAGGCTTCAATACTTGCATGAGCTGAATATTGTAAGGATATAAACCAAATGTAAATTTGTTCTTAAGCCAGACAAGTCTAAATAGCATTTTAGTCATTTCTATGAATGTACTAGCTTTCGTTCAATGAACCACTTACAGAGATGGTCCATCACATCGACTATTAAAAATGTGAATTGATTTAGCATATAAAAGCATACAAATTGTTAGTATTGTTTCGATGCCCGATTTTAAAGCACTACTTACATTCATTCACAATTCATTACGGTACATATTTGATGAGAATTGTTTAAATATCAAGCACCTGAGATGAATAGTATGACCCCTAAAAAATGTCCCTTTCATTTGAATATTGCCCATGTACTATATGTTGGTCTGTACTTGAATTGTAATAGTCAAAATGGACAACTTTGAATTGTGTTCTCCTTACTCGGCATACTCAAAGCAAATAGCCCTTCTTTATCTTTATTTTATAAAACATACTTATAGGAGCTATTGACCCAGTAAATTAGAAAAAATAATTAAATATAAATAATTGTAGATATATCATATCAATATATGCAAACGAATGCGAAAGTATGAGGGCCGATTGAATAGTTAGTGAGATTTTAATTTGTCTGTATTTATTGTATTTAACTAAACATGCTGAATAATCAATTAAGATTAAGAGAAACACGAAATTATTCAACAAATCCATGATATGATGTTGACTAGCCGAATGTTGAAAGTAATCAAAATTGTTGAGGCCATAGTCATTTTAAGTCATAACAGTTTCTTCTCGCGATTAGAAGAAATCTAAGGATTTTATTTGTATTAAAATTCATTTTCATTCAAAAATTCACTGAATATTTGTTCCGACCTCGTAAATTTGCTTGTACAATTTTTAAAGAATTTTCAAATGTAATAATGAACAAGCAATATTTTAAATTAATTAATTAATGTAAACTTTAGACTTCAAAATTATGCAAAAATGTCAAATTTAATTTGCATCAATGTTTGTTCGATAACTAAGCACTAACATCGTAGTAATAGATCTATTACCAAGGAATTAGATGATCTAACAAAAAAAAAATAGCCAATAATACATATTTATTATTTTCATATCATCATTCTGTGTACTCATTTTTCATTATGTGCGATTGAATGGATGACTGTCTTAAAAACTACAGAGATACATTTAATATTTGTATGTGGAATAAATATTATATATATGTTGATATAACCAAAGATTCTATTTTTTGCTTATAAACTCTTCTGAGGCTACACAGTTTCAATGAAATTTTTTTCAACAACATTTTAAATTGTCTTATATCATTATGCCTTAAACAAAAATAAGCAACACCATTACGCAGAACCCTACATTGCATTTATTTTCAGGTTCATTAACTTTATTCCCTCAAATTGTTTCCTTGGCATAAGGCTCAAAACTTTTACTGCATATATTATACTTTTTATGTATATGCTAATTCAAAAAAAGGAGAAAAAAAAAACACTTTTTAAAATGTTCAAGTACATATATAAAAATTGATATAAGCATGTAAAGTATAGTATCTGCATATGTTATATGTACAAACTCATATATGTATACAAGCAACTACAACACGTGCAACAGGCAAAAGAGTAAGAGATGTGGAAATAGAGTCTTAGCAATAATTAAAAACATAAATTATGAACTATGTACGAGTATCTAAGATATATATGTATATACATAATAGGTGCTATGTATATACACAATTCAACACCATCATTATTGAGTCAACGAAGTAACTCGTACCAAATAAAACGCATACTCTCATATCTGCACCATCAGCATCAGCATTACCAGTATCATCATTAACATCATTATTAACATTATTATCATTATTCGCATACGTTCATTTGCATTCATGTACTTGTACGTGCAGGATTTTTCTCTTCATTCGCTCAAACACAAAGTATGGCAATCATTTTTCCTTAAAGTCATATAACAACTAAATGTAAAAACAAAAGAAATACCCAACAATAAGGCTATGTAAAAAAGAATGGCCAACATTTTCAATTACAACGGAATGTTGGCGAAAAATTTATTATAAGCTGAACATCACAACCGCACCAATCCCGTTTCAATTTCACGTGTTATGTATGTACAAATAGAACATACATATAAAATGTGACTATGGACTATGAGGTTTAGTAGGTAGATACTCGTACTTATATTTGTATAGTTAGGTTTATAGTTTGAATTCAACTCCAATTATTTAGTTGATCCAGTAGTAAGCAGTAGCAGTAGCAATGTGGAGAAGGCGGTAGTGTCCATCAATCACCACTAGTAATATGAAATAACGTCATTATCATTATCATCATCAGTAGTAGCAGCAACAGCATCAGCAGCAGCAACGATAAGCCGTTCATTCTGTTATTTTTCCCATTTTTTTTTTTTTCATTTCTATTATACATACGTTGTGAAATTTCGTCGCTTTTTGCCAATGCTGTTAAGTCATATTGCTCTATTTGAGGCATTACAACCACTGCTCATTCTATCCATTGCTCATTCATCTAATATTCATGAGAATATTATATTTTCTTGAGCACGAAATTTTTCATAGTCGTCATTTTTCATCATGCCTTTTGGCATACGTACATAGCTCTTCCCCACTGTGTATCTCCCATAAACTACTTTTTAACTACAATATTACAACATCCGTTGTTCTTATTTTTTTATTGCTATTTTCTTTTTTGAAAATTATGATTTTTTTCTTGTCGCATTCTCATTTTTCTTTTTGTTTTAAATATGCTCAAAATGGCCGCCATCATTACCATCATCAACATCTTTCATAGTAACATTGCATTGCCATGGAGAAGCAAGTCATTCATTTCAACTCTCATTTCGATACACAAACACACATACACACACACCTCTGCACACCATAATAATACGAGTACAATAGAAAATGTTTATGTTTATAAGGCGTTTTCTTTGTATTTTATGTGAATGAGTGTGAAAATGTGTGTGTATGTATTTTATGGGTTTATGCAATTTTCTTTGTACAATGGCATATTTTAGCAGCAACAACTAGTAAATAGAACGACACTTGGATTTTGTAAATTCACATTGTATAACGTAACGCTGCCCCAAAATCATAAATCAAAGACAGGAATTTTATAATTTGTATACTCGTGTATGCGTACCCAGCAAAACATACATTTACGACAAATCAGAAACGTAAACGATTTCCTAATTAAATCTTAACTTTTAATAATAAATTCTGCGAATTACATTAAATATATCAAATCTATTTCCACGAGAATTCGTTTCTACAAATCGCAAATAGAACTATTTTTATACTAAATAATTTTTGAGTGAATCGTTAACATTTGCAAATTTTTTGGATTACGAACGCGACATTCGCAGGGTAAGCTTATCGATATTATGCCGAATATAAAAAAAATCTTTCATTCATTCATACAGGAGTGCATACCAATAGGTAATTGGTAAGTTTTTTCTATTCTGTTGAACTTTTTGACCTCTCTTGACCTATACGCTTTGCAATTTATCTGAAAAAAGATTAAAATATTATAAAATTTGACCTTCGTTTAGTCTTTTTAAAATAATTTCTATAATATAATTTCTTCGAATAACTTTTTGGAAAAAAATGCATTCATTGTGTGCATTGTGAAGGTATGAATATTCACAATAAATTTAAATTTGAAGAGATTGTGTTATTTTTAATTTAGATATGGCTGGGATTACTCGTCCTCACACCTCTATCGTTCATTCACAATATTTAATGAATCCTGAACAATATTCGTTCCTCCATTTCGTAATGATTTCTCAACAGTACTTCTTAACGATATTTTATCAGCCCTTCCATAAGAAGTTTGCTTATAAAATCGCAAAGATTTCGCTGCCAATGTCAAAACTCAAAACCAACCAAATGTATCGATTTCATAAAAAAAAAGGTTTGGTTTGCTGGGCATATCCAACTAGTTTTCAATATGCATGTATGTATTAAATAAATAATTGAAGTTTTAAAACTCCATATTCTCCAAGTAATATAATCAATTTATAGCTTACTTCTGGAAACTATTATACTTGAATTTTATCATTGTCATTATACCAGAGAAATGCCATATAAAATACTTAAAATTTTACAAATACTTCTACGAAGGAAATTGGTTCTTACTTATTTTAATGCTTTATTTTCGAAAATAAAACATTAAAATCAGTAAAAACAAACTTTCTTCGTCGCAAAAAGAGCCTATTCTTTTATGCAATACATATAATGGTAGACACTCATAGTTCACATATTGAATAAGTAGTTGAAAATTAATTGCAATAGGCAAAATATTTTACGAAAAGATATCATACTTGGAATGTAGTTTTATTGATTGCTTTTAGCTTTACATATGTATTTCTATTATTCGTAACCTGATAAGAAAACCACCTTCGCCAATACCCCTACCGATCTAAAATTAAAATACAACGTTCGCCGGATTAGAATAGCCACATTCTATCTATATTGAGTCACTGAATATAAATCCGGAGTGTGGCCATAAAATTTAGATTTCTTTGGAACCTCAAAAACATCGTTTTTTGGCTATTTTCGCTTGGTTTTGAGGTTCGATAGAAACTTAACGGTAAAGCCAAAAATTCGATGATCGTTTCGAATTCAGTCTTCGAAAAACAATGTATTGGGACCACTGAGGTTCGTCGGACATGTCATTGTTTTGTTATATTTTGGCTGTGACAAGTGTTGGTGCCGTAGCTCAGTGGTTAATGTGTTGGCCTTCTGATCTGTAGGTCGTGGTTTAATCCCCAGCTGATGCATAATAAATTTAATTTCGAAAAGATTTTTCTTTCGAACGGTACCCACCTGTCGGCAAGCAATTGGCAATTCTTCTGACAGTAACAACTTGCCATGAAAAAGTTTTTAAAAGAACTCTATGACAAAGCTCAGGAAAAGTAATGTCGCAAGAGTTCTGCCGTTCGGAACCGGCTAAAATAAGTAGGTCCCCTGTCCAAAATTTAACACGCACAACAGTAATGGAAGAAAAGCTCGGAAAATGAGCCCTTTGGGGCTTTAAGTGCCACATATTTATTTATTTATTAACAGTAATGGAAGAGAAGCTAGGCAGAAGATCCCTTCGGGGCTTTAAGTGCCACATATTTATTTATTTTTATTGTCCAACGAACCGTATTCAAATTTCCATCATTAACTACAGGTTTCTTTCCAACTTCAGAAAGCATCCTTTTCGTCTACTCGACAACTTTTTTAGATTACTAATACTAGATACTAAAACTTTAAAGACGACTTGTGTTTTAACAAATGTTCAGAGATTTATAGTCAAATTATAAGAGCAATATTTTTGTGGTATATTTTTAACTGTTATGCCCATGTTTCATATGTGTTTTTACAACTTTTCATAAAAGGGGCAAAAATGTCCCATATCTGAGGGAGGTAGAGGGTTAATATTTTTTTTAATTTACTCCCTAAAATTGCTAAACAGACCCAATACCTTCGAAGTAAGGATCGCAAGGTTTTATTTGCGGATTCACTGCATGAGTGGACAAAGGAGGATAAAAAATCCACCACCACCACTAAAAAATCTCTGAAGTAAATTGTAAGTATATTAGACACCTCTACTACAATAGAATCGTTTATCAGAACTTTATTATTTTCGAAAAAAAATGAAATTTGTTTTACAATGTAATTACTCATTCATTATGTGTACATTTCTGCATCACTACTACTTGGCAGTCCTCATTATTTTTTCTTGAAATTATTCTAGAAATTTTGAAATTATGAGATTGTAGTTCGCTAAAGCGTCTATTATATTTGTCGCAAAACTGAAAAAATGAAAGTAAAATCAAATATATTGCTAGTGCCATCCTAATTTAAAAGCATTAATTAGGCTTCAGAATAGAAAGTAAAAAAAAGAAGGCAATCAACATTTGATAAAACCGTCTTTAATGTTAATATATATTGCTTATAGCAATCTGTATTAGTAAAAATACTTAATTAGTATATACTTACAATATAAGAATAGCTGGAAAGCTAACTATGCTATATATTATATGTGTATAGGTATGTATTTAATATCTTTATTTTCCTTGGCAACAAGGGATAATTGGCTACGTTATAATTGTTGTTATCGTTTTTGTGTGCGTATGTATGTGTATGTTCATTTTTTGCTAATTACATTTTTTTTTATTTTAGTTTCATTTTCTTCATTTCTTTATTTCGTAATTTTTTTCCTCTAACTATTCCAACGTCTTTATCTTAATTTTTCTTATGCTTTTTTTTAATTCTCAATTTTGTATTTCGTATATCAAATCAGACATTCTTCCATCAGATTATACTTGTTCATAGACGCTACCACAGCAATATCTTCACAAATTATTATTTTTTTTTACTTTTTATTTTTCTTTTTAATTCGCATAGGTTTAGTTCAACGACCTGACTGCCTGCCTGCTTGCCTGTCTGTCATCTTTCATCTATATCTTGTCTTATATTTTATTATAAATATAGCTCAGTGGGAGTAAGAGTTGATTCTTGATACAGTTCACATCTACGCAAATATATGTATATATTTCTTATTGTAATTACTGTTGTACGGCAACAGGATAAAAAAAAGGCTGCTGCTATTGTTGTTGAAGCTATTTTTATTGTTGGCATTTTTCTGCATATACATACATACGTATTATATAATATTTTTTCTTATTATTATTAATATTAATTGTTTTTCTTTCGTCAGTTCCGTCATTTCTCTGTTGCTCAATTCATAATAATAACTTCATCATCCTCTCATACTATTTTTCTTATCCCTGCATCTCTCTCACTCTCATTTTTCTTATTTCCATTTGTCGCTCTCTCTCTCTCTCTTTCTCACTCTGTCATTTTCTGTCTTCAATTACTACAATTGCTTTCGAAAGTAGCAGCAACAGCTACAACAATAAACTCAACCATAACAACAACAGTACTACAAATAATGGATTTTTTAATTACTGTTACTGTTGCTGTTGTTCTAGCTGCATTCTCAATGCTTCGTTTTTCCTTTTTTTTTTTTGTTTTTGCTTCTGTAAAACATCATTTCATAGTTTATTTATTTTATTGTTACTGATTTTGTTGTTATCGTCAATGTTGTTGTTGGTGTTGATGCTGTTGCTGGCGTTGTTTTCCGTTTGGTTTATTGCGTTTGGCGAAGTTAAATTGCAACTCTCCAAATAGCACACAGCAATAAAGTTTGCAACTGTCAAAAGTATGTTACACTCGTATATCGTAATACATATATTTCTTCTCTTCTTCTGTCAGCCACTATTGCTAGTGTTGCTATTTTGTGACTGTTTACTCTTTCCATCTTGTACTGTCTGCATATTTAAGACTGATCTATCTGAAATGTTAGTGTTATTTGTATAGAGTTACCTTAAGAAACATCTTAATTTATTCGTAGATTTACACAGATAATTGAATGTTACATTCACTTCAAGTACAAAACTATGTACAGTCAGGGACTAAAGTTTAAATACACCCATAAAACATCGCTTTAAATAAAAATAAAGCATTTTAACACAAATGTAAGTATGCAGTTTATTTTTAGTTGAATAATGACCAATATCGAAAACCAAAACAATTCACTTTTTTTCATAGATAACTTAAAATTCATCAAAAACTAAAAAAATACATGGGACAAAAGTTTAAATACAATACAAAATTTTCTTTCTTTAGCTGATTTTAGCTTAATTAAAAAAACGTTAAACTTAAATTAATATTTGGTAGGTCCGCCTTGAGCTTCAATGACTGCCTGCAGACGACGTGGCATAGACAGAACCAAATTTTCTGTTTCGGATGTGCTGATTTCTGACCAGGCCTTTTTCAGAGCCTCTTTAAGGGATTCTTCGTTCTTTAAAGCTGCGCAATTGATTTTTCGGTCCAATAATTCCCAAGCGTGTTCAATTGGGTTTAAGTCCGGTGATTGGGGAGGACTACAGAGCTGACGTGGAGCATAATACAGCAACCAGTCCTTCACCAAATGCGCGGTATGCTTAGGGTCGTTGTCTTGTTGAAATATCCAACTTCTTCCCAGACCCATGCTATCCACAGAAGGCTGCAAATTTTGTTCCAATATACTTTTATACACGTGTTTGTCCATTATTCCATCGATAAAAGCCAAGTGTCCCACGCCAGCTGCTGCAATTGCTCCCCAAACCATCACACTACCGCCCCCATGTTTAACGGTTGGTATTAAATTTTTGGTTTGAAGTGCTGTGCCGGGCTTGCGCCAAATTTTTGCGCGACCATCGCTGCCAAAAATAATAAATTTAGATTCATCTGTGAATAAGACTCTTCGCCAAAAGTCCTCATCCATATCCTTGTACTTGTTTGCAAAATCCAGACGAAGTTGTCTATTTTTTCCAGAAATAAGCGGTTTTTTATGTGGAACTCTGCTTCGATAGCCGTTATACCGTAAAGCTCTTTGTACGGTTTTTGGGTGAACATGTTTGCCTGACACCGCAGCAATACTACCGGCTAACTTTGGCGCACTTATTTTTGGATTTTGGCCACTTCTCTTAGGATAAGGTTTACATCTTGGCGAGAAAGTTTTTTTGGTCGACCAGTTCTGGGCCTATTTTCCACTGTTTTGTAAGTTTTATATTTTCTTATTACGTTTTGCACACTTGTACAGGACAAATTCAAAATTTTTCCTATATCACGGCAGGATTTGCTTTCTTTAAAGTGTTTAATTATTAAATCTTTAACACCAGACTCTATTTGTTTTCCTTTGCCCATTATTTTGCTTTCAAGTCTACCGACAACGATGAAATCACTAATAATACTGAATAAATATGCGTAAGTGAAGAAAGCAAAAAAAATATAACGGTACTTTTCCAAAGAAATTGCAAAAACACGTGTTTTCTTGTATTGTATTTAAACTTTTGTCCAGCGTATTTTTTGAGTTTTTGATGAATTTACAGTTATCTATGCGACAAATACAAATTTTTTGTTATTGTGTTTGCTTACTGATAGACTGCAAAAAAACTGCTTACTTAGATTTTCGCAGCAATGCTTTATACGAGTTAAAATTAAGATTTGTGGGGTGTATTTAAACTTTAGTCCCTGACTGTACATATGTAACTATTCTTCAAAACAATAAAGAAAAATACAAATCGAAGAAAGTGCCTATTTAAAGTACATTGAGACACTTAAGCACTTATTTCCTTCTAATGCATCCACTAATCCACACACACACATATAAGTTATAGTAAAAAGAAATCCATTATTTCAGCATTAAATTAAAGGTTTTATTTAGCATAGATAGAATGATCCGATTTAGGTCAAATATCCACCGTTTTGTTCGATAACTTGTTGCCATTTTGAAGGTAATTTCATAATGCCACTCTCACAGAAACCCTCATCCATATTGGCAAAAAATTGGACCGTCGATTTTCACAAGCTTCTCTTGAGACGAATTTTTCACCAGCAAAATCATTCACCATAGATAGGGCCAAATAGTAATCACTTGGTGCCAAGTCCGGACTATAATGTGGATGCATAAGAACCTCCCAACCATGCTCCCGGAGCTTCTGGCGAGTCACTATCGATGTGTATGGACTGATGGAACACAATTCCTCTCATATTGGCCAAAGCTGGCCACTTCTGGGCGATTGCTTCCTTCAGACGGTACAATTGTCAACAGTACAGGTCCGAATTAAGAGTTTGGCAAAAACCTTCCTGATTGTCAATCCTGGCTTGGCCACCGTTTGCGCCGGCTCACCGTGATTCGACCAAGACCATTTTCGCTTGACGTTGTCATAAGTGACCCACTTTTCATGACCAGTAACCATCCGCTTCAGAAATGTATCGATTTTGTTGCGATTCCGCAGCGATTCGCAGATGCAAATTCGTTCCATGAGGTTTTTTTACGTTAACTCGTGTGTCACCCATATGTTGAGTTTCTTTCTGTATCAAGCCTTATTTAAATGATTCCAAACGGTTTTTTGTGCAATGTTTAGCTCCTGGGCAATAGAAACAGTGTTTACATGACGGTCAGACTCGAAGATTTCCATTATTTTATCGATATTTTCGACAATTGGCCTTCCAGAGCGTACTGCATCTTTAACATCAAAATTACCGGAACGAAATTGACGAAACCAAAATTGCACGTGGTTGTCTGTTACAGTATCAGGACCATAAACACTGTTCATATTTTCAGCCGTCTGGCTTGCGTTTTCACCTATATCGACAAAAAACTGTAAAATATGGTGAATTTTCTCTTTACTGAGTCAAGCAATCGCAAAAGTTTATTTAGTACGAAATCCTATCTTTCTAACGCCATCTAGCTTAACCCATTCGCACTTATGCATCTCGAGATACAGATTACTAAAGCTATCTATTCGAAAAATAATGGATTTCTTTTTACTAAACCTTATATATGCGCACTCACATAATCTTGCATACGCAAAGTTAATAATAATCCCTCCAATTTAATGTAATTTAGCATGAATGAAAACAAAAATTAGAGAGAATTAGAACAATAACAAATTTAACAAAAAACTCATTATATTTAATATACATACACACACACACACATATGCATACATTTACAAACAAATGCGTGAGTGCATGCATATCTGTACAAATACCAATATAATAAATATACATAAATAATTTGCATATCCGCCCAATTGCCGTAAAATATTTATTTACTTACATATTATTACACAGCCCTACCTACATACTCCACATTGTCTCACACACACACACGCACACATACATATACTAATATAGTGAAAATTTTTGGCAAATGAAGCGTCAAATGACATTTGGGAATTTCTATACACACACATACACACGTATACATATAATGTGTGCAAATGTATGAACTACTAAATATGTATATGTTTATTTGTTAGTTCATTGCCATAATGCTTATGCTATAAATAAACTTTATTCATGCATCTGACGTGCATTTTGAAGAGTCATAGCATAGTGGCTTTAATTGCTGTTTGGTTGCAAATAAAATTCCCTTGCCATCAGTAAGCCAAACTTACATCATATTCTCTTCTCTTCACCGTCATTACCCAGGAGAGCTATGTATATACATATAGTAGGTACTAAATTGTATATACTCGTACATATTGCACAATTATATATTTTGCATTTTTACTTTCATAGTTTGAGTAAACTGTGTGAAAGCTGCCTGTAGACTAGAGTGTAAGAGTAGGCGAGACAGACAGTGAGATAGAGCATTAATAGCTAAATATAGCATTAATAAGAGTAGTGAAAGAATGAACTAAGGTGGTGCCGCTAGTTGTTGAATGGCGTCGAAAACTTTTTGAAGCAATGTTGCGTCTAATTGATGTAATTAAAATTCCCAATTGTTCAAAAACAACCCACCCGACGAACTAACCATTAAAAGCAATAAAAGCAATAACAAAAACCACCACAGCAACAACAACAACAACCGAATTACTTAAATAGTCAGACATCAAGCCATTTATTACATTCATGAAATTTCTATTAGGACATCGACATGCATGAGTAGGTAGACATAAATATAAATACATATTTAAATTTATGTTGAAATGATCTCTTTAAGAATAATGCAAAAAAAGCAATATATGTACGTACAGTGTAGAAAAGTAACCTTAAGCCGACAACAACTGCAACTATGTATATATATTTTAATCAGAGGTTTGTTATCCATTTAATGTATCTTTGGAGAAAATTTAATATATTCTTCATCAATTTTGACTTCATATTCTATTGAAAAAAATCGTGCTTTCATCTGTCCTAGTTGTAATCAGCGTCATTACATTGACAGTATACGAAGCTTGCAGCCATTTAAAAACTCACCCATGATGGTAACGCCGCTGCAACAAACGTTGACATAAAAAATTTTATTAATATATAGCACTTTTGGCCGAGCTTCTCTTGTAGTATTGTTTTGTGTGTTAAATTTTGGGCAGTATTAAAAGGGACTTACTTAAAACGGACATCACTTTTTTAAACTTTGTCACAGGGCTCTTTAAGAAGCGTTTTTATGACAGTTTTTACCAGCTGACACGTGGTTATCGTTCGTAAGAATAATTTTTTCGATATAACACTTGTACTTCCGCCGGTAACTGAGCCCACGACCAAGGCCAACACACTAACCACTGAGCTGTGACGCGTGATCCGCTATATATTGCTATATTTTCGTTGTGAGCCATTCGTTTTTGGAATGCAGATCCACATTTATGTGGGATAAAAACTTGAAACAGAAAACTTGACATACCACTCTCACTATTTCATATAACTCCCATACAAAGTCACTACTTTGACTAGCACAATTGTGCTACTATAATATCCTAAGAAAATATATATATAATATAACATATACGTCTATAATTTAGTATTTATGTAATCAGTGATAAATGGAATTATCACAACTATTTTTTATAGCTCAAAACAATACAAAGTCACTGCTCTGCTTATAATTATTGCTGCAAGGCAGTCGTGTTTAATTTCTAGGTACATCTTATACTGGATCGATGTTCAATGAATAATTGGTGCACCATACTCAGAATTTTTTTTAGAATATTGTAGTACCTCCTAGTCGTTACATGCGTATTGAACAAAAACATTTTCAAAACATAGTCTAAAAATATTTTAGACTAAATTTAAGGATTGGCATATTAATGTCAGACGTATTTGTTAGATGCTGTCATCTAATCCAGAGTTTTTCCTCTCCTTGTTATGTTTGCTAAAGTTATTGACAACTCATCAATCTTCAAATAAGTACATAATAAGATAAACTTGCAACAACAGAACTTAAAGCCATTTAAAATTTTCACATAAGTAAATGTACCTATAATTACCAATGTGATCGTTTATGGCAACCATTGGCACATATCATATTAATGCATATGCCACATTTGGGTGGCAATGAAAAAATCGACAATGCTAAATTGAGGTTTACATCTTCTATTCCCAAATGCACTCGCATACTCGTATACACTTACACATTCCCACATACACAATTATAGACATGTGAAAGCGCGAACCTGTATTCACTAGCATTTTCACTTCGCTGTCACAATTACAAAAGTGATTGATGCCTTTATCATTCATATGAGTTGAAGTTGAAAAAAAATAAGGACACCCAATGTTTTGTTTATTTTGTTTTTGTATAGAAAGAATACAAGTAGTATTACCTTTGGACAGAATATATGAGCATCAATGGTGATGGCAACCATAACAACAGGTTGCTACTTCATCAACATTTAGATTTTCTAATGGATGGATATTTCCTCTATTTATTTCAGCTTCTTTGTGGAACATTTAAAAGGAAGTTAACGTGTGAATATATTGAGGTTCGATTTAAGTGAATGCATTCGAAATAGTCGAATTTGACAAACTTTACAATACATTTTACATAATATTCTGAAAAAAAAAAATTTGTAAATTAATGTACAGGTACATACATATAAAACTTTATCTAGAAGTCTATTGAATATTAACGACATCTTCATGCGAAAATTGAAATGCTAATTTCGTGTTCACTTCGCCTTTGAAAAAGATTGTTGAATACTTCCAGCTATCGATGTATTGGGCAATTTAAAAAGTTTCCACGATTTTTGGTACATTTTTTAAGCAAGAATGTTCTTTATGGAAATTCAATTTTTTCACTAAAGTATATTTATCCGCCGTAATTAACTAAATCATACAACGTTTTCAATATATGAGGTATATATAGTACTTCAGATGTTGATGGGTGTTTAGACGATATGAGACAATTTGTCTTATGATAGAAAATGATGCTATTATGTTTACACTGAAGCTATTCTGTATTTTGTATTTTGACCAAAAACACAAGAACAAAAACAAAAATGTTTATACACATATCAACCGGGACATATCAAATGATGTTTTGCATATATTCATTTTAAAATGTCGGAAATATAAAAAGGTCTCCTGAGACAGATGATATTTACTTCAATCCGCCATTTAGATGAAAGATGTTTTGCCATCTATCAATATTTTTAGTATATTATTATTGTGTTTATGATCATTGGAATGGTTTCATAAATATTTCTTTTCTTTGAAAAGAGACTCACACAAATATTTTGCCCACAATTCATTACACCAAAGTATTATTTGCAAACTTTTTGACAAGCAGCATATTTGACAGCTACTTGAAAATCCTACATATAATATGCATGCAATATCAAAATCCGCGTAATAATAATGATAATGATTATATTTGACAATAATAATAAGTAATATTGTCATTGTGATTACTACTTCATAATCTATGCAATAATACATGTCAAACGAAATAAAGTATTTCCCATAACACACACACACACACTCTAACACACTTATAATATGTGCTGAAGCGTTAGTATGATTGTCATGTTAAAAGTTCAGTTTGACACATTTTCAATGTTATCTCGATAAGAGCTCAAACTCAAAACATATTTGATTCGATGCAATTATCATGCAGACGTGATTTCGCTTGTTTTTACGAGTATTATTTACTATATGTATATGTCAGTGTAACCAGTTATGATACTGAAATTAACCTTTGCTAACCTTTGGCATAAATATAACATTCTGACAATTAAATAATTTCAATTTTAATATAATATATAGAGTAGAAAACATTATGATCATTTTTGAAACATTATTCATCAATTTTTTACATCCGATTTTGACATGTGGCGTCAATGTTTGAATGGCTGGTGTTTATGTAGGGTAGAATATGTAGAGTAGTGTAGACTTACGTTTAGTATTGTTTTCTTACCGCGTACCGCTTATCGCTTACTTGTTGGTACGATAACACAACCAACGACGAAGACGATGTCAATAACGATGGCGATCATGATGAACACAGTAGGATTACTAAAATGATCTTCCTGACGAAACCAACGATGACGATAAATAGAATATGTTATATAACTCTTGACACTCAAATTATGTATTTTGAATTGTTTGTTGTTTGAGTCGAATGGAAGTAACTTTTCACTAAATTTCATTTGAAAAAAAGCACACCAAATCGGAATACTGTATGCAAAATCATAAATGGATAAAATGTTCAAGAGAAATACAAATTCCTATCGAGACGATCAAAAGCGATTCCTTTGTTTTGCTGTACTCGCTAAATATAGTTTCATTTGATAATTATTTTGTTCGCATATATATTTATAATTATTGAATGTGGTTTGTCTGTTTTCATTTATAATATTTTTACACCAATGCACAAAATTGCAACTAAAGGATAATGAGAAAAACAGATGAGAGGGAGAGAAAGAGAAATAAACGAAGCCCAGGTATCATTGTACTTGTCATCTATAACTATAGATGCATGCCGTACGACCTGCTGCGCGTCGCACGCAGCGACAACGACACGCCAGATGACAAGATTCTGATGCTGATGTAAAAAGCTAAAATATTGCCATAAAAACCTTATTTCATTGAAGTCTTCAGAATTGAGAATATAAGAAATCACAACGTTGTAGATCAGACAAATTCACAGGATGGTTCATATTAGAAATCGATTTATTCATCAAACAAATTAGTATTTGCTCATTGTTCTATTGTATTTTTATGACAGTGCCTATTTCTAATGCTACCAACGATCAATATTTCCTATTTTATTTAACTTAAACTTGCATTTATGTAATTGTCTATGTTACACGAGTATGTAAGCATGCCCCTGGTCAACGTAATACACAATTCATTATATCATAAAACTATGCTCATATTTTTGGCTGTCGTTTGTGGCTCTACATAACTATACACCCAATCGTATGCGTAATCAAAGCGCTAATAATATGTAATATGTACAAGCGTAAAATTACACGGTCGTGTCCATTGTACATGTCATATGTAAAAACAAAAACAACGCCATGCAACAGATGATATGTGTATATGCAAATGTTTGAGTTGTTGATAAAAGCCGAATCGATGCAAATAGACGCCTGATATATTATACAAATATATAAGTGTGTAAATCAATAAAATTATAAATCAACAATTTGAAACCAATGTAAAATATTTTTCCTCACAATAGTCATTTATTTAACTTAGTTAAAGTAATGTAAATTTTGTTATTATCCATGATTATCCATGTTTATTGTAAAACGATCAATACCATGTATTGATTAGATCTAATTCATGATTCCGCATGAAATACCAGAATGCACTATATCACTACCATCACTCAATTTTGACATCATCAACATAATCAACAACAAGAGTATTCCGATGACAAAAAATTATCACTAGAACAAAGTGAAAATACAATACCTTTACATTACAAGTATTTCACAATTCTCTATGAGACGCACACACATACATATCACATTCCAAAACGACTTCTATAGTCATATAATACATATATACACATTATGTTTGTCTACGCATTATGTTTGCTATACATATGTGTATCGCCTTTTAGTCCATATAAATGCAATTTCCTGCAAACGTTTGCTTTTCACGATGCTCGTGATTTTGTCACTTTATCTATGATATGGTTGAGCATCATTTATTTCATTTCATTCCTATGACCATCTCAATGTAGTTATCGACTTTGCAATTGCCTATCTACAATTAGGGCGGCCTGAGGGTAACAAATGCTGATATTCCATCGCTATAATCTATTTTATGATAATTCCGAAAATATTTTTACTTGAAAGATATTCGTTCACGCTAACGTGAAAATATTTCTAAAAGGGCTCTGTGTCAAACCTTAGAAACTATTATTTCGCTAGAGTACTACCATTCAGAATCGGCTAACATACTGTCCTGATTGAATACGCAGTGAGGTTCTTCGAAGCCTCTATTGCCATCTGTTTTCTTTTATTTCCTATTTTTTATTTATTTATGATCATTTGTCTGACCAAAAGTAATGTAAAGAATTTGATTTTCATAAAAAATAAGAGTTTTAAAGGTTTTTTGAAAACTAAGAAACTCTCTATGAGTTAGTCCAAAATATAATAAAAATATTTTGAAAATATTTATAAATTAAAAAATTTTCATTTATTAAACTATAACCTCAACATTGTTCCTTTTTTGTGTGTGATATGAGGTACCTCACTATGCATACACATATATTGGTATATGCTATGTGTAAAACTCTACTCATCGAACACTTCCGCCAGTTGGTTAGTTCACAATCTCACTCACATATGGCAGCACTTCCTGCTAATTCTTTAGATTTTGTTTCTTTCTTCGTCTTCTTCACAACATATCCGGTTCAATACAATACATTTCGTTAGAATATTCTTCGCCATAACTTGTATTTTCCCTTTTTCTTTCTATTGGCCTCATTCAGAATTTTTTTTTTACCCATACATTCATACTAAAGTGTGAGTGAAATGATGTGTAATGGTTCTGTGTCTGATAGTGTCATATATTGTATGCATGCATGTGTGTGAATTTTTGTATAGCTTAAATTTTTTCTTTTTTTTTTTTGTTTCGTTCATCTTATTTACTTTGCAGTGACACAAAATGCTGTATCTCACACACATAGAAGCACACGCAACCATAGTACCTCATCTAACTTGTGTCGGTTCAAATCTGTGATGCAATAAAAATAAAGATATTCATATGACAGCTCAATAACCTCGCGTGCCACAACTATGGTTGCTTCTGTTGTATTTGTATTCGGAAGCTCATACATATTCGACTTCTACATACACTACCTAAAGCTATATACACACACACATATGCACACACACACATATGCACACACACACACATATGCACACACACACACACACACACAAATCCATGAAAAATGGTTTGCCGTACTAACACTGCCGTAGAGATGGCTATAATCGAATGTCAGATGGATAGATATAAACAAATACCATTCACTCAATAGCAGTGTAAAAGATGAGAGAGGAAGAGAGATAAAAAAGAACAATGCCAAAACCAAATCTTCCTTTGTAATCACATATGCGATTGCATTTCTTCGTTTTCAGCATAAACAGAAAACAATAAAAAGGATTTACTATGAATATCCTGCAAATGCCATGATAATAATACAACAACAACAACAACACAAAAATGCCCAACTACCAAGAAGTTTGGCTATATAAGTAAAAGAGTTTTACTTGAAATTTTCAATACAATCTAATATTTACATGGTGTCACAGTCAGTAATGTGCTGCTGCAAATAAAATATTCAATAAATGGCTAAGAAAATGTTGCCGATGACAGTAAAAGCTTGTTCAAAATTAAAAACATGAAAATACTTATTCTCATTTTTATATATCTCAAATAAAAATTGTGAACTTGTGAGCTTTGTTACACAGAGTAATATGCTATAAAAAAGCCCACAGTCGACAGTAGTTATATCAGAATTTCGCAATATGTAATTTTTTAACACATTTCGGTCCAAGCAGCGAAACAACTCAAAATAGAATAGAAATAATTTAATAATGGCTTTGATAGGATTAAAGATTCGAAACTCTAAATTCGGAGATAGTTATCATCTTACAGGTATCCAAAATGTCAAATTTACAACACCTTTGAACCGTATTTATCACAGAGTTATTATAAAATGGTTTTATGAAATTATTTTAGCTGGCGAAAAAATTATTTATTGCTAGACCGGTACTCAGACGTATTTATTATCATTTCATGGTAGATTTTCTCGAATGAATATTATAA
Organism: Megamerina dolium; assembly: GCA_963854835.1. NCBI lineage: Eukaryota > Metazoa > Arthropoda > Insecta > Diptera > Megamerinidae > Megamerina > Megamerina dolium. Next base: position 57,311,459 of record OY978529.1, read on the forward strand.
AAGCTGAAGAAATGGAGATCAGTAGTCGATTAGATGATTTAACTAAATTGAGTATCAATTGCGTGTGGTTCTGTGATCGCCGATTGACCGAAGATCAAAGATCGCACTACCTTAACAAAAAGTAGAAACCTTGTGAATCTTGAATATATATATATATATATATATATATATATATATATATATATATATATATATATATATATAAAATAATAATAATAATAATATATATATATATATATATATATATGTATATATAATATATATATATATATATATATAATATATATATATATATATATATATATATATATATATATATATTTATATATATATTTACTCACATACTATTGGATGTCTCTATGCATTAGGGTGGATCGAAACTTTTGTTAGGTCAAACTGTCCAAAAATACATTCGGAAATTTTCGATCATAATTCGCTACGAAACCTCAAAAAATCAAAACAAAACTAAACTAGACATTTTTTGTGAAATTTATTTTCAGGACACAAATGAAGGGAAACTAAATACTTTAGCTCTAGGTTGTGGACTATAAGTTAATCCGACTGAGCTGACGTTTTACATGCTTTAGGATAATTGGAAAAAGTTGGTGCTTCATTCTTGTATCACTTAATCGATGTACACGCCTGCTACAATGGTAAGACAGAATATGATATCCCAATTTATACAGATGGTTCCAAAATGCACTACGGAGTGGGTGCTGGGACTTTCTCCCCTGTGGATAATGCGACAGCAGCCAACCAACCAATGAAAACTATTTTTCGTTCTTCTTTCGTGATTTCTCGAATCATTCGACCTTTTTCTTTGAGGTTACATTAAAGAAAAACTCTACGCCAATGCTCCAGCAAATATTGAAGCACTCAATGACAATATTCGAGTTGTTATTTGCGAGATACAGCTGCAATAACATGAAAATATGATGAAAATGTTCATCAAAAGAATGACCGTATGCATGAAGAATGGGGTGGACATTTGGCAAATATTGTGTTCCATTACAAACCTCAGAGCTTGTACTCTGGATTAAAATAAAATCATCAAATATTTTTTTTTTAATTTGTTATTTTATTATTCAAAATGACACCTCTCATTGAAAGACGCTGTATTTGTTGTAGATATTTATTCTTTGCTCGAAAAATAATTTGACTCACCTTAATATATAATACATCCAAATAAACATATCCGAATATAGTATATATGCTATATATGCATTCTAAAGAAAATTGAAACTTATTGAAAGATTTGAAGTGGTGATTGCAAAAAAAAAGGGCAAAAATTGAAAAATTCAAACATCAGCAATAACAACCACAACAAATCGTTGGTAGAACAACAACTAACATACTACAACCATGTATATGTAGTATAAAATAATGTTTTAGCTGAATCTTTCATGTCTTTTTGTTGGTTATACTTTTGCATTAACACATACATGCATACGAGTACATATGACCGGCATATCGGCAGGCTCATTGTATTGCATAAGCCCATAAATGCATGTATGGTATCAATACGAATAGTATATATAATATTTATATAGTATATATGAGTACAGTAACCTACTTGGCAAGCATCATATAAACAGAAAAAAAAAGAATTGACTGTTATTTTATTGATGTGTTATTTGTTGTCGCAGTTGTTATTGCCATTGCTTTCGTATTATAATGTTTGTTGTTTTTGTTATCGCACTTATTCGTTATTTCCATTCTTTTTTTGTTACAAAACATTTCAGACATCATCTTAGGCTTGCTTTAAAAATTTACAATTACAATTTTACATGTACATGTTTGATATAAGCAAATGTTTGTATGCACACATTTTTGTTTTGTTGTTGGCGACATTAGTTGCGACGCCAACGAATTACCGATAGGAAATGAAATATCAAAGAAATGTTGCGGCTTTCTAAATTTGTTATTTTATTTTCTAGTATGGCATAAATGGAATAGCAGATGGGGTGGTATGACTACACCCACACACACACACACACATAAAAATATGTATATATATCAAATTGCTTTGATAGTATGTACTAGTATGTACTCATATGTGGTAGAAACACTAATGCTAACAACAATACCATCAATATTATTGATATGTAGATGTTATACCACAAAGGGCAAAGTAGTGAGATTATTTTTTGTGTATTATATGAGTATTTTGTATATCAAACATAAAATCGTCTAATGTCATAACTATTGTACAATAGTGATATGTGTTAGTATTGTAACATACTCATAAAAATGTTATATAATAATAAACTAAGTCCTAAGAAATAAATTGCAAAGCTTTACTTTGATATCCAAAGGCGATACTGTTCACTCACTTCTTTTCACAATGCAATTTCACTAACTACACAACTAACATTAACTATTATACAAATATACATTTATCAAGCTATAGTAAATTGAAATCTGCTATGAAAATACATACAAGATTTTTGATTCCGGTTTGCATTTTCATTTTATGGTAGCAACAAAATAATCGGCGCCTTTGTTAGAATACTTTTTGTTATTGTTATTACATATTACAAACACATAACAAATATATACGAGTATAAGTAAATATAATTTCAATGAAATCAACCATAAATATGTATATGCTCGTGCCTGAAAAAAAAATTATGTTCTATGCTTAAATTTATGTGTTCATTTGGAGCATCATTTTTGCGACGATAGTTGAAAATATCTTGTTCAATCTGATGTAGCCGAGTGTAAATATGTAAATCTATAAATATTTATAATAAAAATCTGTATACGATTTGTTAAGGTGGCTTGAATTAGAGTTTAGATGGTAATCTCAAAAATATGTTCATAATTTCTTCCGATAAGAGCTGAGATGTTTTAATATGCTTACAATACACATCAACTTTACCAACCTATAGATTTATGTTCTTCACGTGTTACTACGATTTTATTTCAAACTTAAACTTTTTTTATATATATTTTGGTAATAATTTTCTAAATTATAGAGAAAACACCAACCAACATTAAAATCCAAATAAATGAAAAGTGGCTAACCATAAAAGCAATAAAATACTTCGGTCTAATTTTTGCCATTTCTAATTTCAAATATTTCATTCTCTATTATATAGTTGTGTATATGTGTGTGTGTGTATGAGTATAGAATGCAACACCTGACTATTTACAGATGTTACGTATCACACAAAATCAGCAGCGAAAACAACAACGAAATATATACTCGTATACCTAAACAAACCAAAAAAAAAAAATATATATATATATATATATATTCCATATATATGAACATAAACCACTGTACCGACCGACACAAATTCCAAAAAACCGCAATTTATTTCTTGTTGTTGTTGCTGTTGTAGTTTTGGTGCTCCTACTGGTTTTGTTGGTGTCATTATTATTATTTGTAAATCAGAAACGAACGAATTTGAATGAATGAAATAAATTTTGAAATGAAATGACAAATATTGTGTATATGTATGTATATGCAAACATGAAACTAAGTCAAGGTGTTTTTGGAATTGATTGTAATATATATTTGCACAAATATACAATTATACAAATGTATAGTAAAATGTACAGTGTAAAATGTAACATTGTGCAGGATATTAAAAAGCCACAAATCTAAAATTTCTGAAATATCCGGTAAAACAATTAATTCATTAAAGCCGTAAGCGACTCATAGCATTGTACATTCTCTGTCTATGTCTCTACCTCATACGATGCATATACAGAATTCGTATTTAATATATATATATATATATATATATATATATATATATATATATATATATATATATATATATATATATATATATATATATATATATATATATGCGAACATAAATATGTGAACACATATTAGTGAGTGTTACGAAATAGTGGTCACATACTTGTTATTTCCATGACAACCGGAAATGCAATTGGTGTCATATGCGTGAGTGGTTAGTTTGAAACAGAGAGAGAGAGGAAGCCCGCAATACATTTTGAAAATACCGTAACCAAACAATAACCGCAGACATGTATTTTTGCTCATAATGTTTCCACTGATGATGATGATGATTGTTGATGTTGTTGTTGTTGTTTTTATTGTTGTTGTTGATGTTATTTTGGTGATCTCGCCTATTTGACTTAAATGTTATTCTACTATTTTCAATTCAATTTTGTTTTTTTTTTTTTTTTGCTTTCTACTTGATAGCATCAATAGGAAGGTAATGATGATATCAACCAAGCTGCATTGGAATCATATCCGTTCATTATTAGTTTACGTGCGATTTAAATATTATTTCATCGATAATTTAAATAATTTACAATACGCATGTGGTTTTAATGTCATTTTATATATATATATAATTTTTTGTAATTTATTTATTATTGTTTTTTTTTTCTACATGTACAAGGGTATAAGTGCATAAAGTATGGGATAGTGTATGATTTTCCGATTGTGATAAGTGGGTCCGAGGTTTTTTATGAGGTTCCGTAAAAAATGGCTAACCAGAAAAATGCATACCTCTAGAAGAGACTGGAAACAATGAAAAGAGTCTAGAGTGATGGAATATAAGGCTGAACCCTTCCCTCTTCAAATGACACTATACCATAGTAAAGTTTTATGAATTTTTTCCATATTTTTATTCATAAAAAATTGTTTTTTATATAGGTGTATATACATATAACTAGCTTTTTATGATAGCATTTGAACCAATGAATTTCAACACTGTCAGTTTATATATATGTATAATAATATGTATAAACCTAAAGCATATCACACATTATGTGATAAAAAGTTGTTTTTAATTAAAATCATTAATAACAAGTTATATTGCATTATCATCTGATATCAACTTTTGACAATATAATGCTTTTAATTAAATTAAATGCATACTACATTCACTGCAAAAAAAATGATAATAAAAATATAATATTTACAAGTATTTAAGTAGATCTAAAAAAAAAATTGATTGAAAATATTGATACTAATAGTAATAAAATTCATTAAATAATTCATTAAACGATTTAGTAATATGCTCATACATACAATTCACAAAGAACTTAACTCAATTTCATGCCAACAGCTGCGGGACATAAAGCTAAATCATATTTTCTTATGAATAATATAGTGCAACAGATATTTTGGGTGCTCAACCTAATGAATCTAGGATGATGGCATTTATTAATGATTCTTCTTCTTCTTTTTCTTATGTGGCCATAACTACCGATGATCGATTTAGGCCGAACATATAATACGGCGCCAGTCTTCTCTGTTCTTCGCTTGCAAGCGCCGTCAGGTTACCCAACACTAGGTCTTTCCAATGGAAGTTTGATCTTCCTCTTCTTCTGCGTCCTCCAGGATTTTGATTCGCCTGACTATGTCAATGTCAGCGTACAGCTCATACAGCCGATCGTTGTACTTTATACGATACTCGCCATCAACGCAAATAGGTTCGAAGATGCTGCGCACAACTTTTCTTTCGAAAACTCCAAGTATCCTCTCATCCGTGGTGGAAATTGTCCAGGCTTTTGCGCCATATGTTAGGACAGGAATAATGAAGGACTTGTAGAGTGTGATTTTCGATATTCGAGAGAGGACTCGACTACTCAATTGCTTAATCAGCCCAAAGTAACACCTGTTAACAAAAGTTATCCTACGCATGATGTCCAGGTTGACGTCATTACAGTTGTTGATGCTGTTTCCAAGATAGACGAAGTCCTTCACCACCTCGAAAGTGTAATTGTCAACAGTGATGTGTTGTAAAAGACGCCGCATTATTAATGATATTCTGACGAAATTTGACATAATTTACCTAAGGTTTAGTAGTACGGATACTATTGACAATGAGTATGATTGCTACTAACCTCGGATTTTTTATTTAAATTTTAATTAATATTATGTTAACTTATGTTATATTATAAGAATTTTGTGGACCACTCCCGCTGGTTATCAATCTTCCGTACAGTCATTCGATTATATTTAAATTTTAAAGCGCCATCAACTAGTTTACTGCTTAGGACAGACATGTCTGACATGTATCCTATATTCGTATTATGGAAGACACTGATATGGCAGAAAATTAGTAAACCATCCCTATGTGTGCAATGTAAAATTTCGTCGTCCCTGAACGAATGTAAGATCTATTTCTTCTATCACGTTAAGTAAAAAAATTCCAATTCCAAACTGATGTTTGTTAAATTATTCCATTAATTGTCGAATACTAAAAGTTAAAGCTCATTATATCAATAGGCTATGTAATTTCTTTCTACATCTTTTAGATCTTAGCTAATTTCGAACATCATTTAAAGAAACCTTATGTCGATTACAAAAAAAAAACATATTCAATAATGAAACATATACTCGTATATGGAAATTATTATGAAAAAATAAAGAATTGGTATGGTATAATTGCTTTTGAAACCTTTTAAATGCCATGAAATCGTATCAATTCGAGTTTTTTTTTTTTTCTTTTTGCAACTTTTTATACATGTGGTATATTATATATATGTATACTCTCACAATACCCAAATACTTCTAAGGGATACATATTTATGTACGTATGTGTTTGTGTGGTATATAAGCATAATATTGTATTGATTTAATTTTGATACGTCTATAGGTATAACATGTTCATGTAAATTATTTAGATTTGTTGTCAAGAAAGAGAAACATTTTTTGCCAATTCTGTTAATAACTTTAATATTGTTCCATATTCAAATAAAACAAAGAGATTTAGTACATTTTAAAATCTAAAAAAGTATATAGTCTATAATATATGTAATTGTAATAATTTAAGAAATCTTTGTTGGTAAAAATGTTCACCATAAAATCCATATAGAAAAGAAAGAAGCAGAATAACAGCAGACACTAGGTATATAGGGAAAGAAAATGGAATTTGATTTAATTTTATTTAATATTTATATGCTTTTTCTCTACAATCCAACTATGCATTATAACCTGTAAAGATCTGATTTATGTAGATTTTATTGTTAACTAGTTTTGTCAATGAACTATATTTTACTGTCTCTAAGAATCACTTTAACCAGCATTTTCTCTCACTAATTCTCTCACTTTCTCCATATGTACATATATGAGAAAGAGCTTACTTTCCACTAAAGAGAATAGAGAAAAGCTATTGAGTTAAAGCTTTTGCTTAAACATATTCAGCTGCAGAGAGCATGATAAAGGAGCATTTGTTGAAATTTCAGTGAGTAAGCACTTCCACTGGTACTAGTACTTTTGCTGCTATTGAATATGAGAATTTTATATATATATACATTATTGTTGTTTTGTTTTTAATCTATCCTTCTATCCTGCTGTATTTTCCGATTGCACAATAGCTTAGTAGGCCATACCGTATACACAAGTAAGCAACACAGTGCGTATGATTGCTATGTAATAAAGAAGAGATGGCTCTACATAACTAATATTATTACTTCACTATTGTTGTGGTTGTTGGTACTTCTCTCGCTCTCTCTCTCCCTCTCTCCACCACTTTTTGTTTCTCACTCTCTCTCTCTCTCTCTCTCACTCACTCACTCACTCACTCTCTCTCGTCTGAACTGTTTTCTGTTCAGTTCACCTACATTGAGTATTCGCCTTTGTTCTTCTCGTTTACGTTTAACATCAAGGTCAACTTCGCACATATCATTATTACACTAAAGATTATTTTGTTGTCGGTGTCGGCTTTGTCGCTTCGGCTGGCTATATCAAATATCACAAACACACACACACACGTGATTTTCTTTTTTTCATCGTCAATATTTCTTTGCAGTTTTTTGTTATTTTCACACTCGCTATTATTAAAGCTCAGCAATACAATTTGTGAAATACATATAGTAGGTATGTAAAATATACATACATGCTAACATACATTTGCGTGTCTACGTATGCGTATTTTCATATTTTGTTGTCGATGCTGCAGTCGTCGTGTTTGTTATGTGTGTGTGTGCTATATTCGGGTTACGTTTAAATTTAAAGTTTACCATTAATATACTTAACTTGTTTTGTCCCGGAGGATATTGGCAATTGCTGTTGTTGTTGTTGTTGTTGTTGCTTTTGTTATTCTTATTGTTGCCGCTGTTGTTTTACACACTCAACAATGGTCCCAGCCATTTTTTATGGTTGCTTTTGCTCTGTTGATTGTGTTGTTTTTATTGTGTTACATTACTTTGGCGAAATTCGTTGCTGTTGTTGTAGTCGTTGTTGTTAATATTGTTATTTTTTGTTAGTGTTTGCTACTGCTGACATAAACATTTATACATATATTCATTTTTTTGTGTGAGACTTCAATTAATTGAATGTCATATATGCAAATAAAGGGTTTTCCTTTATGGGTGATACATTTTTTTTTTTTCAAAAAATTATTGTATATCAGATATTAAACCGGTCTTTATTTCATGTGAATATATCACCCTTCCGCATGAATCTTGACTATATTTAGATCGCATATACAAACAACAACATATACTGCGAACATACTTATTGCCGATATCCATCCCTTAACTGGACTTCCATATAAAATGAACATAAAAACACTTGAAAATCGACTAATAATACCAATAATCGCCAATAGAGCAGTGAATTATATGACTGACCACCATTACGTTTCCCTTCTCAACCTTCACATCCCACACCCCTTACCTGGATGGAACTCCCATAGAAAATGTACGAAAAACACCTAAAAATCGTTTATAGCTTCCCAGAAATTTGCCCTATTAAATATTTCCTCTTCAACATTATCCCAAAAACTTACTTACCAAACATCTTCACTTCTTAGGGAATCTCCCCTATTGATGATTTTTAAGGTCTCTTAAAACTAAAAACTAAACCACGAATGATATGCTGAACACAAAAAATGTTAAAAGCGACAAATAACTCCAGAAATCGCCATTAGAGCGGTAAATGTATGACTAAACCCCATTAATTCCTCGAAGCACTGAAATTATTCTCAGAACTAATGAATCGCAGCTGTTGCTATTGTTGCTATTGAAACCGTTCCTTATACTCATATTTATTATAGGTTAATTGTATTGAATAATTACTCTTTTTCTGATTCATTTAAATTCAAGCATATTACACTTAGCTCTATTTGAACTTTACTTTAATTTTTACGCCCTCACTCGCCTACATATTGATTTCTCTGTAGGTATACATATGTAAGTACTCGTATATGAAATTTGATATGGATTCATACATAATATTTGTCTATGGTAGGCTTCCAGCTAATATAGGCTCCAATTTCGTTTTTGTTTGTTTTTATTTGACTGGCATTTCTCATGTCTATCCATTTACATACACATGCATAAAATTTGGTTAGACACCGTAATTTAGTTTTACCCATATTTACAAATGGTTCGACATGTGTACGCACAATATATTTATGTGTACAATAACAACAAAGAATATAGACATACATATGTGAATATATTCAAATGCTAAAAGTTATTTAATGCAAATATAGTATATACAATATATATGAATATACTAAGTATTCTTCACATGAAAAGGAACACACACACACACACACAAACAAATATCTATTGAAATAAATTAAATTAGTTCTTTTTTTAAATTTTATCTCAGAATTGGTACAACAAGGTACATGCAATTGGATAGTAATATCATAATTGATCTTATTAGTCTGATATTGACATCAACTTATGCAATTATGTGTACTATAATTATATCTTTAGAAATCAGTAAATATGGTCAATATTGGTTGCTTGCTTGCTTGCCTAAATATTTAGTAATAATTAATCCTTGTCACATTATGAATGGACACTTCATTTGCTATGCAAACACATACATATATGTATGTATTGTACTTATAAGACCAAAATGCTTCACTAAGTACGTACTAAATATAGCAAAATCGTTGCTATTAAGTAGAAATCAACACATAACGTATAATTTACCTGTGTACTCGTAATTACGCATCTACGAATATTTAAATATTTCATTTGATATTAACGTTGGCATTTTCCATAAGCTTTCAGCTAGTCACATTAGGGAAGTTCCAATAAATAAATATAAGGCCAACACTATCGGGAATATGCATAGACTACTCCTACTGATATTTATAATACGCAAATAGATGTATATTTAAGTAAATGTGTATATAATAGACATGAGAGTTTGCTGAAGTCGTCTCACATAGAATCAAATACAAAATATACTCAAATATATTCCCATATTCTGAGTTCTATTGAGGTTATAGTGAATATATGCCTACACATAGTTAAGATGTTTACATATAAATATATGCCTTTTGAAATATTTGCAATATTTCGTCACACTTCTCCTTTTAGATGCCAAAAACACATACATACATACTTGTACAGCATTTACTGTGATGCAATCAAAATGTTGTCTCACAAACAACAACAACAGCTGGCTGGACTAGCTTTGATGTTGGTTCTTTTTTTCACCTTTAATAACTAGTCGCTCTGGTGCAAAAATGTTAACCAAGCTTAACTGCTTAAAGTAAAATAGCATATATCACTTTCATACAAATATTTAGAATCACATATATGTTCATATGTACTCATATAAATGTATGTATATACAGCATAAGAGGCATATAATATTTCAATCTTATGTAAAACTTTTAAATAATTTACGAGCTTTTAACACTTAAACAAGCTACAGGCTGTCTGCTTACATACTTATTCGTTATATAGCTATATATGTGCATGCTGGTGTATGTATATCAGACAGTCCATGTACCTCTCGTATAAGCACAAGTATATCTATCTATATATGTGGTACATTAGATTGGTTCTTCACGAACCAATTTTGAGACTCTATTAAAATTTTTTGCAAACTTTGAAACCAATACTACTACATAGCCCCCAAAATAAATCAAACTAATTCTATGTGACCAGGGTAATCACATTCTATGGATTGTCTATCGTTGAATCCGAATCCATAATCAGATTTTCGCCATTAACCTTTAGCTTTCCTCGTAAAGTTCAAACATTTGCAAATATAGTGGAAGATTGGTGTTGTTGATGTTAGAAAGAGATCCTGAAGGTTATGGCGAAAATCCAACCATGGATTCAAACTTAGCGAAACATAATTGATAGAATATAAATAACTATGTAGCAATTGTATTAATAACCATTTTTTTACTATTAACATTTCGAAATAAATCAACATTTATAAAATTTGTCACATTTTTCAAAACAACATATCTCAAAAAGCATTTAAGAAAAGACTATTTAACAAATCAAGTACGAAATCAGAATCCATGGAGATAAGGACCACTCTAATATTAATATATGAATTCAAACAATTCACATATATGTTCATATACATACTTGTAATAGTACATACATATGTACGAGTGTATACGTACAACAAATATATGACATTCTCAGATTCTCAGCGGCGACCCTAGCTTCAGAATGCTTTTAATAATGACAAAGTGATGGATACAAACACTGAAATCACTCATACATCGAAATGTAAAAGCTAACTTTTATACAGGATGTTCCGGTCAATGAGAACAATCTTAATTGTATTCTAAGAATTTGTTTAAAATATTGATAAATTAATTTATTTGATTAAACGATTAACCATAGAAGCCTAATTGCAAGTACTTAGAACTGTGTACATAGATATATGCTAATAATCACTAGATACCATTAAACAATTTAAATTAAACGATATATCTAACTCTCTCATTTAGAGGTACCAATTGCTGCAGAAAAAAAATATTTCAAATGTCAAAGGTTTTTGTAGCAGAAATGAAAAAAATTTTCCATTACTACCTTTTAGGGAATTCTTTTTTCTAAGCGGCTCTTACATCCCGCTGTCGTCCTCCATTTGATCAAAGACCTTACGGAGAATTGTTTGTTTGTGCCTACATGAGTAATGTGCCTACATGAACAGAACGACTTCGTAAAGCATCAGAAATCAGCTTGAAATAAATTCTTGTCAGTTTCTAAAAAAAACCCTGTACGCATATGTAATGAATATATGTACAATACATACATAATATATACTAACACATTTTTGATTTTCAGAGACAATGATATTATACAGTAACAACATTATAGGTATCCTGTCACTGGTACGAAAAGATATACTCATACATATACAGAAATATGTACTTATGTTCATATTCATGTATATATACATATATCCTTTTATAAGCTTCTACTCACTACATAGATATATACGCTTGCTTTTGTGTCCATCAAAATATGTTTATTTCATTAAAAGAATGTATGATACATATATAGAGTATGTATGAATATAATTATAATAAATTTTTATACCAACATGATTAAAAATGACGATGCAGTAATTTTAATGAATTTATATAATAAATGTTCATATGTCCTATGTGCCTTGTAACTAAGTGTGTTTGAATGTTTTTTGCTTTATTGTGTCGGCTTGTTCTATACACACACACACACACTTCTAACCAAACAGTTTACACAATTGTTGTTGACCATTGCGGTAAACCCAAGTGACTTCATTTATGTCATCAACATTTCCTCAACAACATCATCATCATCAACATCATCAACATCATCATCGTCTTCATCGTCGTCGTCATTGCCTTCATCTGTTCAATATTAAGTACTGACCACAGCGGCACATTAATGTATGTTTCTGACATATTTCTTTTAAATGCATTTACTCATGCCTTTGTGTAAATGTAATTTAATTTCACTTTTAAGCTATCCATTCATAATTAATTTATATTCACGTTGTTTACAATTTGACTGGATATAATTTAGTTAAACTTACACTTTAACTCTTATATTCGAAATTCGTTGGATGACTGAGAGTTCATTAAGAGAACATAATGTAATAACTATTAAGAGAAGCACATTATCTCGATTAGAAAACGTTTGGGAATATCAAATATTTTCAACTTCCCTCGAAATGTACCCCGAGTCAAAATAAACGCCGCAAATTTTAGTAAAATCGAGTAACCAGTTTCGTTTGAGATAAATAACGACCTAGTGTAAGACTAGTAGATCACTATGGCCTACATACAATCCTAAACATTACTGATAAACAGGAACCGAAAAGATGACTCTAGACTGACGGCAGTCATATCTGGCTTCTGGCTCATCAGAGAACAGGCGGCCAAAATGGGGATGTCCCATAACGATTTCTGTCACGGTTATAACCAAGTGGAAGAAAAGAAAACGGTCTTTCACTTCCTTTGTAAATGCCCTGCCCTTTGGAAGCAGAGAATGAACACCATAGGTAAACCACTCTTCAATAACATGGAGGAATTGGCGGAAATAAATATCAGCGACCTCCTAAGGTTTCTAAACAGTACGATTTAACCGTGCTGCCCACATGAACAACCTAACAAACAGTTGGAAACGAGGATGTGGTAACAAAACGGTGCGTAAGCGGTATTTGGACTCATGGATGAATCACCACTTCAACCAACCAACGAAGTCTTCTAAAGAAAATCAAAAACAACAACAACAAATCAATCAAAGTAAACAACATATGTAAGCTGTAATATTTTGAACTATAAATATTAATATTTGATGTATTGAGATTTGATAAAACACTTTACTGCAATAAAAAATATCGTCGTTAACCTATTAACATTCAGCTAACGTATAGTCTAAGGTTGTGTACCCTTTTTCTTGTAAATACTTAGTGAAAATGAAATTAATCAATAAATTTCCTATTTTCTTGTCATTGTATAAGTATAAATATTGGATTTATTTTCAGACAATTAAATCCTTTCAATGGCTATCATTACTTTATTGAAATAATATATATTTTGGTAGGTACAGAAAAACAAAAAATACTAATTTATATTAATGACATCTTTCATTTCACTTTCCAACTAACGTTTACACAATATCATTATTGATCTTAATTGAAAATGTATTGTCAATATTTCTTCATTATATGTACATACTATGACATTGAGTTTTACAAATCATCTCTAATTTGTTGTAAAGTAATCAAACAACAACATTATGAAGTATGCATGCATGTCTTTCTGTTGTTCATTTCAAGAGAATCGACGAATTTTTTGTAAAATTTATAATATTGTTTTTAGCATTCATAGTGCAAATAACAATTAACAATTTCATGTTAATTTAAATACCAATAAAATACCACTCATAACGAGTAATATTCTCTCAGTACATTATCACCATCATTGTAATTACATGCTACACATATTATTACCATCATCGGCATTTTTGGTTGAACTCTGCGCCACCTAAAACTATACTACTAGTTTTACAAGTAAATTGTAACCACATAATATGTGGGCTCTTTGCTGTTGCTGTCTGTATCTCTCGCTATCTCTCTCTCTCTCCCTCTCTCTCTCTCTCTCTCTCATTCGCTTGGTAGAATTTTGCTTGGTACATATACTATATTTACTCTGCGTTACAATCACGAGCTGTGGCAGTAATTTTATATAATTTTTTGGTAGGTAATTTAAAGTTCACTTATTTTTATACGCCTAATTTAACACAAACACCCACACACACACACAACAAAAAATTTAACCATTTCACAACCAAGCAATCTACAATACCAGCATCATCAGAAACTACTACCGAATACTACGACTATTGCTACATCCTACAACAGTCATCATTATAAAGATGATGGAGGCAAGCTGAACATTACCAAATCACTGATGAAGAAAAATAGTGAAACAACTAAAAGTGTACATTTTGTTGACGGTGATAAGAGAAGCTAAGTAACAATTGAAATCATTTGTGCTTTTTGTGATTATTTAAAATTATCATCACCATCATCATCATCATCATTGAGAGCAATGATAAAACGGTGTAATATAGAAAAAACAATAAGTATATAAGATATTGCCATCTTCGGCACTATAAATTGATTGGCATTTTACTATAAAGTACGTGTATGCGAGAAAAACAAAAACAAGAAGAAAAGTAACAACAATAATTTATATGTACTAGTATTAAAAATTGAGTAATTCTAAAGCAATTGTTATGAAATTCGTTCGAATCAATTGCAAATCAATCAAAGTGAATTAAATTGATGATGAGCAAAGTGTACATATTATTATTATTATTGTTGTTGCATATGCACTGCGATTATGAAATCTATTATGCTCCAAAGTGACAACATAAAAATGATCTTACAGTCGGCTGGGGCCGACCAAATTATACCCTGCATATGTAGATATATATATAAAAAGTTTACTCGAATATCCATCTTTTTCTTTTATTTCCACTTTTTGAAAAACAATTTTTGCATATACTACTAATTTACACCCGAAATATGGTTGACTTTGACGAAGTACTTTGTATGTTATGAGAGTTCTAAAAGGGATAATTTAAAGGAGGTTTTTAAGATAATTCCGAGACTTAGTATGTGAGCTATATAAAAAGTTGGCGTGGCTTACCTCTTTCTTGTAAATCCAATTAATTTTTCAATATTAATCCACACCTTAAATTTGTTTGTCCTACGCTGAATAGGTCGTAAGTTATAGCGGTTTAAATTTTTTTTAATTTTCGCAACTTTGTATGGTAGCCCCATTAAGAAGTGGGCGTGGCATGTTGATTTTTTGCCAGATTATGTACAACTACCAGATTAACCTAAATATTACTTATGATTGTTCTAGACAGAAGATTGCAGAAGCTGCAGCTATCTCAATTTAAAAGAAATTCAGTCATCCTGTATGGGGGCCACTATAAATAATAGACGTGGCTGCCCTATTTCTTGTGGGTATATTTGCTCTTACAATACTAATCCATACCTTCAATCTGGCTGTTCTACGCTGAATAGTTTGTAAGTAATGACGGTTAAAATTTTTGTTTAATTTCCTCAACTTTGTATGGGAGCCCCAATAAGAAGTGGGCGTGGTACGCTGATTTTTCACCAAATTATTTCCAACTACCATATTAATCTAAGTGCCAATTATGCTTATTCTAGACAGAAGATTCCAGAAGTTGCAGGTGTTTCATTTGAAAAGAAAGTTTTCTATATCTCCAGAGATTCCTTCAAAAGGTTACAAACATCTGACCGAAATGAATATACCGTGCATATTACATTATACAGGGTATAAAAAGCAACCCCAACTAACCAATCATGAGTGAATGAAGGAATAAATATGGCACATCAAGTTGAATGATTACTTTTTGCTGGGTCATACTTAATATTATTGGTGAGAGGAAATACAATACAATTATAACTTAGGCACTTATTTACTTATTTAGTGTAAAAAATATTGCCATTGCTTAAATACATAATTGAATGTATATGGCTAGTTTTTCGATAACTCACAAAAGAGTTAAAAGCATTTTCTTCAAAAATTTGTGAATACATAGTACAGTAGAGTAACAGTAGATTAAATTAAATTAAGCGACTGTCACACAAAAGTGATCCTACTTTACACGTAACTCCTCACAATGCCAGAGATGTCAGGTGCTCTAAGTACTTCTAAGTAATTTTCCAGACTATATTGGCATTAAATTAAAATCAAAATGATACATTTGAGTAGCAACAAATTTAAGTAGAACAATATCATAGTGCATTAATAATATATCAAATGATAAATGCACTCCACAGAAGTAACATAAGTCAACTGAAGCTAAAGTAATCTCTATTAATAATTACAGTTTCATCCAAATGGCAACTTGCTTGAACACGCGATGTATTCATTAACTTTGCTCATAGAGATGATTTTTCTCTGTCTATTTTTGCACATGCAACAATTATAACACTTATGAACGGTTACAAAAACAGAAACAGAAATATATTGAAAGTATTTAATACATTTTAGAGTTAACCTTAAATTCAACCACATTATAATAATATAACGCATTATAATAAATGAATTGTATTGCTATAATTATTGTTTTTATTGTTATTCTTATATTTATTAATGGTCGGTTTAAATCGCGGAGCCTTTATTGTCGGGACAAAAATGGGAATCTGGTTGTAGATGTCCAGAATGAAAACATGCCCGTTGATTGGATGCTCAGTATTCGCCGTCCCCTATATAAGAAAGGAGACCTCACGATTTGCTACAACTACCGTGGAAGCATACTATGCGTGATGCATTATCGTGCGACTTCTTCAATCTTAGTATGAAGAAAATAATGTGAGCTGCTGATCTACGACATAATGGCACTATGCACGTGTTATGCTGTTGGCGTATGCTAATGATATTGACATAATCGACATGAATACGCGAGCAGTGAGTGCAGCATTCTCAGAGTTGGAAAGAGAGTCGCGTCGAATGGGTCTTTCGATAAACGAGGGCAAGGCAAAGTACCTAGCTTCAACAAACAAAGAGACCCGGCTTATTGGACAGTATGCTTTTGAAGTAGTAAGGGACTTCAGCGACGTCAGCCTGGAGATATTGCGAAGGATCACTCTTATTAACAGCTGCTACTTTGAGTTAAGTAACCAATTGAGTAGTCGAGCTCTCTCGAAAAACGAAAACGGCATTCTACAAGTCCCTCATCATGCCTGTCCTTATAAATGGTGCCAAAGCTTGGACAATATCCACCTCAAATGTGAGAATGCTCGTAGTTTTTGGGAAAAAAAATCCTACGCAAGATCTTTAGACCTATTTGCGTTGGTGGCGAGTACCGAATAAGGTACAACCATGAGCTGTACGAGCTGTATGCCGATATTGACATAGTAAAGCGCATCAAAATCCAGCGACTGCGCTGGCTAGGTCATGTCGAGCGAATAGAAGAACACGCTCCAGCTAAGAAGACGCAGACCTAGTACTGTAGAACTTGGCGGGGTTTTGGAATTACCAACTGGCGCTAGCTAGCTAAGAACAGAGATAGCATTCGAAGCATGCTAAATTCGGCCTAAATCAATTTTCGGTTATAATGGCCACATAAGTAAGTTAATGGTACTATTATTATTATTGTTATTATTACTTTTACTATTATTTATGTTATTCATTTTGCTTAATAGGCATAAATACCATTTACAAACATATGCTTTAAGGTCATTATTTGTTCTCATACCAATATGTCAAAGTAACAATTAAAGATAAATGACCATCCCATTAGTAATACATAACTAAAAGCGAGAAAGTATTAAAATAGAGTAACTTTTTTAAGTGGTTGGACGCCTACTGAGATGGTAGCAATTAAGTACTCTGCTGATGTGTATGTAAATACAATATGTACACATAGTTATATAAAATCAAAAGTAAAATACAATATGAAACCAAGTCACATACACTGAAAGCAAATACAAGAAACCATTTTGAAAAGTAAATATGAAGTGAAATTTAAAAGTAGTTTTTCTACATAGTACGGTTTTTATGACAGATCAACGTGTGAAACTGTTATACTGTTATACTATTTTTATTTGACATTTCATTCATTATGGAAAGACAGTCCAACACACAACTTAATGGTATATACATTTTAAAGTTACATTCAATTTTTTCGCTTAGTGCATACTCGATTATGCAAACGAAGAGAACGGGTTTCCTGCTCTCCTTTTGGATCCGGAAATGTCGGCCAAATGATGTTTGTCATTTAAATGAATGCATAGCATAAAAACCAAAATAAAACACCAACCAAAACTCAATCTTTAAATTATGTTACGGATGTCACATACACACGCATACACAAACACATATTTACAACCGGACACAGGCATACATATAAACAAATATGTACGTAGTTTGTAGTATGGACATATATACAAAATTTCATTTAGAATACCCACACATACAGATGCATATCTGTATGTACAATGTGGCGAAGCGTGTTTAATGACAACATCATTTAATATCAGAACAGAAATATACTAGTACCAGCATAAAACCAACATTAACTACGGGATGACCATAATAATATGTATGACCGTTTGTTGATTTAAATGGACTGATTTCATCATATACTTTTACTGATGATCAAAAGTATCCAAAAATAACAAATCCAACCGAAATATTCTCTAAAATCTTGCCCATTACTCGTACATACCTATCATACAATACAGGAAATTACGATTTACACACACAAAAAAAAAATTTGAAAAAAAAATAAATGTTTAAAAAGAAACAGACAAATAACCAAGAATTTTCATTGCATACTTTAACATTGTGACAACCACAATTTTACCACCACATTACAACCTATTATCAGGCTAAGTATGCGAAAAAATCATCAGTAATATATTATAAGGGGCATACGATATATCTAATGCTTCAGCTTCAGCTTCCGTTATCTTCTGATTTAAATATGTATGTATATATATACGTATGTGTATGTGTGACACACAAATGAAATGAGTGTGTTTGCCTATTTAAATCCCACATATTCATAATAACAGCACACACACACGCATGCATGCAATCACATGCAAATAGAATCAAATCATATATTATGGCCGGAACGAGCATGTTGATGACGACAACGGGAGACGACCACATGCATACATATATGTATGTACATGCATACATTCATATTCTATGTACGAGTACTAGTCATCATACTGTGCTATGACCTATTCCAGAGCCATAGTAACGCTTGAAAATCCCCCACTGGGCAATGTAACTAGGAAAACGGGTCAACATTTAAGTAATGCTCTACTAAGGAAAAAGAGCAAGAACAAAAGGAAGAAATACATTAATACAGTAGTAGTAGTATGATGTAGTAGTAGTTGTTGTGGTAGTATACCAAGTTAAAGGGGCTAAAAAAGATTATAATGAAGGGAAAGAAGAAAGAGTAACATAGTCAAATTATAATTTGGTCTTTTTTTTTTTTCTTACTCATCTTCATTCTATCCAACTGAGAATAAACGTACTACTTTACTTTATTCCACTATGTACACATGACCACATGCTAGTGTATATGATAAATTGCTAAACATATTTACATAAATATATGTACTACAGCCAAGGATTGCAAATCTTTTTTTTTTCGATTAATCGGATAATCGGTAACTTTACTTGTTTACTTTTCAAGCGCTAATTAAATTCATATTTGTATTTAGGTAAGGTAAATTTATGTTTAGCTTTCGTGCAGTTATCATATTAATAGAATAATGTTGGTATTCGAAACTGGTTATTTTTATTTTATTAGTTGTAAGAGCCATTGATAATTGTCTAGAAAAAGTCATTGTCAAAAAAGTTTAAATACGCTTAGACATTTGCTTTGATATGAACTGAAGTTAAGCAAAAGTAAAATCAAATTATTATTTAATTCCGATCCTGAAAATCAGTTTATTTGCATACCATGCATAAATGCGTATTATATTTATTTCGGTCAGATGTTTATAACCACTTGAAATAAGCTCCAAATACTTATATATATATACTCTTAACCAGCGTTGTCTCAATAGTCCGTCTGCCCGTCTATTTAACAATGTCCATTCATCTGTCCGTGACCTGTCTGGTATAGGGCAATTTAAACGAAATCTGACATGAGCAACAGAATTGATAATGGCCATAATCGATGAACTACTACGTCGACGCGGAGTAATCAAAGAGGTTAACTTCGAAATTTCACAAAGAAAATGTTTTAATTGCTATAACTGACTTAATATACCATCTAGAACAACAGTATTTGGCATGATAATTGAAGAACTTCCTTCCGCCTATGACAACCATAATTGACATGTAGATTTTTAAAAACTATAGAGCCACATCTACTATTTCAAGCGGATATATTCCTCTAAAACACCGCCCCTTATTTTGCATATTTTAAACAAATACTTTTCCTCCACGTTTTATATACATATACGAGGGCGGTCTGAGAACTACCCGACCTGACAAATAGATGGCGGCAGTAGTTTGAAAATAATTACTTTGGTGAAAAGTGGCAATCTTATAAAACATATATCTTAAGTTTCAAGGACCCACGTTGTTTAGTATTTCTTTTTGGAGCCATCGAAAGTTACCAACCAAGGCAGGCAAGGTTATGGCGTCTGTTTTTTGGGATGCACGTTTTATTGATTATCTTCAAAAAGGAAAAACAATCAATGGCAAGTATTATGCTAATTTGTTGAATGCGCAACACAAACCGATTAATAAATTTTAACAGATACTTAGTCGATAACCGGTTTTTCGTAAAATTAGAATATTTTTTTAGAAATACTAGCCACAAGTTGCACACACACACACACACACATCCAGCCATATGTATATACATGTATGTACTAATATTAAGCTCATATGAAAATATCTACATATATAAACGTGCAAAAGGGCTGCTTTTCTTTATCTCCTTCAGGATACTTGTTAAAGATGACCCCCCTTACTTGCTGAAATTACTTAGTTATTCGTTTTTTTAGTCGATGAGTGAAACAACATCATAGTTCATCGTTTGAAATGTGTTGGCAAAAACTTGTGGATGAGATATTATTTGGGTATTTTGCATTCATGAGATAATAAAAAGTCAAGCAAATACCATTTACCATCGAAAAGAAGATGTACAAAATGGGAAAGAGATAGACAGATAGAGAGTGGGAGAATGAGAGGAAGAGAGTTGAGAAACCGAAACAACAAATCATAGTAATAAAGTACAACCAGCAACAACAAATGGCATTTATGTATATCGTATGTATACTTACTTATGTAAATGAGAAGATAAAATGGAACACTCGCACGCACATACGCACACACACACACACACACACATAGATAAACAAATGAAATGGCGAAAAAGAAATCCGTGGATATATATAATGTACATCATAATAATGATGTGAAGGCTATCGTTGGCAGATGCGTGAGCAAAGACATGATCCTGAGAATAATGATACAAGTAACATGAACAATATACTACATACAATATATATTTATGTATGTATCGTACACGAATACACTGGACCGCTTGCTAGTGTTGAATATCATTTCTTCTTCTTCTTCTTCTTCTCCTTTACTAAAGTAATTGTATGGGTGGTATACAATGATGACGAAAAATCTTGCTCTGGTTTTATTTTGCTGCCTCTGCTGCTATTGCTACAAATACTCATACATGTCACAGATGTTTGTGTTTTTACTTACATCCTTTATTTTTTTTTTTTTGTTTTTAAGTAAATTTTTATTTATGCTCACAAGTACACGTATGGATATGTAGATATACATGTGTATATACATAAATATGCATATACACATATAACAGGAATGACTTTAATAAACTCAATGAATGGATGATCTACAATATAACATATAATACATACACACAACAGTTGATTATAGCAATTATATGGTTGACGATGACAATGCTGATGATGATGATGCTGATGATGTTAATATTCTTAGTGGACTGCTGTAGTACTCAAATTAACTGACAAATACGTACATTCTTATGCATATAATTGAAATATTTATTCATATACATACATATGTATATGTTTGTACGTCATACTTGTGTAGCTCAATTACATATCAGTGATTGTGACATGTGACATTCATGTTAAATTGATACTGTCAAAAAGTACGCTGAGTACTGTATTTTATGGCGATTTTTATGGAATTTTTATTATATTTCATTAATACTAAAACAAGATACATTTAAATATAAAGATTAATATTAAAAACAGAAAATTACATTCTATGTAATGCACACATATTTAATAAAATATAAACTTTTTAAAATTTTTAATATACATTTTCCAAATAATTAATCCTCTTTTCACTAATATAAGCACTGCATTGTATATGCCATCATATACATGAATCTTAATACCACTCTTCAAATGAAAAGAAAAAAAATAAAAAAACACTCAAAGCTAAATTGATACACTTTTCATTCAAAGGCGTCCATATTACTCTTGTGTTAATTCAAAAGTGAAATTCTCTGTTTATGGACGAAATGAAAGGATCAACAAAGAGCAGTTTACTTACAAATGACAAAAGTGAAATGAAGTCTTGTGGCGTACAAAAAAAAAAAAATACTAGTAAAGAAAAACTCAAAGTCAATACATACATACGAGTATGTATATATTGTAAAGTATATATAAAGTACTATATATTATAGTTTACCCATTGAGTCATAATCCACTGAGACTGTGTCAGCGAAGACGCACTCATCGCCATCATCATCATTATCATCATCAGCAGCATTGTGATTGTCATTGGAATACCACAGTAAAGTTTTTTCTTCACTTGCCATCTGTACGTACATACATGAGTACATGCTGTAACTGCTGTTGTACGAAAGAAAAAAAAATAGGAACTAAACTTTCAAAAACTACAACTGCAACTGCAATGAAATCCTTCCGCATAATTCTTTTCAACTCTTTACTTGCCAGTTTTGTTTTTGTATATCTTACAATTTATTTTTTATTTTTATTTTAGGTTTAAGCGTAACGGCGAGAGCATGGAAGAAAACAAAGACTTGCTCAAGTAGCAGAGTTCTTTGGTTGGTTGATCGGCGATGCCAGAAAGTTTTTCATTCGACTGTATGCTACATATTATTGTTTCTTCAGGTTGTGGCTTGTTTTATTAGTTGGTTGGTTGGTTCGTTAGTTCAATGGTTCGTTTGCTTGGTTAGTAAGCTACATACATGTGCCACAAAAAATAATTACATATAATAAAAGCAAATCTATTTTATTATTTCTTTTACTATACTATCTTGTTTTTGTCAACTTTGTTTTATTGTATTTTTCAATTATCCATATCCTTCATTTTCTTCACTACATTTACATTTACATACACAATGTAGCAAATAGACATAATTTAATAAGTTGATAGAAAATTAGTATCACTCGTGAAATGTTATAATCTTTATAATGGCCATGCTACATTGCCAATTCATTACAGTAAATTCATAACAATTCAGTGAAGCTATCCATTCAACATGACACAAGTACTCGTAGCTGCTTACAATTGAAACTGAATAACTGACTGACCCACTTAGGGAATACAATTAAAGTATCGCATTAAATTGAATATTGTTGACCGTTTTTTTGTTAAAAACATCACCTCAAACGTCTGGCCCTTACTTGATTGTTGATATGCTGCGCTAAATAGTGTTACCAAAATGCAGCCAGCTAGCCACTCCTTCAACACCCGGTTACTTACAATTTATATTGTTTGTCATATTCTGGCATACTCTGTTTAACATAAATATATGTTTACACATGTGTACGTATGTTAGACTGGCCCTACAAAAAAAAGTTGTTTTGCTTCAAGGTAAATTTGATCTAAAAATAAACACCCCATCTTTATATGAAAAACTTATTGACTGATTTTTATAACACATTACCTAAAGAGTTTGTCTATATGTTGAACTTGGTTTTATTAAACGTTCTCCAAATTAAACTATATTTAAAATTGTGCTTATGTAGACTAAAATAAAACTGGTTGATACCCAGTACTCTTTATCTTACCATACTGTCCAGAATCTATGCACACGTCTACACCTAATAAATGAAATATTTTAAATCAAACAACCTTTTCGCACAACCACCTATGGTATATACATAAGAATATAATATTAGCTGCATTTATGACTGGTACATACCATATTCAACATCCACTGTTGTTCTCTTTCGACGATACTGCAGTCATTTCATTGCTGTACACTGGTATTGGTGTTGTAATTTGATGCTCAACGATTTAATAGCATTTTAATGTGTATTCAGTTGAACTCAACAATGCTTAAACCATACAGGCATACAGGCAGGCAAACAGGCAGTACAATTATTATGTTACTACCATCACTGTTCCATTTCCATCTTTATTACTATTGCTGTTCAACTGCTTCATTATCTTCATATTCTTCATCATTATGTTATGTTGGGTATTAAAAAGAAAATACAAAAAGAAAAAGTCCAACATTTTCAGCATTACCAACAATTTTCACACATACACACACACAGAAATACGACGACCACTTAGCCTTAATGTTTCTATGGGGAATAATAATTATTGCGCGCAACACCATTCTGATTGTTACTGTTGTCGTTGAGCTGCTCTTCTTCTTTTTGCCCTTTTCTGAAGTTGATTTTGTTAGTTCCTTTCTCATTTTGGTTTTTTTTTGTTTTTGTTCATTTCTTTTTACTACGAATTAATTTGTTACCTTTCTTTATGTGTATATATACATATATTGTACATCGGTATGTATAACTATTTGTTGTCGCACTGATAATTAATATTTCATATGTAGGTAATAATACTGGTACTGGCAGCAACTGAAATGCGAGTAAGTTGTACGTATGTATGTGTCTATATTTTGCACTACTACGTATGTATACGAATATTACATTTGCTATATGCTCTTACATACCATACAGCAAACAGCAGCAGCAAAAGACAAAGCTAAATCACCTGTGTGTGTATACTAATTGGTTGGTCATGAAGCTAAATTCTTATTTTTTCATTTTTTTTTTTTTTTTTTTTTGTAAATTTAATTTTTATTAATTCTATCTTTGGCAATAGTATTTTCATATACAAATACATTGTCGTACACTATAAATTACTGGCACATGCAAAGATGTGTACAGAATCATCATCATCATCACAAGTATAAATAAGTAACTACCAAATAAATTAAAGGAAATAGAAATGACATTTGTCCATATGAGTATTTATGAATATTTTTGTATAGAAATTATAAAAATTCAACAAACACCATAAAATACTGAAAATTTTTCTGGTCTATGAACAGGAGTGCTGATTTTCTTTCGGTTACATCAATACATGAGCTCATTGGGTTGTTGGTAACATTAATCTTATATGCCAAATTTTAGATCGATAGCTTCATATGTATACAAGCAAAGTAAATATGGAAAATAAGCTTGGTTTGCCCATTCAATGGTAAAAATTATAGTGTATTCATTACACGACTCACATTACTAAATTGATGGTGATTGCCATCAATTGTGCTACGAGTATGTACAATGTATTTCCACACCACTACCACATCTCCTTGTGGGTGCTACAAACGGAAGCACACAAAATCAACACATTCTTGACTCCTTAAGTGCAGGGTAAGTGCAATAATACTTATAAAATTCCCAAAAGAATAAACTCAACTTTTTTTCAAAGAATAAAATCAAACATTGAAGTTTTCTTCTTGGCTTTTTGATCAACTGGGTGGTTACGCACAGCAGAGTTTGAAAATATTTTGATTTTTCTTCCTCGTATTGTATCAACTAACAATGGCAAAATAAAGCAATATTAAGAACTACAATACAATACCATTCAGATTATTACATAAAATGTGTTGCACATCCAAATGAAGTCAAATGCTACATTAATATGATATGATACTACTTTGATTCTATATTTAGAATTAAACTATAAATATAGTTTACCCTTTATTTATGGCACTATACATGAATCATATCATTTTACTGAATTTTAATTTTTTCGAGTAAATAGGACTGGAAATATTCTATATGTTGAACTTGGCAAAGCACATATGCAAAATTAGCATTTTACATAACTATTCGGATTGCCTCACACTACAAATGAAATTACACAATCGTTTTCCAAAGGGTAGATTTCGCATGACAATTCCACTGAGGTCTAAACTAAAAATTTTATAATGTGATAGCTGAAAAACCGAGAACACTGACCTCATCAATTTTTCCTCATCAATATATCCTCTGAACGTACTTACCCGTTATCTCCACCCCTTAAGAAGGCTCCCATTCAAAATTGATGGTTTTGTAAAAGACTGCAAAAAGTGGGCTGATCCACAACAGGAATTTCTTTACGTTTCTTTGAATTCTTGAAATTATCCAAACCTTATGTAGTCAAAATGTTGTTCAATTGAATTTAATGCACCTTATTGTACATAGATTTCACATGTAGCGACATTTAATGCATTTCAATTTTACATAAAAACTAAATTTATTTACTTCAGCGACAATTAATTTTATTTTAATTTAAAAATCTTTCGATTTTGCACAAAAAAAATCTTTTCGTGGTCTAACTTAACATTACTCAGAGCAGTAAATTTACAAAGTATTCGTAGTTATGCTAAAATTTTCGTAATGAAAATATTACTAGCATTGTTGTTGTTGTAATGGGTACACTTTGAAAATCTAAGTACCGATATTTCAATGAAAATCAAAAATCGATATATGTACATGAATATTAGATATGAAGATACAAATATTCGTACATATATATATATACATATTTATGTGCGTGTGGTTAGATTGGTTTATATGGAGACTACTTAAATTCGAGGATAAACTAATATGAAAACTTTTAACTGAAGAAGAAATTCGAACTACAAAATAAACTGGCTTCTCGACTCTGTTGAATTTCAAAATCAAAAACCACATACAATTTTACAAATCAATATCTATGTAGCTACATATGCATACATGATTATTAGACTTGTTAGAAAAATTACTAATTCTTTTTTTTTTAATTCTAAGATTTTTTTAAAACTAAGATTTACTAAATCACATTTAGAAGCAAATATATTTTTCGATGTTTAAATTGTGAAACTTCATATTCCCAGTACTGCAAAAAATAATTTACTTAATTAATTAGCTTTTTTTTCAGAAAATAAAAAAATAGTTGGATTAAATACAAAAAAATTGCATTTTTATTTAAAAATGAATTAAGAAAAAATGGTTGATTATTACATTCCTTTAATCCTTCTTAATTAGTCTTTTTTCTTTAGAAACTAAATAAATAGTTAAATTAAACACAAGAAAATTGCATTTTTTTGTTTTAATATTTTCTGAAAAAAATATTAGCAGCAGCATGAATTAAGAAAAAATGGTCAATTATTACTTTCCTTTAACCCTTCTTTTCCTTCAATAGCTTTCAGCAAAAGTTACAATACATAAAAAGAATTTTCGGCAAACTCTAATGAGCCCATATACGTTAGTGCATCCATACAAGTCAATATAATGCTAAAAATGAATATTAATTTTGTAACTTCTACTCGTACGTATCGTGATGTTACCACTTTTATGCATATATCTATTTCTTATGTACACTTTTTAAGATTGATCAAAAAATAAAATAGCAATTTAAAAGGCACTTTGCAATAACCAGTGAATAAAGTACACCTATCTTCGTTCTAAATTTATAGTTTTGTGCAGCAAAGTTTTGTTGATAATAAATATATATGTTCAAGTATTCAAGAGTTCATACCACAAATGGATTTATTTTGGTCAAAAGTTTTCCTATCAAAATTCAAAATTTCATATTATTTTCTATTAAAAATATATATTGAAAAGAACATAGTATCAAATATATTTTATATACTCCTTCAAATTTTATTTTTATATAAAATCAATTGTATCGTACTTACTTAAAAACTTCAATATGAATGAGATAACATGCACAGAATCTACATACACATCATATATATGTATATAAATATAAACAAATTGTATGCATTGTATTCTATTTTCTTACATATCTTCTTTCCATTCTTCCATTTTCTTCTTTCCTCTTTCACATATCATACATTCAAATACAATATTGTATACATTTTACATAGATAGAGAATGATGTTACTCAACGGAAATATCAATTCCTACTTGTGAAAGGATAGAGAAATAGTTATAGTAAAATGACTTTATTCAGAGTGGCCACACATACGTTCAATTAGATCAATCGTATATGCATACGAACGGTTACAACAATATTTGATAAGCATTTTATGGTGCTATAGACATAGTGTAAAATTTCCTGCATTGATTTGGAGTTATATACATGATGTAATAGTAGTGCTATTATCTTTTTACTACAATCATAGTAAATATTTATTATTTTTAAAATATCATACATAGCATTTATGATATTAAAGCAACTTTTTGAGAATTTACGTAATAAGTGCTACATCACTGTGTGTACATTGGATGAATAGTATTGAAATAATAAGAAAGGATCACTTGATAAGTATATAGTTCTTCCTAGATACATTTCCGGTTTGACAAACTTTGATTCTTAGAAACTCAATAGAGAATACTAAAGCCTAAATTTCTTTTCTGATTTTATCAGTTAACTCATTTGATGATTTTCATATAAATGTATCATAGGTACAATGGTAAGAAAATGTTCTTCCTTCATTTTAAAATTTCTTTATTAAAATTGAAAAAAAAAAAAAAAACATTTTTCTTTTTTGTTAAAATATCAAATAATAAGAAGAAGATAACATATATATGTAAGTAGATTCAATTTCCTTCCTTAAAAAAGGAAAAGCAATATAAAGAAATTCGTTTCCTAGTTCTTTTATTTTTTTTTTAAGAAAAATAAATATAAATCGATTCAATTCCTAGTGCTTTTATTTAAACGTAGTCATAGCATAGTTACAGTTCTTCTCAATCGCTATAAGAGAAACTTTAGGTACGAAACATTGTAAAAATATAAAGAAATCAATCTAAAATCAAATCTATAAGATTAGAATCTATTAGAATATATTAGATTATTAGAAAGAATATTTGTCTAACATGATCGAATAAGTATCACTTATATAGAAGTATGAATTCTATTGGACAAATATAGCAATAGCTGAAAGTATAATGTAATAAAATCAATTTTTAATAGCCGACACTTTTAGGCATTATTTGGAGCTCGAAACGAAAGCCAAATAGTCTTCGAAGAACCCTATTTTCGATCTTCTCTTGCAAGATGATTGATGTGCGTGTTCCTCTAATTCTTGAAAAAAAAAATGGTTAAACATACAGTCTAGCAATGAGATCTAAAAGATTTTTGTGCATGATAAATTTAGACCTTATTGGAAGGGGTCTACTTAATTTGTCATATGCATTTTTGTTAGCTTTACCACAGAGTTCTTACAGAAGACATGACAAAATGTGACTGTAGATATAATTGTCATTTAAAAATAAATATTTTTTATTATGCAAATGAATACTACCGTCGCATGTCCTCAAATACGCTAAACAATGAAAATATGGAATACAAAATACCCAATGAATTTATGGCAATTTCAAAAAAAAAAAAAACTTAACAAAGAAACCATTTTACAATTTTATTTGATTTTTATTACAAAAGAATTGCAGATATAACACGTAAAATATTCCCATTGTATTGATTAATTTTGCTTTCATTTTCGAATGACCACATGAGAAAAGAAAATCAAACTTAAATTTTCAACTTCAAGAGGATAAGAATCACTAGATTCAATACGTTGATGAGAAAATTATATTTTTAAAAAGTTATTTTTACTTTTCATTTATTTCATTTCCTTTTTAGTTATCAAATTTCTTCTTTCTTTTTCCTAAATATCATATCGCAAAATATAAATCAATTCATTTAAAATAACAATACTTATAAATAAATATCAGAAATATGAACTCATTCCCTTGCCACACTGGCATAATTCAACAAGAACACCGAATTGATCAATTTTTATTATCATTCATTACTCATTTGCCACAGCTACTTTTCACTTTAGTGTTTTTTTTTTATGAAACATCATGCGCATGTTGCTTCAATTTCCGTTTAATTCGTTTCATTTGTATGCTCTTTTTTTTGAACGAGTACTTTTAATACAAACAAACTACATATATACTACACCATATGACATTCAAATATAATATCCTTTTCATTGTCCTTGATTTGAACACATTGCGTGAGTGCGAATGTGATTGGGAAAGTATATACATACATATAGTTATGAAAAACATATACATACAACACATACAAATGTATAGAAATGTAAGTACATGTGCCTCAGAAATGTATGTAGTGTATGCAGATGAGCGCATTTGCACTCGCACTCATCCAATCCTTTCAAATCAAGGTTATATCTTTTTGATCGTAAATAAGAAGACGATAAATGTTTTAAACACAACACTTAGTTGATACTGCCAATTTGAAGGCAATTGGCTAAAATGGTTTTTTGTTTTATTTTTTATTTCATGGCTTTCGTTACTGAATCAAATGAATTTAATACACTTTCACCCACGATAAATTGATATGACGCGGCTCGCCTCTGTGTAGTGATATCAGTTGTCATCATCATTGTCGCTGGCGTAATTTAATATAACAAATTTGTTATTGTTGTGTTTTATATTTCTTTTTATTTACGATGTCTGTAATAAAATTACAATTCACATTTTCTTTTATTTTTGCTCTTGATAATGCTGTTGTTGTTGATCTATGTTGTCCAGAGGCTTATTCGTTTAATGCATATTCGTATGTCAATAATAAAAGAACACAAAAAACAAAAAAACAGTTAGCTATTACCCTTCGTACATATGCAAAATTCACAGGCACACAGAGCATATTTCCATGGGTTTTTTATTCAATTTTCACTTCAACAACAAATGACTGATAAATGAAATGTAAAGAAATGTGTGTGTGAGAGAGAGAGAGAAATAATATACTGCTACTGTAATTCTAAACGTCATACAATGACAATGATTTTTATTTACATCTTATAGACACACCCACCTCATCCCTCCACCTACCATATTTTATTTTTATTACATTTCCATTCGTTTCATTCGCCTTCATTCACTTCATGTTTACGATTTTTGTCACATCAGCAGCATATACTAAAAAAAAAATTGAAATTTTTATGAATGGTTTCAACAATATTTAAGGTTGCATTTTAACGATAAAATGGAAATTGAAATATTCACATTCTGTGATGGTTTTACATCAACTCTTATTGCTGTATTCTTTGCATTACTACCATTATTAGCTTAAAAAAGTAATGTACTCCACTCAACAATATGTTAAGTTACATATACGAGTAATAGAGGAAAAACTACGCAAATTTGATGCTTATGTAATGTAATATATTAGGTAAATTATGAATTATTGGATTTTTCTTAGATGTTCAATTAATTACTCGTTTTTTGTTCATCTCTTTATTTTTGAAATGAATCAATTAAATATATGGCACGAGAGTACCAATGCACAAAAAATAAAATGATCCCTTACCATTTCCCTTACCATTTCTGTACTGATAACACCGATATTAATTACTGGGATATTTAAAAAAACTTGTATCAAATATCAGAAATCAGAAATAAGTAAAGAAAAAATGAAAAAAGTGGAATTTATTATAAAATACATATTGCATATTTATATTTTATTGGTGTATGTACAACTATATTGTTACAAATACATTGAATATTCATTAGGTCAATGCATGCAAATTATTTTTAATAAAAATGTTGGCAACCTGATGATAATAAAATAAATAAAAAATATTGGGTTAAATGCTTGTCAATTCATATGAATAAATATGTACATTTTTCAAACATTATAAAATATTTATGATAATTGAATTATATTTGTCACTCAATTGATGTTGTCAGTTGAACAAATGGTTGTGCATAAAAAAATTTAACGACCCTCTTATATATTGGTACACATCATCGAATTACCTTTAAAATATGTCGTGTTATACATATGTTATGTGTGTATGTGAGAGAGATGCCGGTAAGCTCCTACCTTGGTTGAGTTGAAGTTCTGATTTTTTCTACGCCTCAAATACCGACTGCTTCCTGCTTTCTAATAAATTAAAGCTATTTTTAATAAATCGTTCTTTAATAATGAAATAATAAATAATAAGTTATAAATATAAAAATCTACTTGTCGATGTTTTCGGGTAACGTAATTTTCCGCCTTCATCTTTTCCAATTGCAAACTATTGCTGTTGATGACCGATGTCAAATCTTGCTGTTGTTGTCGCTGTTGATTTTCTTACATTTGTTCTGCTTTAGTTGTTGTTATTGATACGGTTGAGATGATGGTGCTACTGCTACTTGCCATTGTTGTTGTATTCGCAGATGCACACTTTTGATTCATTTCTAAATTGCACCTTTCCCAATGCTTGGATCGCACAATCTACTGCAGCTTGTTGCATTTCGTCGTTCATATCAGCATTTTTAATAACTGCTTTACGGTCAGACATTTTGTTATATTAGTTGTTCGTCTATGCTTTTCTGAATGGTTAAGCCTTTCGTTGGTGGCTAATACCATTATTCAAAGTATATGTAAATCAAATCTGATTTATTTAATTATTTTCGTTATCGAGAGAAACCAATTTAGGTTTTTATTGACAAGCACATAAATTGCAAGACAATTGTTTTCCATGTAAAGGGTTATCCATTTTGCGGTTTCAAAAGTAAATGTAAATAAAACACATATAAAATATTTTTTATCATGATATTTCTTTTTTGTTATAAAGTTTGAATGTTGACATTATGTGTGAAATACTACATCATTTAAATGACCATCACGCGAATTGTTGCAAGCATCGATTCTTTTGAGGTAATTTTCGACCACTTTTTGACACATATTGGGCGGTATCTCAGCCATAACGTGACGAATGTTGGTTTTTAGGTGCTCAAGAGTTAAAGGTTTATCTGCATAAACACGGTCTTTCGCGTAGCCCCACAAAAAAAAGTCAAGCGGTGTCAAATCGCATGATCTTGGTGGCCACTTGATATCGCCACGAATAGAAATTACGCGGCCAGAAAATTTCTCTTGCAATAAAGCCATATTCGCTCGAGTTGTGTGGCATGTGGCACCGTCTTGTTGAAACCACATATTCTCTAAGTCGTATTCTTCAATAGCAGGCAAAAAAAAGTCGGTTATCATATGACCATAACGCTCCGAATTGACGGTGACAGTCGTTCCATCGTCGTTTTCGAAGAAGTAAGGTCCAATCACACCTCCGGACCTAAGAGCGCACCAAGCAGTGACTTTTTGTGGATGTAGTGGCCCCTCTTCAATTACTTGAGGATTCTCAGAACCCCAAATACGGCAATTTTGTTTGTTAACATACCCACCCAGTGAGAAATGTGCTTCGTCGCTGAAGAAAATTTTGTTCGAAAAATCGCCGTCCACCGCCTGTTGTTCAAGCACCCATTCGACGTATCTACGACGTTGTGAATGATCAGCTGGATTCAGTTGTTGTGTGAGCTGGATTTTATATGGATGTAGGTGTATATCCAAATGCAAAATACGCCATAATGTGCCGTAAGACAGTCCTAATTCCTGAGAACGACGAGGAATCGACACATTCGGGTCTTCGGCAACACTTTCACTTACAGCAGCGATATTTTCGGTGGTACGAGCGAAACGATAATGCACAGGCCTTACAATATCTGTAACCGATCCAGTCTCTTCATATTTCTTCACAATTTTGCCAATTGCTTGCGTAGTTGGACGATTATGTAAACCATAATCTCCTCTTAAAGCACGATATGTGGCTGTGGCAGAATCACCATTTTTTGTAGTAGGTTTTTACAATTTTAATGCGTTGTGCGATAGTTAAGCGATCCATTTTCGCAAATGTCAGACACTGAAAAAGAAAGAAATTGTTTTAACAACTCAGTTTGATAGATGTCGAATTCTAGCCCTATACTTTTGAAACCGCGAAATGGATAACCCTTTACATTACCTTGCACAAAAGAAAAAACACTCGATATATATACACGCGTTTATGTGTAGTGTTTATTACAAAAAACACTACGGGATACACATTTATAATTTTAATTATACTTTTAATTAGACTAGTACGTACTATAACGAGAGAAAAACATATATATAAATAAAAAAAAAAAGGCGCGCATTGTCCGTATCGTTCGGGAAAAAATATATAACCATATGTCTTGCTGAACATCGATTAAAAACAGAGAGGCACTCGCCTTCTATAAAGGTGGCGCCAAAATTAAGACAGTGCGCGCGGTGGAATTTTTTGGCGTAGACAATATGTATGGCAAAAAATATAATCAAATATTTGATATGTTCAATATATGAATAAATACTCAAAATTCATCAAATTTAGTTGACTTTAAATTAATGCAATTCGAAATCACTCCTCTATAATAATAGCTATCTCAAAGGCAGTATAGTGTAGAACGAATAATATACTTTGATAAAATGTACTTGCAACTGAGTGAAAACCCGACTCAGTAGGTTTCTAATAATGACTACTGTATGCAGCTTATGCACATGAGGCGTACTGATTTTGTTTCAGTAATAAAAATCATCTTTGCGTGTAATTTTGTTTAATAATATTTATTACTATTTGGTTACTCACCTAGTATTCACGGATATATCATACCATTCCAATGAAATGAATAAAATAATCAATCTAATTGATGCATAATATGCATATATATCATAATACTTCACTCTTAATTCCAACAGTAACAATATAAAACAAGATAGTACACTATGACATTTAATAATAAAATGGTTCACTGGTTAACAGAAGTAATAAAAACAATCAGTGGCGCAACCATATGAAAGGTTGGAGGGATATCACGCTTTTAACGATGAAGTAGACAAAAAATGATAATTTAATATAGAATGCATTAATTTGTATCTTATTTTATTTATCATCATTTTGATGACATCATTTACAAAATAAACAAAATATTACAATTAATAAATATTAAAAAATTCAAAATTGCTTATATTTGCTTGTAAATTGCATTGTTTATCTCAATGCAGTTGAGCCGACTGTTTTGCTAGTCATCTAACAATGTTTTGCTTTCAATCACATTCCTATAATATTGTACTGACTTTTTAGCGATACGTTCCTTATTTTCACTGGTGGTATTGACATAGTACAGGCCGAATTTAGCACTATAAATTTTTTTTACAAAATTGCTCAAATCTCTTGAAATATTTATGAACGAATCAAATAAATTAACTTACGTATAACCTCTTTGCCATTCGAAATTATCAATTAAACTCCAATATGTGTATCGTGTTACATTACAACCGCTATTCACTGCATTCAAAACTGCTTGTAAATGTGCCTAAAATTGATGTTAGTAATAAATTATTGAATATGATTGTCATTTCGAATAGAAAAATCAACCTTTATATAATCAATTCTTTCGGGATCATCCAATTGTCCATCATCAGCCCAACCATTTTCTGTCACAAATACCTCCACATTGTTATAATTATCACGTATCCATCTTAAATTATACATTCAGAACAAATTCATTTCATTAAGTAGACGCGTACTAGCATTATAAATTTTGTTATACTTAAGCACTCCCTCTAGACCTTCTGGGACACAGCATAACCAATCTAATTTACCCCTTGTCCATGCCGGATCTTTGGTGTATTCTAAGCGAGAGTCATATTCCCAGGATGGTTCCGCAGCAAGTGTTGATGTCGCTTCATCAACGTAGTTTGATGTGTAATAATTAAGACCCAAAAAGTCACCAGTGCCCTTAATACGATCTAACAATTTACCTTTGATTGGGTGAAGACGTGACCACGGACGTCCCTCTTTCATGCTATTATTTTCGATATCTTTCACCATTACGTCGGGGTAACCTCCGGATTGACTATAAATGGGATGAGCAAGCCAACCCATCTGTAATAATAATAAATCAAATAAATCGAATAAATCGAATAAGTAGGCGAATGAAGTGAAATATGATATTTCGAAAATGTCCCATTTACCCCATAGTGTAGAGCACGATTCACATGTTCGTCATTATTAGTTTTCGAAAAGAAGAACTTACTGTTGAAAGTAATACCAATTTTACCACGTTGTTTGTCGAAATATTTCGATTTATACAAATGATATGCTGCAGTGTGAGCTTTCAGTGTTGTATCCATGCAAAGGTAATCTGCAACACCAGGCGCATGCACCATTGGTGGATAATTAGCATTTCCATAACCAGGAACACAATAATCGAAGGGTTCATTAAATGTTGTCCACACTTTTACACGATCACCGAATGCCTCGAACAGGAAATCGGCATAATGTTGAAAATATTTGATCATGATACTATTGGTGAATCCACCAAATTTATTTAATTCTTCTGGCATATCGTAATGATACATTGTGACCATTGGTTCAATACCATTACTAATCAATTTGTTAATTACTTCATTATAATAATCAATGCCTTTTTGATTTTTCAACGATACATCACCCGTCGGTAATACTCTAGGCCATGATATTGAAAAACGATAGAAATTTACCTTTAAACAAAACGAATGCAATTCAAGTTAATTTTACAAAGAAAATACTCAATTATAAACCTTTAGTTCTTTCAAAGCTTCCAGATCTTGATCGAATTGATGATACGAATCAGCACCAACATCAGCAGTCGAATAATCATCCATCATTTCTGGATGATTATGTGTAAAAGTATCCCAAATAGATGGCCCTTTTCCATCGGCATCCCAACCACCTTCGATTTGATAAGCTGCAGTTGAAACACCAAATGAGAAATTTGCTGGAAACTGTTTACTTCCTATTTCACGCTTAAATTCGCACTTCTTCGGAGTACTGTTCGCACCAACAATTGCTAGTGTAAAAGTAACACTAAAATTATTTATAGAATTTAATTACAATTTTTAATCAAAAATAACAAAAAATCGAATCCTTACCAAATTAAATTTAACCCAAGCATTTTTGTTTTATTCCCAAACTCTTCCGATTTTTTTTATATTCTCTGAGGCAATGTAACTGTTCGAACCCATATACATTTCTTTATATATGTCTTTTATGAACTCGATATAAGTAAAATAAATACGTTTGAAAGTTTGCATACATTCATATTAGGGCGGGTGAAATTTTTTCCGACAATTCATATAGGGTAATAGGAATCAAATGAGTAATTTAAGTATATTTCCTCAAGAAGCTATAAGTCAGTTTAACAAATAAATAATATTCTTCATACAAATATAACTTTTTAAATTTATTTATGTGGATTAAAGTCCTACAAGTTTTTGGGCAAATATAATGTGATGGGTTTTTTTGTAAAGTTGACCTGCCGTAATGTACATAAATTATTTTACACATTACTCTTAAATTAAGCTGATAAACTGATAAAATATTTTATTTATATATCGAGTCTGTCCTGAATTTTTTTCGATTTTTAGTCTGATTGTTATCACAATATGATAGCTCCACTTAAGTGCAACTCTACATAACATTGACTGCACTTGATGTTGAGTTAATAAATAAAGAAGGCACCCTCTTATTATTTATTGATATCATCTGAGAAAAAAAATAACATATCAGCTAATGTAATCACTCGAAATGATCGCAATGATCGAGACTACCAAATTGATTAACAATAGAACATTAAAATTGTGTGACCACTTAGACATTTTAACGATGATTCTTACCGCAAAAATATTGTATATAATCATTTAAAGTTAAAATTCAAATTGTGCTAGTACTACTTAATTGACCAAAAGTCTGAAAAAGCATGCAGATAAAATGTTTATATTATAAAATGAAAAATTTTTCATTTGAAAAATTGAAATTACTAAATTACTCAGTACCATCACATTTCAAAAATCCTTGTTACACCACTGATATCAATATATTTATGTTTATAAGGTTTTTATGCATATGTTACATTCAACAATAATAATATCATACAAATTGTAGTAATCCTATCTATCATATATTGTAGTAGGTACTTATTTTTACGAACCCATTAAAATGAAACATATTGCCCCTTACACACACACACTATACTATACAAGTGTACACATACACCCATAGATCGTATGTAATGAATATATCATAATAAAAATCATAAAAAAAAACCAATAAAAATGTAAAATATTTCACCTGATGCTTCACCCGAAAAAAATAAATAATAACGTAGAATTATACATTTATTTGCTATGCTAAGTAGTTAGAAGGATAAAAAAATATTATACTATAAATGTGAGTTGTTTTTTTAACCAAAATGTTTCAACTTTAGAAATCATATGAAAATCAAATAATCACATATTCTAAATATTTCATTAACATATCTGACATATGACTATGCATACATATTTGATACGAATCATGAAAACGTAATGAAATCAAATCATTGTGTAATATTACGAGTGTCTAATATATGAACATATGAACGATACTCATTTAGAAATCATCTTTATTACAATTTTTTTTTTTTTAATTTTTTTTGTTTTATTTGTTTTACATAGTACTTTTTGGTAGATTTATTAATTTATTTGTAAAAAAAAAGAAGAAGAAGATGAAGAATAAGTACAACAACTTTGTTAGAAAATGTTAGGATTTGCAATAATATGACATCAGAGCAATGGCAAGAAAAGTAACAATGTCAGAGTAGTACAAATACAAATGAAATTACATACAATCTAACGGTTTTTATGATAATAATGGGTACGAAATAATGACTGAGTAGAAAACACGGCAGCAGCAGCAAGAGCAACAATATCAATGCAAACAATGTCATGTTATGGAATCATAGGTGTAGAAATAAAAATGTATATGAATGAATATGAGAAAGTATATGTAGATTCATATTTATAATGATGTTATTGTATTGCTTCTTGGTTGTTGTTGTTGTTTATTTTCATTGTTATCATATACACCTCCAACTGAAGGTAGATGTGTTACTAAACCTAAAGGAAATTTTACTAAAATATTAGAAGTAGTCCTAGGTGTCTTAGTTTATTTGATTAACGCTCTAGCCTTATGCGCGCTCAATTCATTAACATTTTTCATTACAAAAATTTCTTTTCAACTGTAGATCTGTCGGCAGGGAATTAACAATTAACTTCTTTTTTTTTTTGTTTCATTTGATATTTATTGAATCTTTCCTATAGAAATTGACAATCATTTTTCAAATCTATAGACTAAATGTTAAGCTAAATATCAAGTAATTTACATTTAAATATCAGGCAATTTTCATTTAAACAACTAGTATTATATTGACAGCAAACGTTGACAATGGTTAGCTGCCGGGCCTGGTCGTTGGGAGTTAAGTTTGAAGTTTTATCATGTATTTAGGAATATGTGCAATATTAAGATCTTTATGTAAATCAATGTTTTTTACATACCAAGGCGCACAAGTTGTGTACCTAAGCGTGTTATTCTGGACTCTCTGGATTTTTTCAATGATCGAGGGACAAGCTGAGCTCCATAATTCGATTCCATAAGTCCAGATCGGTTTAATAATCGATTTATAAATCAAAACTTTATTATTGTGGCTGAGTTTTGAGTTTTTATTTAGCATCCAATGCATTTGCAGCATTTTTAATTTGATTTGTATTTTTTTACTATCAATATCAATCAACTTCTGACCGTAATAATTTTTCATAAAAGTGCTATTCACAGTTTTGCACCATAGTCTGAAAAACGTGATATCATAAAGCTTTTAACATCGAATATCGTCGAATATACAGTAATAAAGTCGCTTCCAACACTTTTAAATTTTGACTAAAATTGCAACTATGTGTATATATAGTATATATTAAAGTAGTCGGCGAAAAGTATAGTAGTGACATAGCCAGCAATATGTGTCTTTGGAGGATCGAATAAAAGACGCACTTTTAACTAATTTTTATTTCAAAAGCATCTGAGACTTTTCTTGAGAAATTCGATTTTTTTTTTTTTGTGTAGCCACCACTTTGGACCATTTCAATTCAATTTTTTCACAAATTTTAGATCCACCGACTAATTATGAGTGAGAGAAACAAGTGAGAGAAATGAAAAGAGAAACAATATTAATAGGCATTTCTGGCTGCTGCAATTTACTACCCTCCTTAAGTGTTTTTGAAAGGCTTTAATTTTCCATTAGGTGAATTTTTAACATATGGCTTCTTTTTTTCTCATACTTGTACATATTTTACAACACTTTCACTTTCTCCAACTCTTTCTCTGTCTCTTCCTACATATGTTACAGAACACATACTTACATATCAAAATTACAATCATTTGCCAGTCTATTCTTCGTTTTTTTTTTGTTTCTTATTTCTTGTTTCTTCTTTGTTACATGAAAAGTAATTAGAAACAAAATGAGTTTGTACCGTATCCTGATTAAATGAAAGTAAACAAAAACAACCATCACTTTGTTAACAAAATTTCATGCTACATACGTACATATAGCAAGCATATATATGCTCGTATACACACTTATTAGGATAAACCATTAGAAGAACAATGAGATTGGGGGGAAATGTAAAAAGTGAATATATAAGCGTGGAAACACTGATAACACAATTAAGTAATTGTTATTCATACAATGTGAAAATTATAAACTCGTACACTTGTATCATACATATGGAAAAACTTTTTGTGTATTAAATTGATTTGTAAGTTAACTCTTAATACAATTGTAAATTTTGTAAATAAAATCGAATATAAACATAAACTTATTGAGATTTATTTTGCTGTAGAAGAGGTTCAAAAGTTTCAAGAACTTCAAATAGAATTAAAGTTGAACCGAGATATAATCTCTTTGACGCAATTATCATTTGTACCCTATAAGAAAGAAAATAAAAAAAAAAAAGAAACAATCAATAGCAATATATTGGTTTGGCAACTAAGTAAGTGCCGATTTTACATATGAATGTTTCTGACTTCATATTTTATATTTTTGTTACCTTATGTCAATGTTATGACTTTTTCTTTCTAACATTGGTTAACTGTAACATATTTTCTTACTCAAGAAGCAAATTACACGTAATTTTGTTTGAAGGTGATAGTTTGGGATCAATTTGTGTATGAAAACAATATCGGCAATTTCTTAGTTGCCAACCCAATATATAGCTATAGAAGGTGAAAGAAATACAAGAATTCTCAAATTTCAGTTTTATCAGTTTTAATTCTAGAATTGTACCAAATGCAGACATACATATGAAATGATTCGTATGTAATTGTTGCATACATAAATACAACAAAAATACAAATTTTCTAACCCTATTATAAACGATTTATGCATACATCATCAATAAAAGTACACTAACACAAGAAGCGTTCATATACGTATCGCCCTTTATAAATTATTTTAAATATATTTTTACTTATAGATGTAGGTGTAGTATTCCAGATGGCAGTTATCAGCCAAAGCAAACGAAATAGGTTGATTTAATCCACAATATATGGACGACCTTGATATACGATAGGTCGTATAGAAAAGGGATGATATATAAACGAAATTTAATTTGACAACTTTCGTTTGGATTTCTTCTTCTTTTTTAAGGATATCTTCTGTATTTTCATCTACCACTACACGACTACATTAAATGCATTGAATATTTTCTGTTGTTCTCATTCTTATTTTATACATATTTTTCTATGGCAATACTTTTTTACTTTAAATTTAATTTGAACCCTTTTTACAATATGTTTATAATGTATATGTCCAATGCTCACGCAATATGAAACCATACACATACACATACATAGTGGGTATACCAAGATATGGCAAAAGG
Organism: Megamerina dolium; assembly: GCA_963854835.1. Taxonomy (NCBI): domain Eukaryota; kingdom Metazoa; phylum Arthropoda; class Insecta; order Diptera; family Megamerinidae; genus Megamerina; species Megamerina dolium. The sequence continues at coordinate 57,353,500 of OY978529.1, forward strand.
AGAAAAAAAACTGTAAACTTTTTTGGAGTATAAAGTTTTCTTCGATTTCAAGGTCACTGCCATCGATCAGCGAACTTTAATCAAGGTCACTTACATTTACTATAGCAAGAAGATGAAAAAGTGATAAAAACTTATAATAAACATAAGTTTATGCTTACTGAACATCTTGCGTTTGCATTAGTATGTATACGGGAGGGTATTTAGAGGGATTTTATAAAATAATTAATCTTTAACTTTTGCCAAATTATAAAAATATCATATTTTATCTAATCCATTAGCTTGTAAATATAGCATAATAATTGATTGTGAAAAAAGTAACATGGAGTTTTTGAATCTCTTCTTACTTTCTTTTAATATAATAAATTGTGGGATTGTATTTAATATTCATCGATTGAAATTCTATATACAATTTCTTTAATTAAACAATTGTAGAATAAATACACAATATTGCAAGTTTTAATTTTATAGCTTTTTTCTTTTATTGTGTTTTATTTTCTCAAGTAAATAATCAATTCTATACGCCCATGTGTTATATTTCTTCATAAATAAAAGTATACACACACACACGACTAAACATTGGCTTCAATTTTTATGATGATTAGAATGAACTTGGTGATGTTACACACGAGTACATACATTCGTACGTGACTATCGCAGTAATCCTATGTCTGTGGGAAGATCTCAATCTATCAAGAACACCTTTGCAATTGATTGTGAGTACTTTTATGTGGAAAAATAATTAGAACCAAATGCATTAATTTACAAAAATAATCATATTAAATAAATATAGAGCTACGGAATATGTATCGAGCCGACATATGTATCACACATTTGTCTAGATGTTCCCCATCATGGATATACTTGTTAACAGCCCAAATAGTATGTTATATCCCAAGCGCTATTAATTAACCATAACTGCAATAAAACATATAATTAAATTGTGAATATTTTTCTTTAATACCTTTTCACAACTTTGCCAAATTTGTATCAACATCGAACATTAAAAACCAGTGTACATCAATGATATTCGAATTATAATTTTCAAAACACATCTCAACATCTTTTCAATGAATTAGAGTTTAACATCTGACTTGAATACTGGTCTAATTCCATTTTTGTTTGTAGATTATTATAAATGTGCACATAAATATGCGTTTGTAAGTATTTGGCAACTCTGTTGATCTCTCCTTCCCCATTTTCTATTGAATATCTATGTTCTACGTACTATAAATATGATTGTTGATATTTTGGAACTTTAAAAAAATTTCATCATGAAAATATAATATTTGTATTGACATTTATGTATTCTTGTGTAATGAGTAAATGTGGCTACTATTACTTTTTTTCTGCTTTATTATTATTCCTTTGCCAGCCACCATTTATGGATGTATACATATAGAGAAGTATACTCAATTGTTGACTGCATTTTGTTATATTTTCAGCATGTATTCATATTTTTGCTACATGAAGAACTTGGATGTGTTTGTAGTTATATATTTATTCTTTTAGCTTGTCTTCTAATTCTTGTTATTCTTACCATAACATTTGGTATATGTTCTTATTGTTGTTTTGAGCTTGACTTGCAAATAAATTCTCTTTGTTCTTGAATCTTGAATCTGTTCTCCTTGGTTTCATTCTCTGTTTTTTTTTTGCATTTTTTTATTTTTTTTATTAAATTACGGTTTATTCAAATTCACACGCATACTCACAATACAACATGTATTGTGTTCGCAATAAGTTTGAGGAGCACAATAATTAAAAAATGGATTTATAGTTTTCGAAATTATTTTATTTTTCAATACATTATCCCCGAGACTTATTACACTTTTTTTTCTGGATGATAATGGTAAGTAGACCCAAGTCACAACGACAGTTGTAAAACAATGCACAAAATCTAATTTATCCTTACTAAAATGCTTCAAATATTTTTCCATTGTTGAAAAATACATACACTGACATGTCAATCGTTTGTAAACAAAGACTAAATTCACAGATCTAAATGAAATTTTTGGCATGTTCATATGAAAAATGGAATATTAAAATTGGCATCAAAAATTTTTGTTCTACTGTAAACAATACGATGTTGCTCCACGAACTTTTTGTATAGTTGGTATATATACAATCATCACAACCACCAAACATACAAAAACACAAATATTTGCCACCTTATTTCATACTTAACATAATTTTAAAATTTTTCAATAAAATAACAAAAATAAAACTCTTACCCTCTCTTGCAGACACTGATATATAAAATAAAATTCGATATACTACCACTTCGTAAATTTTCCTCTTTATCAAATCATACAATTTCTATTGAAATGGAAATGTTTTTTTTATTCTTGTCGCTGTTGTACATTTTTGGATATTTTCTTCTGCTTATTTTTTTTTTTTGTACCATGTATTTGAGGTTAACATTCTTGTTAAAGCAATTGAAACAATTATTTGAATAAATTAAAGGATAATCAAGTAATTTTAATAATCGCATGAAAGATTTTATGATTTATATATGGAAACATTTATTTTTATTTAATATTAAGAGTACAATTTCTACACGATTCATACATTGGATTAACATACCTTAGCATAAACAGCTAACATATTGTATGAAACAGTAATATTTCCTTATTCATACCTTGTTAAAACCTCAAGCAATATATACAAACAGAAAATATATCACACTGAAACGATATCTATTCGATAAATATTACCAAAAATCTGCTCTCATTTTGATATATACCAATTATTTCTAAAATACATACATAAAAAATACACTATGTCATTTTGGCAAAATTTAATTAAATTACTATATAGAAAATTTTGTAATCTACACTTCAAATATATACCTAATAAGTATGCCTATAGCTTGGTCGGCAAAATCCTCCACTGAACCCGCCTCGAGGGTGCCGACTGGAAATAGATACCACAGTTTAGCCTGTACGATGTCAGGCGGTATCTAGCTAAGATAAGGGTAAGTTGGTGAGTGTTTGTTACTCTTCAATAGTACAGCATTCGGCAACGTACTCTTATCATGGTCGGAGGTGAGGGGCTGGATTAAGGTGTTAAGCGATCCGTGCCGAAAATCAGCCTGGCTGGGGGCCCCTTTTTCAAATAGCCCAGTCGCTAACGTGAGCTTACGGATACCTGGCGCCCTCCGTAATAATTAGCCTTACCTGCGTACTGCGAATCTCTGCGCAGGCGGACATTTATTTCTTCGCAACTCGTGGGAACAAGATTGATTCTAAAAACCCAAAAACTGGATCTGGGGTTCCGGGGGTGTTAACGGGGGGAACGTCGGACAATAAGGCTTCACCAGAGGCCGAGCTGTTAGCTGCACCACTCGTTCCCACCTCTGGAACTCGGAACGAAATTCCTGCAATGGCGGACAGCACTGCCTCATACGAAGTAGTGCTGGTAGCCACGGCGGGAAAAGTAGTGGAGGGGATGGCGGAAAATGAGGCTTCCATAGAAGCCGAGCTTTTAGCCAGCCCAAAATCAATGGCAGCATCTGTTGCGGCCATTCCGCATTCCGAGACGGAACGGGTCTCGGAAGACCTAAGCCGGCGGCTGCGACGGTGTTGAATAAAGAGGACGGTGTCACCAGGTCGGCAGGGAAGCCGGTTTGGAGGCAGCGTAAAACATCTGGCCGAACATCTGATGGTGTGGACGAAGAAGATCCTAGTGGAGCGGAATCGTTAGCTTTATCAGGTGTAAGCGAAGAGGACGGAGCCTCAAGAGCACAGCGAATCCTGTTGAAGAAACGGGAGAAGCAGAAGCGAAAGAGACAACGTAAAAAGGCCATGAAGTCGTCGGAGAAGACCATTGAGCAGCTCTCGGGCCAACTCAGTGGACTTCTGCAAGATGAGTCGACCTTGGAGGTGGAGAACTCGGGGAAGAGGTTCAGGGGCGATAGCTCCGGAACCACTTTGAAAAGTTCAACGCCTGAGGAGCCTCATCCGAAGACGACGGAGGGGCCAATTGAGGTGGATGCTGGGAAGGATGGACAACCGTCTCTTGAGAAGGTTGATAATTCTTCCACGCAGACACCAAAAGGGGCAAATGCTCGGAGAGATGGACGGCCAATTATAAAGGCCGTCAGTCGCTCCGAAAGGGGCTCGAGGCCCAAGCCTAACACGGGTAGAGTAGCTCTGGGAACGACGGGACAGGGAAATCCGACGTCGGGAGGTGATGAGCGGGGTGGACAATCTGGAAAGATTGTTAACCCAGCGGACTCACAGTCCTCGCATGCGGTACCTGGGCCGAGCGGTCTTGGCAGAGCGCCTAAACGTCGGGCTGAACAGGCAAAGGGCGAGCCCACCAGGGCGAGGAAGACTTACGCTCAAGTAGCTGAAGCTGACCTCGTTATGGGAGTCATGGACTTGTCACTAGAGGGGCTTCTGGAGGATACTCATCTGAGTACCTTCAAGGTATCTTTGTTGGATGCCATGGAGTCCCTTGAAGACGATGACAATGACATTGGATTTGTCGGCAGGGCAAGGGTGGAGAGCGGATTGATTGTACTAAGGTGCAAAAATCAGCTATCCAAGCAAGCAGCGCCAGAACGTCTGTGTGAAGGACACTTCCAAATGGAGTGTTATCCGCACAGAAGGGTTTGGCGAGGCAGAAAGGGCAGGTGTTGTACTCACCGTGCTGTGTCCTAAGGAGGACGCGGAGGCCGTCAGGATCGCAGGGGGAGACTCAACTGCGGTCTTGAGCAGGCCGTCGTTAAATTCCAGAAGAATGCAGTATGAGGGGTGCGACGCAGCTCCTGGCGTAGGGCTAGTGGCAGATTCTGCAAGGAAGAAGCCATTAGGGCGGGAGGTGGGCCCGCGCCAGGAACCACTAAATGTGTGTCAACTCAATATTCACCACAGCAAAGCAGCATCAGCAATGATGGTGCGGAGCTTCGATGAGGATGAGCTTGACATTGCACTAGTTCAGGAGCCCTGGATTCTTCATGGAAGGATCAAAGGCCTATCTGCACAAAAGACCACTTTGTTTTATCCACAAACAGAGGGGAAGTTGAGGACATGCATTTTAGTTAGACATGGGATACGTGCGATTCTAATGTCTAACTTGTGTTCACCGGATCTCACAGTAGTGAGAATAGGTGACGGTGCGGGAACATTTATGATCGCATCAGCATACCTTCCATACGATTCTCCAGACGAACCACCTTCGAGAGAGGTGGAAGCTCTAGTGAGATTCTGTGATGGTAAGGGGGTTGGTCTGATCTTAGGCTGCGATGCCAAAGCGCACAGTTCTGTGTGGGGCAGCAGCAATGAAAACTATAGAGGAGAGTGTCTACTCGAATTTATAGAAAGATTTGGTCTACAAGTTGCCAATAGGGGAACAGAACCGACCTTTGTCGACGCACGTCGTTGCGAGGTTATTGATGTTACTCTGACGAATGTCAAAATGTTGGATAGGATTTTGGACTGGAGGGTTGTGGATAGACTAACCATGTCGGACCACAGGGCCATTCAGTTTGGGATTACGTCCGATAAAAGACATAGGAACGACTGTAGAATGGTAAGGATACCGAAACGAACAAGGTACTGCGAAGTTCTTGAGGAATTATTGCCAAGGAGGTTTAAGAGACCTAGAACAACTGCAGATGTTGAGTATCAGGTGAGGGCTATCAGCTCAGCCATGATCAAAGCATTTGAAGCTTCATGTCCTCTGACGGTAGTGGACGAAGGAGATCCCACTCCATGGTGGAATGGGGAACTGGAATCCATGAAAAAGGAGACAAGGAAGGCTTAAAATCGTCACATGAGAGGGGACCCCAACGCATGGGACGACTACAAATCAAAGAAAAGGGAGCTGAAGAAGACTCTACGCAACCGTAAAAAGAAAACGTGGAGGGAATTTTGCTCAAATATGCAAGATATGACCGATGTATGTAGATTACAGAGGATCATATCAAAGGACCCGGTGTCAAAGTTGGGATTAATTCGCAAAACGAATGGATCCTTTACAGAGACAATCGGAGAGTCACTGAAATACCTGATGGAGGTGCATTTTCCAGGAAGCTTTAGATCGGAAGATCCTTGGGAAGCCACCCGCAAGGGTGCAAACAGGAATGAAAGATTGGAAGCTGAAAGGATAGTCACCAGAGATGGAGTGATAAACGCCATTAAGCGTTTCTCTCCATTCAAAACAGCGGGTACAGATGGGATATTTCCAGCCCTACTTCAGTGGGGAGCAGAAGCTCTGGTAGACAGGCTTCTGGGAATATTTATTACTTGCCTGGCTACAGGATATATCCCGACTCAATGGAGAGAGACTAAGGTTGTCTTTCTTCCAAAGCAGGGAAAAAGGGACTACTCAGAGGCTAAATCTTTCCGGCCGGTTAGCTTGACCTCCTTTCTGCTTAAATGTATAGAAGGAGTACTGGCGGACTACATGGAAAGGACAACGCTTCTGACAAAACCACTGAGCAGGTGTCAGCACGCGTACAGAGCTGGCAAATCCACTGAAACGGCCCTGCACGAACTCGTTCGCGTAGCGGAGAGGGAACTGTCTTGTGGAGGGATATCTATGTCTACTTTTATGTATATAGAAGGTGCCTTCGATAAGGTTGGTTTCGATAAGCTAAGGATGGCCCTTGCTTCTCGTGAAGTCAGCCCAACCATTATAAGGTGGGTGGACAGCATGCTGAGGAAAATGGCAATAAACTTTGAAAATGGGAGTTACAGACTCAGAGGTAGGGTAGTCAAAGGGTGTCCACAGGGGGGAGTATTATCGCCCATCCTTTGGAACATCACGGTCGATTCCCTACTTCAGCTTCTGGACTCAAAAGGCATACACACCGTCGGGTATGCAGATGACATAGCGGTAACGGTGAGCGGTAAGTTCCTGGACACTATTTATGATACCATGAGAGGTGCACTCAAAATGGTTGAAGGATGGTGCACGGAACAAGGTCTCTCTGTAAATGCTAGTAAGTCGGAAACAGTACTCTTTACTAAAAGGCGGACTGGACTATCAAGAGACCCTCTTAGGCTTTTTGGATCGAACATCAACGTATCCAAGGAAGTAAAGTATCTAGGTGTCATCCTGGATAACAAGCTGTCTTGGAATAGTCACGTCGATGACAAGATTCAGAAGGGCAAGCGGGTATTGCATCAGTGTAAGAGAGTGTTCGGTCTCATGTGGGGAATCACTCCCAGAGCAGCGCACTGGATCTACACAACGATGGTCAGACCCTTAATAACATATGCTGCTGTGGTCTGGTGGCCTAAGGTCACCCAAAAGACCGCGAAAAGCAAGTTAGATAGGGTACAAAGAATGGCTTGTATTGGGATTACCGGAGCTATCCGGACGACCCCAGTAGAAGCATTGGAAGTCTTTCTCGGGCTGCTGCCGTTGGACTTGCATATTATGAAGTCAGCGGCATTAACAGCATTACGTCTGAAGACAACCAATAATTGGTATGGATTCGGCACAGAGAGGGGGCACAGGGGCATCCTGTCACTGCTATATAGCAGTGTAAAGGAGGCGCAGATGCCAATGGAGGGAATGGGTAGGCTGAAGATGACTGAAAAGTCACACAGAACACTCATTGAAGATGGCCTCACACATGATGTATGTGAGGAAAATGACATCAGTATTTTTACAGATGGTTCATTAATGGATGGCAGAGCGGGTGCTGGAATCTTCTCTAAAGAGTTGGGACTGGCATGCACTCTGAATCTGGGAAGATACGTATCGGTATACCAAGCAGAAATGCTGGGTCTAATGCATGCGCTAGACCATCTACTGGATGGAAACGTGCAAGGTAAGAAAATCTTGCTAGCACTCGATAACCAGGCGGTGGTCTGGCGGCTGCAACAACCTACGGTATCTTCTAAGTTGGCGCTCGAATGTGTTCAGAAACTTAATGGGTGTGCTCGTAGTAATGCGATTACTCTTATGTGGGTGAAGGGACACATTGGTATAGAACAGAATGAAGCTGCAGACTCCTTGGCTAGACAAGGATCTGAAGCTGAATTTTATGGACCGGAACCAGTAGTTGCTCTCAGCAGCGGGACGGTGAAGGCAAAGGTCGAAGAGTGGATAAAGAAACTTCATCTCACGAGATGGGAGAACTTATCTACTTGTAGACAGGCAAAGGCTTCGTTGAGGCTATCAAAGGGCAGTGAATCGGGGAGGGCTCTCAGTCTAGGACGAATGACTCTAAGCTGGTTGACTGCATTAATAACTGGGCATGGCAATTTCAGGTACCACCTCAGCAAGATGGGTCTTGTTGATGGGGAGGATGCTGATATTTGCAGATTATGCATGGAAGAGGCAGAGACAGCGGCGCACATAGTGTGCCAGTGTCCTGCATTGGCAAGCAGGAGGATGTCCACACTGGGTCGCCAATTTATTGATGAATTCGAAATGTGGAACATACCCCACAAAGAGATGCTTGAAATAACGCGTGATGTTATTATGAGGAAGGAAGTAGAAGAATTCTGCAACCGAACAAATAATTAACACACGATTTGAGGGACGAAAAGGGACCCATATAAGTGGTCTGATTCGGCTAATCCCTAAATTTATAATAATGCCTATAGCTTAAAAGTCAATCATTGCGTCTCAATTAACAATGTCATAATTATACATATATATCAAAAAAAATAAAAAAATAAATATGTGGCTCTTAAAGCCCCAAAGGACTCATTGGCCGAGCTTCTCTTCCATTACTGTTGTGCGTCTTAAATTTGGACAGTATTAGAAGGGACCTACTTATTTTAGCCGGTTCCGAACGGCAGAACACTTGTGACATCACTTTTTCTGAGCTTTGTCACAGAGTTCTTTAAGAAGCTTTTTCATGGCAAGTTGTTACTGTCGGAAGAATTGCCAATTGCTTGCCGACAGGTGGGTACCATTCGAAAGAAAAATCTTTTCGGTATTAAATTTGTTATGCATCAGCCGGGGATTGAACCACGACCTACAGATCAGAAGGCGAACACACTAACCACTGAGCTACGGCACCCACACATATATACCAACTCGTATTAAAATACAAATGCAAACAAATCAACATACATATATACTAAATATATATTTTAATATATGAATTTTGTGCAAAAATTTAATTAAAATTATCAGCAGGATGAGAAGCTTCCATGCTCTCACCCTTTCTTAATGCATAGTACGTTACCTATAACTTATATTCTTATAATACAAGTACTTTCAATATAAGGTTAGAAACACGTTGCATATTATGAATACGTCACGTATACTCATACTATTATATATATAATATGATGGCTGATAAGTCCATGGTAGCCGCCTTTCTATTTCCAAACATGCGAATATTACTCAGAGTTAAAATATTTCAATCCAATACAGAAGTTATTCATTGTTGAGGAATTCATCAAATTGTATTTTTCGCAAGAGTTTTAAAATTTGGAGCATTATTGGATCAAAGACCAGAAACTATGTTAAGCAATAAATTAATTTTTGTTAAATAAATTCATTTATGACAAACTTATCACAGTGGCCTCTTAATATACACGTACAACCTCAAGGTTATTGTTAGATGTTCATTTCAACCAAAGACCTTTAAAATTCAGACACATACGCATACACTTGTGTGTGTACTATATTACATGAAATGATATAGCTTAATTAATAATAAGCAATTCGAACTAGGCAGTTATACTGTATATGTACATGTGTGTATATATAATATTTATGCCAAAATATGCTCATATACGAATACGAAATAAATAATTATTTATCGTAAAATTTGTGCACGTGCATTTGTATGTACAAGATATGCACATATATGAAATAATAATCATAATTCTTGGGGAAAAACGCCCACGCACAAACATACAGACATATATACGACGAGTATAACCATTCAAAAGAAATCAAGTTATATTATAAAGATAAATATATTTCTACACTCGCTCACACACACACATATGTACATTAATAATGTATATATAAAAATTCATTAAAATCACAACAGAAATTATCCCAGTCAAAATATGAACACATTCATACGTATCATATCTATTTTATCTTCATGCCATGTGAACTTTTATTTACATATATAGGTTTTGTATGTATGTATATGTGCATGTTTGTGTAGGCAATATATTTTTAGGCGCATTTTTATGTTTTTGTAACTAAATTCCAACGGAAATATATATTTATGTATATCTGAAATATGTTACCAATCACAACATCAACAATTGTATACAAAAAAAAAAGAAAAATTAAATAAATAAATAAATGAAATACTTCTTCTTCCTCAGAGAAGGGGTTTATGGGAGTGACAGCGAGCGATGACTAGAGACTAGATGAAACAGTTTGCTCAGTATGTGTTTCCATCGTAAGTCGGTACAATATAATTTTGATTATGTCTTATTAGAATATACATAAATGTGTTTACGTGTATCTATATATCATGTGTGGTTTCATCTTATGCTCTATGCCCCCCTATTGACGCCGCAGGCAAAGATATCATGTACACCACTGCGAGCTGAAAACGAAAGAAAACATTATATCAAATATACCAAAATATTGTATATACCATGTAGCGCAAAAATAGAATAACACTTACCTAACTTTTGCTGTCTTATAAGAAAAATGTTTAATGCTATCAGTCTTCTAGTCTTCATTTCACCAATCTTAATAAAAGTTCATCATGGAATCCCGAAGAAATTCAATATATGTTACATCGTTTAGCGGAGAATGAAAATTTTACATTTTTCGCAGTAGGTTAAACTTATAATTCGTCCCACGAACTCAATAACTAAATACGAGGCTGACAGTCCAGTGTTACTCCAATTTTTTAATAACCTTTCATTCGGTAAAATACAGCACCGAAGGCGATAAAATGATTACCTCCATGCAGCAGCACAGACGAAAACTATGTCTCTGATCATCATCATCATCATCATCACTTCCTGTATCTCCCACTGGTGCATAGGGCCTCTATAAAGCATTTCCACCTGGTCCTGTTTTTTGCTAGCATCTTCATTTCCATCCATGATTTCCCACATTCATCGATTTTTTTTTTTTCTAATGTTCTTCTCACGTAACCTTAGGGCGGCCCCTTTTGGGGCTGCCTTGCGGGCTCCAATCAAGGGCTTGTCGGCAAACCTGCGTTATGTCTTTTCGCAGTGTGAGGCCTAACCACCACCATTTTCGGAGTTCAATATAATTGGCCATTGGTTCAAGGTTACATTTTTTGTACAGGTCATCGTTGCTGATGCGGAGGCATCTGTTAACAAAGCTTTGAATTTTTCCAGAAAGTTGCAAGCCTATCCTTATATGTGGAGCTGAAGCCTTGTTAATTTCTATCTCATATGAGAGGATGCTTGGAGCTTATGAGAAAAAAGTCCTGCACAAGATTTTCAGATCTATTTGCGTTGGTGACAACCATAAGCATAATGAGCTGTATGTTGACATTGACATAGATAAAAAAAAAATATATGGCACTTAAAGCCTCGAAGGGCTCATTGGCCGAGCTCCTCTTCCATTACTGTTAAAAAAAAAATAAATAAATATGTGGCACTTAAAGCCCCAAAGGGCTCATTGGCCGAGCTTCTTTTCCATTACTGTTGTGCGTGTTAAATTTTGGACAGTATTAGAAGGGATCTACATATTTTAGCCGGTTCCGAACTGCAGAACCCTTGTGACACCACTTTTTCTGAGCTTTGTCACAGAGTTCTTTTAGAAGATTTTTCATGGCAAGTTGTTACTGTCGGAAGAATTGCCAATTGCTTGCCGACACGTGGGTACCGTGACGTAGATAAACTCATCAAAACTCAGCCGCTATGCTGTCTCGGTCATATCGAGCAAAAAGAAAAACAAGAAGCCAAAAAGATTTTATCTTCGGAACCCGCTGGTGGACACAGACCCTACCAAGGAGGGAACAATTATTAGAGAACCTACTAGCTCCTGGTATTTCTAATTTTGCACCAATGACCAAAGAAGAAAAGGGCTGGCAAATCATACTATAAATAAAAAAAAAAATAAAATAAATATGTGGCACTTAAAGCCCCAAAGGGCTCATTCGCCGAGCTTCTCTTCCATTACTGTTGTGCGTCTTAAATTTTGGACAATATTAGAAGGGACCTACTTATTTTAGCCGGTTCCGAACGGCAGAACACTTGTGACATCACTTTTTCTGAGCTTTGTCACAGAGTTCTTTAAGAAGCTTTTTCATGGCAGAAAAAATCATACTATATTCTGGAATAATTTATGAAAATAGTTTGAAAGTAAAAATATGGCTGATCCAAGTATGACTGCTCACATTTGTGCTATTTTTAAGGGATATATAGCGATATCATTCATAATAACGTTGCAGCTCCTCTGAGTGGCAGCTTCAATTAACCAATAATGCTTGATAGTCGCTACAATAGCATTTTCATCCACAAACCTAAGAGAAGCGGTAATGTTTTTGAGGCTTTTTTACTGTTGCCTGTTGTCTATAACTTCATTTACTTGTGCCTGATGGAACATTCAATAATTGTGGCCATATGTAACGAGTGAAATAAAATAGACCAGTTTCTGTCGTATTCTTTCACATACACCAGTTCGTCATGTTAGAAAATATATGGTATTTGTACACTTTGTTAAGCTACATCGAAATAGTATAGTAGTAAAAATAATAGGAGTAACAGCATGCTACTGTTACCATTTAGAAATCAGGGCACAGGAACTCCATTTCCGTAAATATCTGCAACATACTTTTTCACATTCATACACGCATACACCCACACAAACACACACACACACACACACATGATTTCCTACATATCCATACTCATCATCATTACTAACGCCACAACCAGCATGCCATTAAAATGAGAATCATGTGGAGAGAGCCTATGCGTACAGGTGAAGGTGTATGTATAAATTTAAATGTAGCACTTTAATACAAATGAGGAGTAGGTAACTGTAACTGTGAGTGAATATCATACCTACCTAAAACAAGAAACCGAATGAATTGTGCGAATGACTGAATGAATGAATGAATGATATTATGTACGTGCAATTGTCATTGAATTTTGTAATTACATACATTTGCATATATGGTGAACATACTTTGCGATGTCTTTGCTACATATAAACCACTATGTGAGTAGAAAAACAAAGCAACAAAACAAAAACAACAACAAGTAGTAGCAACATGTAACACAGTTTTACATGATTTGTCAATAATTATGCTGTTTTTGTTACTGCCTTTAATAATATTTACATATTGTACAATATATGTACTATATAATACATATATACTTATCTGAACTCAAGATCCTTTAGGTCGCGGTCCTCATAAATCCTATAACAATCTTTGTACTTGCATATATACTTGCCATCACGACTTTGATGATGATGATGATGATGATGATGATGATGATGATAATAATAACATTGATGTTAATATTGGTTAAATGAATATATATTGTACATACATATGCCTCCTTCAAGATATAATAGCAAAAACAATAACAGTTTGGATTTTGAATTAAAAGAGCAACTTCGTCGACTTTAAAGATAGTATCCACTTTAATTGATAAATTGACCGCACATATAATTGTCAAAAATTCGATACTACTTTTTTTTCAATAATATCATCAATTAGCTGAACCTAAATCTAAGGAAAAATATAAAAATACTTTGAATTTGCAAAATTTTTCGCTTACTATATTTGGAGTTGAGAGGAGTATTTTTACAGTATACTCTACATTTAGGTTCAATTAAGTATTTCAAAAAGAATATTATTTTGTAAATATTTGTACATTTGCATTACTTTAGCAAATTTCCCAGCTCCCCAGCTCCCACCTTATGTACGCTACTAGTACGCTAATAGATATGATACAGACTTGAGGGCCATTTAAATCATTCTTTTTAATGGAAGAACCCCTTTTTCAATTAGGAAATTTTTTTTTTATATTTTGCTTCTTTTTTTTTCAAAAATATCTATCTACATAATTTCCTACAGCTCTACAAAATCATACTTCAGTTTTTACACTTTCTATACAAAAGCTGACACAAACTAAGTAAACTGTTTTTAATAGAAATAGGAGGTTAAGCATTTTACTGTAGGACGAGAAAAGAAAAACATACCTATACAAAATTAACATTCATGCAAGGGTGGCTCGAAAGACAATTAGTTCAGAGTGCCAGTAAAAATGATGCAAAATTTCAGCATTTTTTGAAAAATAGTAATGCAGCCATATTTCAAATGCCACCAAGTGCCAACAAAACAAAAGTTCCTGATTTTTTTTAGTTTGCCACCGTTTTGTAGACATGAAAAACTATTCATCTAATTTGAAACTCAATGAAAGAAACAACTCTTTTTGCACAAACCAACGCAAATAGGTCCAAAGATGTTGCGTAGGTCTTTTCTCTCGAAAACTCCGAGCATTCTCTCATCTGAGGTGGAAATTGTCCAAGCTTCGGCGCCATATGTAAGGACAGGCATGATGAGAGACTTGTAGAGTGTGGTTTTCGTTACTCGAGAGTAGGTCCGACTTCACAATTGCTTACTTAGCCCAAAGTAGTACCTGTTAGCAAGAGTTATCCTACGCATGATCTCCAGGCGGACGTCGTTACTTGTGTACTGATACTGGTTCCAAGTAGATAAAGTCCTTTACTACTTCAGAAGCGTAGTTATCAACAGTGACATGATGTCCAAGATACCGGGACTCTTTATTTATTGATACTAGGTACTTCGTCTTGCCCTCATTCACCGTAAGACCCATTCGATGCGACTCTCTTTCCAACCCTGACAAAGCCGCACTGACTGCTCGCGAGTTGATACCGATTATGTCAATATCATCATCAGGAATACCGAACTCAGTCATTGTTGTGTAGAGATAATCCCTTCCTGGACCTTCGTAAGCGGCATTATAATCAACATAGTAGATGGTGTGTGTCAATCTGATTTTCTTGGGTCTTCTCCAGCATTTGGCGCAGTGTGAAAATCTGGTCGATAATAGATTTACCATGTTTAAAGCCACACTGATAAGGTGCAATCAGGTTGTTAAGGATAGGCTTCAACCCTTCACACAGTACGCTCGATAGGACCTTGCATGATATGATAAGAAGACTTATTCCACGGTAGTTGGCGCAAATTATGGGGTCTCCTTTCATATGTACGGGACAGAGAACACTGAGACTCCACTCATTAGGCATGCTTTCATCCGACCATATTCTGCTTATGAGGTTGTGCATGCTGGTGAGCAGCTCATCGCCTCCGGTCTTAAACAACTCAGCAGGCAGGCCATCAGCACCTGCAGCTTTGTTGTTGTATATATACATACCAAAAAATATGACCAAATGATCTTCTTGAATTTTAAGAAATTGTTACACAAAATTTCAATATTCAGAACCCTGCTCACTGCACTGTCATTTCCACACTATTCTAAACCAATCTACGAAAAATAAAAAGATTTTCGAACCACCCTAATACATACATCACATCACAAAAATATGAATTTTTTATATGTATTTGATGTTTTTCTCCTCCTACTTTTTTTTTGTTTTTTTTTTTATCCCAATAAGATAATCATTTTGGGCTTTTTTGTTCTTCTTGTTGTTGATGTTAGTTAGATACTTATTTAAAAGGCCAACAAATAAGTATTTAGGTGCCTACGTACATGTTCTATATATGGCCGATGTTTATGATGAAAAACACACAATTTGTTACAAGGACGATGGAAATACAATATCGCACCGAGAGTTCATTCTATCCTGCCCGACTCATAGCAGATATATGTACTTTGTTTCTTCAACTTAAAGCAATATGTATATAGTTGGTGATACATGGACATACTTATGCATATTTATGTTCAAACACATGCCATACATAAATGTGTACATAAGTAGGCACATATGTATGTATGTGTGTATTAATCTATATTCATACATTGCTGTTAAAAGGAAAACTTTGTACACAGTTGTTAGTCAACAAAATCAAAATCATTTACAAAATATAAAAAAGAGGACAGTTCTAAATAGAAAAAAAAGGGGTACATACCGAGTATTTGTGTTTATGTGCCATGTCATGTCATACTAATACATGGACTCAAACAAAATTCTTCATATATAGAGTGCATAAAAGATATCGCTTTTTCATATAGAATACATTTGTGTCCATTGATTTAGATTCTATGAAGTATTTATAATGTTGTAACAGTTTGTTCGTTGTAATTTTTTTTTTATTTTTCTTCAAAATTCATTCACACATTTATTTTTTCATGCATTCACTCAGTTTTTATACCATGCAATATGCATGGTATATTCATTTCGGTCAGATGTTTGTGTCCACTTGAAGGAATCTCCGTAGATATAGACATAGATATATATTCGTGATCAGCGTCGATTAAATTTTCGATTTAACGATGTCTGTCCGTCCGTCCGTCCGTCCGTCTGTCTGTCACCTGGCTGGTTCGCACGATAACTTGAGTAAATATTGAGCTATTTCGATGAAATTTGGCATAAGTAATCTATGATCCAAGAGTACGGAGGGGATTGATATTGGGCATGATCGGTCAATAACCATGCCCACACCAAGCATTCAAAGCGACTAACCTCGAAATTTTCAAAATCTTTAACTTGCTATAACTCACATAATATACCACTTGGGACAACAATATTTGGCACATAGACTTATATTATACTACTATATAACCTCGCCAAAAGTGGTTGAGCCACGCCTACTTTTTAGTGTAGCTCTCATACAAAGTGTCTGTACTTCTTTTAAATTGAAACAGCTGTAACTTCTACAATCTTCTGTTCAGAATAACCATAATTGACACTTAGATTAACATGGTAGTCGGAAATAATTTGGCAGAAAATCAGTGTGCCACGCCCATTCCTTTTTGGGTCTCCCATACAAAGTTGCGGAAATTAAAAAAATGTTACCGGTTATAACTTGCAAACTATTCAGCGTAGAATAACGAGATTTAAGGTGTGGATTAGTATTGTACGAGCAACTAGGCTCACAGAAAATGGGCGCACCACGCCCATTGTTTATCGTAGCCCCCATACAAATTTTAAATTGAAACAGCTGTAACTTCGGCAATCTTCTGTTTGGAATAACCATAATTGACACTTAAATTAACATGGTAGTCGGCAAAAATCTGGCAGAAAATCAGTGTGCCACGCCCACTCCTTCATGAGTCTCCCATACAAAGTCGAGGGAATTAAACTAAAACTTAAACTCCATAACTTACAAACCATTTAGCGTAGGACAAGGTGTGGATTGATATTGAAAAATTAATTAGATATACCAGAAAAAGATACGTCACGCCCACTTTTTATATAGCTTCCGTACAAAGTCTCGGATTTATCTTAAACATTAAAACAAGGCTTGAACAAAGTAGTGGAAGAAAAGGATGGATATACGAGCAAACTTTTTATATATACCTCTACATATGCAGGGTATAATTTGGTCGGCCCCAGCCGACTGTAAGGAGATTTTTTCATACATATTTACTCTACTAGGTAAGTATGTTGGTACGTAATTTTTGTTTTTCCTAATTTCTTACTATTATTTTTATTATATGAATTGTTCTTATTGTTATTGTTGTGTAATAGCACACATTAAGTACAAATACAAACTAATAAAAAATAAAAAATAGAAAATAAGGAACAAATACTATCTGAGTAAAGAAAAAAAATTCAAAAATTAGGCTAAATTGTTTTTCATTCACTCATTTATGAACAAGAGTACATGAGCTCATATTCTACTCACACACATATGCAACAACGGCTTAGTAAGCAAAGTAATAAGAACAAAATGGAAGAAGAAGAAGAATAACAATAAAGATTATATCCGTTGGTGTTTTGGTCATGATCCAAATGCAAAATGTATATAAACAAAAGTAAAAGCAAGAAACAAAGGCATACAAATTTATATAAACAATAAGGTAACCATTGCCAAGTATGTAGATATATTAGAGCGGCTCAACTTTTGCTGTCCACAAATCATCCAGTGCAAAAAGTCGACGAATAAATCTAACTTAAACCCAAGAAAACATAGATCTGAAATCAATTTTGATCCTTTGCAAAATACATACCCATGTATTTACTTAGAATTATTTGTAGATTGTTTTTTTCTTTTATTTGTCCACTTTTTCCTTTCGATCAGTTGAACCCGCTCTAATATATATTGCATAGTCATGTATTTTTGTATAATAATATGTAAATACAATACAAATAAAATGGAAAGTGATTTGTGTTCCACTTTCAATTGTTCTTTATACGTTACACTAATAGCTCAAAAGTGCAGATGCATACATCCATATCCAAGAGAAGGTAGAGTGGCATTCATAATGAGTCAACTAGAATCAGGGCATAATTAATTAAACTATCTTAGTAGGTAACTGATTTAATGGTAAACATGGGCAGCTCCAGGTCTTTTTTTAAACGCTAATATGAACGGTGGATTGATTTTTGTTCGCCAGGATAAATAAAACTCTCCAGAGGTATATTTTAAGCATTATAATAATACGAGGGTGGATTGATAATGAAGCTACCTAAGTAGGAAAAAAACATTTTTTTTTTTCAAAAACCATTTATTTCTCAACATAGTCTCCTTTTACTTCGGCACACTTAGTAAGACGATATTCCAACTTTTTTATACCATCTGAATAATACGATTTCGGGAACCCCTCAAAATA
Source organism: Megamerina dolium (assembly GCA_963854835.1). Taxonomy (NCBI): domain Eukaryota; kingdom Metazoa; phylum Arthropoda; class Insecta; order Diptera; family Megamerinidae; genus Megamerina; species Megamerina dolium. The sequence goes on from OY978529.1 coordinate 57,372,147, forward strand.
CGCGTTAGTTTCGGTAATCACTTCTTCGTTTGAGCTGAATCTTTTTCCTGCGAGCCATTTTTTCAAGTTTGGAAACAGGAAAAATTCACTAGGAGCTAAATCTGGACTATAAGGTGGATGATCAACCAATTCGAATTCGAACTTCAAACGACAACAACAAATAAACTAATCGATGAATTTGGGTGAAATTTCAACAGCTGACGTTAGATAGATCGCAATTTCCAAAAAAGAAGTTTTTGTGTTTGTGCTGCCTTTTTCGTACTTAGGTAGCTTCTTTATCAATCCGCCCTCGTAGTTAATGTCTTCTAATGTAGTCCGCGAATCATACGATATATTTTTGTACATATTTTGTTTGCAGCATTTTTCCGGATTTCCTTGCTTGTGTTGGATAGGTTCAAGGGATAGACGACGTTTTACGTGTAGCATTCGAAATTCTTTCAAAGAAAGTTTAGAAGATGTTAAAAGTTCATCAATTTGTGCACAAATTGCTGAGCTTATCATAATAATTCCGGTTAAACGATTTTCGTGGCAAGACATCGTACAATCCTTTCTCCGCATAAATTAAATTTATAATCAAATTCATACTACATCTAATATCAGGACAAATACTGTAATCTGGCTGAATTTTCATTTTTATTGCTCAGAAGTTGTACGTGGAAGATGCACACGATAGGTGGATTTGCAATATTTTTAATATTTCCAACGCCGCTATGAGAAAAACTCTTCAATCAAAACTTTACATAATTCGCAATATTCAAACAATATGATTTTTTAAGATGTGTCGCTATCGTAGGTAATCAAAAAAGTGTATTTATAAATGTTCGGTAGGTACAATAAATACTGATTGAACATACAATATTTATTGGTGTGAGTGTATGAATGTATTTAATAGAAATAGCTGATGTATAGTCAAAAAGGAAATGTGATATTGCACTTCATTAAACATATTATACAGGCAGCAACATTGAACCAACCAACCAACCAATCAACATCCGGTCACTTGCCGGATGTGTATGAAAAATATCAACGATCAGAAAACATAGCATTACTATTGCCATCACATATGTTAACCAATTCAGTTCAATTTATTAATAGTTCTTTTTTTTCACTTAAAATATACAAATAGCTATCTATCTCTATATTTATTAAATGGCAAATTTAATTTCTGTCAACTAGTAATGTATAATACAGCGGTCAGTATGTTGGACATAAGACCCGAGAGTCGAGTTACCGAACTTGACTGTATGTCTTCTGATGCGAGAGCTCTGTCTGACAAGTGCCAGCAAACATATCCTAAGTTCTTTCAAGCTTCTTATCCAATTAAGGCGATATAAGGTATGCATCTCAAAATTATGGGCACTGATTTACAATATTTTTGTTATTATTTTTGTATTTTCAAATAACTGTCAAAATATTAATGTGATTAATGAATATTTTGCCGTGTTTTTTTTTTTCTTTATGTGGGAGGCCATTTCAATAAATATTACCGTATTCCTTTTACTTTATAAACATATATTTTAAGGCAAGCATGCCATGCAATAATCTATTTTGGACAAAATGAACATACAAACCACCAAAAAGAGGAAAAGTCACGTCTTTTGTTTCTACTGTATTCTGTATTTTCTATGTTATCACTGAGAGTTGTAAATGTAATATTTGAGTTTTTTTTTGTCTTAACTGTATATATATATGCTATTGATTTTTTGATTGTTTTTTTTTCGTTTTCTCACCTCTAAAATCATTAATTTTCGTTCTTGCTTTCGCTTTGTTGTTTTTTTTTAAGCTTTCGCCTATTTACTTCTCTTAACAACTCGTGAATATTCTACAAAATTATTTAGAAACGTGGCAAAGATATATTCATGTCAAATATTTTACATATTTAGATAAATAAATGTCTAATATTAACGCGAAAATAATATTGCTGCCACAAATTCCACTGTTGATCGATGAATATATGCTAACTGAAACTTACTGGTTGGTATCAGTCATCGTCGAATTCTTTTGAACATTAAAAATATTACAACTTCCAAAAAAAGAGTACGGTTATGATAATTATCAACTAGATGGATTTGGTTTTTGGCATACGCTTAGAACCATGAGAGTAAATTCGTTGGATGGAAATACTATTTATTTTGTGTTGTTCAAAATTGGAATATTATGATAAATGATTCAAAATTGTCTAGAGATGTATCATACTGAGATATATACTAGTTTTTTTCTATGTAAAATTATGTATTACCTTGCCAATATGGCAAGGATATCAGAAGAAATTTATTTATAATAAGTTTGTTGGCTTACATTACTTTACACTTTCCATTACACAAACAACACAACACAAATTATATATATAGAAAGTATACCGAAAGTACGCAAATGGAAACCTATCAGAAACTTTCAACACCTTTGGACTAATTTTATGGGGCTGTAAAGTCAGGTCATTGCTTCGCTTTTATGGAACGAGTCATACTCGAATACTGGCCTGTGGTAGCGTAGACCCACCTTTCATAATCAATAAAGAGTTTTGAGTTTCGATCACAAAATATGTTTTTTTATGAATAAACAAAAAAGCACCAACAGATTACCCACCCTGTACTTATATAGTCAGTTCGCAAGGTGTTGTATTGTTGTATAGTTTTGTAGTTTTACAACTGTTCTATCAGCATAGTTACCGTTTCACATACAAAATTTGAATAGCATCAATGTTTATTGAGTGTGCTATTCCAAAGGTAGAAAAAGAAAAAAGGAAACAACAGAAGCAGAAAAGAAAATAACAAACACATTAGTTTGACGCTATAAGAAGCCAGTTTCTGGCATTATATGGAACAGGCAAGAGGTGTATTTTACAATTGCTCTACCTCTACTAATATACCTTGATTCCGTAGTTTAATTTCACTTGTCCATTACTAAATTCAATATTTATTAACGGCAAGAACTGCTATAAAAAAATTAATGCCAACAACCGAAATCACATTCTTGTAGAGATCATTTTAACGTGATTAGCGACTCCCAAACTTTTAAGAAACAGCATTGAATTTATTGGTTTGTTCACTTACGTTTCCAGTAAAAACTTGCAACAAGAAAGTAGAAGCAACATTGAAAAATATGTTCTTAAGAACAGTAATTTTTAAGAAGGGCTTTGGGAACGGAAAACCCCTAAAAATTATCGCGTATGCAGGTAACTGATTGATTTAGACACTTGTTATATTTTATATGCTGCAAATTATTACTAGTAGAAATTTTGCTAGTAGACATATGCAGCTACTTTTTTCTCCCTTATTTTTACGCTCTCGTTTTTGCTGTCGTTGCACGTGAGTACGTCGAGTACGTGAACACTTTACTAGTAAAAACTAGTAATAATTGTTAATAATTTGTCTATTGTCTACTTAATGAATAACAAATTTTTGAAGCTGATGATCTAATTTATCATTTAAATATTTATTCGTAATACGAAAAAGTATTGATAGTTCAATATTGGAGCGATTACAATTATTACAATAAATTATAAATGAATTTCTTTTCCCGCTCAAATTAATTTTAAACAATCGATAAACCTCGATAAATGTGTGAAAGAATTTTTCACTAGCAGATTTCACTATTGAATCAAAACGAAAACCAGTATTTCTATAATAATCAGCTGATAGTCAGAAAACTTATAACATCGACAACGAATTGTTAATATAGTATTATTATTCTTATTACATTCGAAACAGTTTCTTATTGTACGAAAAATAAAATATACAAATTGTGTTTTGATGTTCTTTAATTTAAAAAACATAAACTGTATCCACTACATAATTAATAGGAAATGGTAAATGTCATCAAAGGAGTACTTGTGGAATGGTAAGTACACAAAAACAATATAAACAAAAATTGTAATTCACTATAATGTATTATAGCTCCAAATAATCTAAATCATCTGGAATACCAAATGCCAATTCTAGTTCACTATCTTCTTTACCAAATTGCCTTTTAATCCACATTTTCGTGGCAAAAATATTATCTGTCCAACGATTAACAGCTTCCAATATTTTCTAAACATACGTGACAATTAGATAAAAATTTAACTTTAAAAACATTTCTGATACCTTTATATCATTTTTCTTAGCTTCTAGTTCATCATAATCGAGTTCACCGATAGTAGTATTGGCTCGCTGTTGCAGCAACATTTTTTCCTTCTTCAATTCATCAATTTCACGTTCTAGTGTTGCAACCGCATCTGCATCATCTGCAATTACAACTTCTTCTAATTGCTTCTTTGCATTTTCGATTTTATGCTCCATCTGAGTATTGGCTTTTTCACATTCTTCCAAAAGGTGTCTTGTCGCATTAAGTGCTTCACTGTTGATTGTAAATTTACAAGATACTTGAAAAAATACGGATATGTTGTAAATGTTCAACCTAGGAAATGCCCAAAAGTATAGTGTGCCACCAATTTTCTCTGAACGTACTTGACCCATGTCGACCAATTCCTGTAGGGCAACTTTAACCGACTGCATAACAATACCTTTCTCTTGGGGCGCACGTCGTTCCAAGTCTTTCAGCTGAAAGACATCGCATGTTTCATGGAAGATTTCTAACATTTTAGTGCGCTTTTCTTCCGCTGATAGTGGTTTCTTTCTCGACATTTTTCTAGATTTATTAAAAGAAAAAATCATATTTTTTGTAATTACAGCGATCCTGCTATGAAACAATTTCTATTGCATCTTGATGAAACATTGGGATTGGGACGTAAATTTATCATACAAGATTTGGATGAAAGTCATCTCTTCATTTCCACAGACATCGTTGAAGTATTGCAAGCTCGTGTCGATGATTTAATGGATCGCATCAGTTTTCCACTGCACGAAAAGGAACCTTAAATATTTAAATTTTGCAAACCGTATACATCATACATAAACAACACTACAAAATGACCGGTCGCGAATCTAACCGCATCAAAGATGCTGAAAAGAAACGTGTACTTGATGAGGCAGCACGTCAGAGACGCGCTCGTAAAGCTTTAGAGGCATTGGAACAAGATAATTTCCATGAAGATCCCCATGCCGACTTGGTTATGTCGAAAAAGGTGCCCAAATTTCACGATAGTTTAAAGAGTACCAAAGAAAAGAAATCAAAACGTAAAGGTGCCGAATATTATCGTGCGAAATACCGAAAGAATTTTCAGCAATTGCTCGAAGAGGAAAAGCAACTTCATCCGGAGCCACCAAATTATATGAGCGCACTAGCGCTACCGTCTAAGAAGCCACCGCGACATTTTTGTGCAGTTTGCGGGAATTTCTCCAAATATTCCTGCACCGCATGTGGTACGCGGTACTGTTGTATACGCTGCTTAGGGACGCATCAAGACACACGTTGCTTAAAATGGACAGCATAGGATAATTACTTATGATTACTTACATTAAATTTATTGTATATTGTATGGATTACTTTTCAATTAAAGCGCGTAGTTTGTATAGATTATTTGACACTTATCTATTGCATCTGCTGCCATCTGGTGGTACGCTAACTTCAACATCAACTCTGATTGCCAATAGACATTCGAGAAAAATAAAATACTGGTTTCGCTTTTTCATAAGTTCTTTTATCTACCGAAATATAGGGTTGATATGACACTTCTAAATTATCTATTCTATGACAACGTTGGCCAGAATTGAAAAACTTCCAGCTGAGAAGGCTGAAGATTTCAATTGTGAGTTTTGTAAATCGCAAAGAATTGTAATTAATTAACAAAGAATAATTTATTTGTGCAATATTACTGAAGCAATTAATTATGGCTGCTACTATAAGATTATTACAGGCGCAGGTAAGTGCGAATTTCAGTAAGAACACCAACATTTGCCGCCATGAAATAGAGCAGCGTAATATCTCATTAGATAATCTTGAAGTAACCAAATTGCATAAATATTTATTTATATTACAAATTGAATAAGGATTTTTCTATTGAGAATTGAACAATTCTTGGAATATCAAATCGGGTTTTCTAATTTTTACAATACGTTTCTAACCTCAATGTGTGAGGACGGACTGTTATCTAACCAGTGCAAAGTTAAAATTTGCACTTCTGATTCGTGCTGCCAATGCCATTAGAGGGGTGGGTATGAAAATATAGGATAATGAACCAATAAAATCAGCTCATTGTAATTTAAGACATTTAAGTAACACCTATAACTCTATAATATAACTATTGGAGTGTTCTTGATAATTCTGTGTTGACCTATAATCGTCGAAGTCAATGTCAAATTGTTTATGGGCATAGCCAATTAATTTCGTTTTTGTTTTCTATTTATATTATTCTTTTAATTTTGTGTTTGTGTTCTATAATTATACATCAAATAGAAGAAACCTCTCACATTGATCAACAAAAGTGCAAGTATTAATGAATAATGCTAATGATGTTACAACAACAATTCAAAGTGCAGTCTATTATTTATTCCTTGTTAAATTGTAATTAAATTGCGGTAATGTTTGTCACAAGACTTTGCTCACGCTTTAATCTCTTATCACTAGTGTAGTATTTATTATTTACCTTGGTTTCATAACACATGTGTATGTGAGAACATCCCAGAGTAATAATTATACATATGAAAATGTATTTTGTATACCAATGACTAATTGAACTACCAGAAATGAGCGTGGCATTCATTATTATGCGCATTTCCTTTAATATGCACGTTGACTCGTATGTACAAATACAAAGAGTAAATAGAGTAATTTAAATAATAAAAGTTAAAAGCGTGGCTGCGACAACTTATTAATATGTACACACATATTATTTATCAAGAGTTTTTAATTTATTTCAGGTGCGCAAAGCGGGTCAATATGGTATTGATATACATTCGCGTCAATTTCATGCCTCTTGTTATACAGCCTCAAAGGTGGCTATGTCGAAATTCGACAGTGATGTCTACCTACCTTATGAGAAATTGGAGAAAACTCTTGGTGTTGTGAAAGGACGCTTGAATCGTCCACTAACGTTGTCAGAGAAAATTCTATATTCTCACTTGGATGACCCCAAGAATCAGGAAATTGTTCGTGGCACCTCATATTTGCGTTTACGACCTGATCGTGTTGCCATGCAAGATGCCACAGCTCAGATGGCATTATTGCAATTCATCTCATCTGGTTTGAAGAAGGTCGCTGTTCCATCAACAGTGCATTGCGATCACTTGATCGAAGCTCAAATCGGTGGCACACAAGATTTGGCACGAGCCAAAGACTTGAATAAAGAAGTATACAAATTTTTGGCCAGCGCATGTGCCAAATATGGTTTAGGTTTCTGGAAACCAGGCAGCGGTATTATCCATCAGATCATTTTGGAGAACTATGCTTTTCCCGGCCTTCTCATGATCGGTACTGATTCGCATACACCAAATGGTGGCGGTCTTGGCGGCTTATGTATTGGTGTTGGCGGTGCCGATGCTGTCGATGTAATGGCCAATATCCCATGGGAATTGAAATGCCCCAAAGTTATTGGTGTACACTTGACTGGTAAAATTAGTGGCTGGACCTCACCAAAGGATGTCATTTTAAAGGTATGCTTATGTGCTCTCTCAAAATATGTACAAGTACATGAGAACAAATTTGTAAACCCCCATTTCATTCTCTATTAGGTTGCTGATATACTTACTGTCAAGGGTGGTACCGGAGCCATCATTGAATATCATGGAAAAGGCGTGAATTCCATATCGTGCACAGGTATGGCCACAATTTGCAATATGGGAGCTGAGATTGGTGCCACCACTTCTGTCTTCCCATTTAATGATCGTATGGCATCTTACCTTCAATCAACCGGTCGTAGTAGCATTGCTGCTGAAGCCAAGAAATACCAAACAAAAATTCTGTCACCAGATGGTAATTGCGAGTACGATGAATTGATTGAAATCAATTTGGATACGCTGGAGCCACATGTGAATGGTCCGTTCACCCCCGATTTAGCTCATCCTATTAGCAAACTTGGTGAGAATGCCAAGAAGAATGGTTACCCCGTTGATATTAAGGTCGGTTTAATCGGCTCTTGCACAAACTCTTCCTATGAGGATATGGGTCGTTGTGCCAGCATTGCTAATAATGCCATGAAGCATGGTGTCAAATCGAAGATTCCCTTCAATGTAACACCTGGCTCTGAACAGATTCGTGCCACAATTGAACGTGATGGTATTTCGGATGTGTTTGCAAAATTCGGCGGCACCGTTTTGGCTAATGCTTGCGGTCCATGTATCGGCCAATGGGATCGTCAAGATGTGAAGAAGGGCGAGAAGAATACCATTGTCACGTCATACAATCGTAACTTTACCGGACGTAATGATGCAAACCCAGCCACGCATGCTTTCGTCACTAGGTAGGACAATAAATAAATTATTGGTTGTGTTTCGTATATTTAAACTACATTATTATATTGCATGTACAGTCCGGAATTGGTAACCGCACTATCAATTGCTGGTCGTTTAGATTTTAACCCACTCACGGATGAGCTCACTGGCTCGGATGGCAAGAAATTCAAGTTAGATGCTCCCTTCGGTGATGAGTTGCCATCGAAAGGCTTTGATCCCGGCATGGATACTTATGATGCTCCACCAGCTGTAAGCTGTAGTCATATGAACTGTCGTCAGTAGTGTAAATAAATTAATTTCATTTTCTATTACATTAGAGTGGCGAAAGTGTACAAGTCGATGTTGATCCGAAAAGTCAACGATTACAGTTATTGGCTCCATTCGATAAATGGGATGGCAAAGATCTCAACGATTTAACTGTGCTCATTAAAGTGAAAGGCAAGTGCACCACCGATCACATTTCTGCTGCTGGTCCATGGCTAAAATATCGTGGCCACTTGGACAATATCTCGAACAATATGTTCATTGGTGCCACCAATATTGAGAACAATGAAATGAATAAAATCAAAAATCAACGTACCGGCGAATGGGGCGCCGTACCAGATGTTGCACGTGATTACAAAGCGAATGGCATTAGGTGGGTAGCTGTTGGTGACGACAACTACGGTGAAGGTTCGTCACGCGAACATGCCGCATTGGAACCACGTCATTTGGGTGGTCGTGCCATTATTGTGAAATCATTCGCTCGCATCCACGAAACTAACCTGAAGAAGCAAGGTTTATTGCCTTTGACTTTTGCCAACCCAGCTGATTATGACAAGGTACATATATTAATAATGATTTTTTATTTCACTTCATCAAGTTTGTTAATCTTTTATTTAGGTGGAGCCCACTAGCAAAATTTCCTTAGTTGGTTTGAATAACTTGGCACCGGGAAAACCAGTTGATTGCGAAATTAAAAATGGCAACAAAGTTGATAAGATTAAACTTAATCACACACTTAATGAGCAACAAATCGCTTGGTTCAAGGCTGGCAGTGCACTCAACCGCATGAAGGAACTGGCTAGAAACTAAACTACTCGATGTTCCGCATTCTACTCTTGTTTTTTTACCTGCGCCTTTTGCATATTTGTTCCTCGCTCCTTATACGTCCCTATTCAACAGTTTTACTTTTGACTTTTTACATATGATTTTGTATAATTTAACTTAGTATTTGTTTTTAATTTGTTTGTATTTTAATTGATAGAGTGCCGCCGCAGGTCAATTCACAATATACCCTGCCAATGTTAGTTTCAATATTATTTGAAGATATTCTTACTTTTTGAAATTATATGTAAAGAAGAAAAAAAAACGAAATTATATTTTTAACGATATTGTAGAAAAACAAGTAAACACAATGTTATAATTGCGAAAAATACTTACAACCATATATTTACGATTAAAAACAAAAATAAATAAATTTACAAAAGAAAATGTTAATTATTCCATTCTTCGTGCAAGCATACATAAAACCAGTTGCATAACACAACTTTGCACAACGTCGTCCCATTGCGTTCATCTTCGCATCGAGTGAAATTACGAAGAAGAAGAAGCAAAATTATGTTTGATAAAATTTGGTGGAATTTATGTCAATCATGCATAATGTACTCGTATAAATATAAAACATTATTGTTGTTCCAATGTAGAATATGAAAGTTTCAACTATTTAGTAAATATATCGAAATTTATTATTTGAAGCCAATTCTTTTACATATATATATAAACAAAAACATACAAGCATAGAATAAATAAAGAAACAAACAATTACACTTTTATGCTTAATATTATTTGATTAATATTCATAATCAAAATATTGATGATAGAATGGTATTGTAATAGACCGATCCAAACACGCGATACCTGGTATGGAAATACGCTTGTTAGAGTCGTAGTATAGCATCATCTCACATAGACGTGCCCAAACCAAGCCATAATCGAACGCGATTTTCTTACAGTCCATTTTCGGCCGAGTAAGCGCTCTTACTAAACTAAGCAAATCTGGCAAATTTGTAGCAAATTGAAATGGATTGCATCCGGTGCATATTTCATACAATATACAACCAAATGACCATATGTCCGTTTTGAAATCAAACCGTCCGCCTCGCAATACCTCCGGTGCCATATAGTATGGAGTGCCAGCAGCATTCATATATTGTTTAGATGGTGTATGTATGGTCGATATACCGAAATCTGTGATTTTAATGCGTCCCTGTCCGTCGATCAATAAATTCTCCGGTTTCAGATCACGATGTATTACATGTCGTATATGCAAGTACTCAATACCCTTCAGAATGTCACAAAAGTAACGTAATAAATAATGTTTGGATATGGGATATTGACAACGTTTGATCATATCGCGCATAGTGCCATTCGATACGTACTCCATGACAATGTTCACAGTGCCGACATGTACAAAGGAACGATAGAATTTAACGATATTTGGATGATGTAGCTGCGATATGATGTAAACCTATACGTACAATGTTGCAATAGTATATATTGTATCATGATAACCATTATATGTGTATACCTCTTCCAATATCATTTTCATTTCCACCCTTTGATTCTGTACAATAATACGTTTGACACAAACATCATGGGGCTTCTTGCACTTGCAACATCTACACAGGAATACACGACCGAAAGTTCCTTGCCCTAAAACACGTAATGGTCTCAAATTCGAATCACCCAAATCCATGCTGTTTTCTTTTACTCATATTCAATGTAGAAAATATTTATTTGACATATCATTTTAATAACGGTTTAATTTACTGCTAACTGTCGCTGGAGAATGTTATTATGAAAAACCAAAAACAAAAATTTTAGTTGCAAAAACTTGAATGTGAAAATCAACATTTTTAATATTTATTTTTAAATTTTATGTTTACACCTTTCTTTCTATTGTGTTTTTATGCTTTGATATTATTCATAGGAAAATTCATTTTATTATTCATAGGAAAAAACGTAGTGTCACAGTTAAAATTCCCATCTTTTTTATTGCTCCCTTGAAAGCGATCCATGAACGCATTCACGGAAATGCTAAATATGGATAACAACATTTTCGGCGAGACAAATACAATACCACAATAAGGTGTGCAAATTTTTGTTACTAGAAATAATTTTAATTTTATTATTATTTAAAATGCAGCACATAATTTTATATATTTGCTTTATAATATATAATAAATTTTATAACAATTTAGGTATATCATTCATTTTATTTTGTATCTTTCTCCTTCTGATAGTACATATGTAGGTTCACATGCTTGTAAGTTTAGAGCACACTGGGTTTGCAGAAGAAAAGTAGTTTATTTTTTTTACAATTACAATTATTCATATTTAATAAAAACGCACACATATGTATATATTTTTGGACAGACAAAAAAAATATATATATATGTCATTTTAAATAAGAAAATAACAAAAACGATTATAAGCAAAAAATAAAAATAATTAATAAATGTAATATATTATTCAATTGTGATTGCAACCCTGTGTTATGTTCTGATATTTTCCACCATTATTTCAAATAACCCTTTTTTATCGTTTCTTCTGTTGTCTATTTCTTTTTAAACCACCTCGCCGTTACTATTTTGGATTCTAATTACATACATCTATATTATATTCATTTTTATTTCATTTAAATTTATTTTTGTTTTTTTTTTTTATATAATATTTTTTGAATCTCTGTTCATTTAATGTTGTTAACATTTTGTATTTGCTTTGCATTAAATTTTAGTACAATATGTAAAGGGGGTATGAATATTTTTTATCAAGATTGATCAGATTGGTACTAAATGTACGTATTGCCCATTTGACTATATACGATTATGCTTGAGGCTCACCTCTGGCATTATTAGATACTGACTTGTGTGTTTTAGTAATAATAGTAGTAGTAGTAGGTAGGAGTAATAATATGTAGTATGGTAGGTTTGTTTGACCAACCAACCAAATGTAATATGTCGTTTCGTAGTCGTCGTGTATAGTAGGAAGAGTATGTATGATTCGAATGAATGATTTTATTAAGTTTTTTTTTAATATTGCATTGTAATTTTAGTAACGAGAAATAACATAAAAATAATAGGATAATATTAAATTAGGAAAATGCAAACAAACTAAATAAAAAATTATATTTTTTAATTAGTATTTCTCATCAATTGATGCAAATTATTGCGTCAATAAGAACATGTGTACCAACCAAATCGATGCTGCTGATGTCAAAATAGAATTTGCTGCATGGATAATAAATACAATTGGATCATTCAAAGTAATGTTGCCCAATGAGATGTTATTAGTGGTGTTTGAGGTGGTGGTGATAATGGCGGTAGTGTTGGTAATGGTGGTAGTCGTGTATTGGTGTTTATGGTATTGGTGGTGATTGTAGTTGTATTGTTGATATTTCCCATAACGATGTTAGCTACTGTTGTATGCATGTGTTCGGCATCACATCATTCCCATTCCGTTGTACCTGGTGGTTTCGATGTTAAATCGTAAAGCACTCGCGAAATGCCATCCAATTTGGTAATATCATCTACCATCTTCTTAAGGACCTTTTATTTTGAAAATAAATAATAAGCAAATAGTATAACGAAAACTTTACATGCAAAAAGGGTGCAACAATTCAATTTACCAGCAATGGTAGTTGTACAGAACCAGGTACTGCTGGTACACCAGTCATAAAATCATTTGTTATAAACGGTCTTAAAACTATTGATCTGCTATATGATGGTGTGCGATTAATTGGATCTCGGTCAAAATGTATTGGTATAAGAACAATAGGCATTTGTGATATTTTACGATATAGACCAGCTTGCATTAAAATCTGCAATTTAAGAAACATTTCAAAATTACGCTTAATCAAATAATCGATATACATTAACTCACATCATTGGCGACAGCATCAGCTTGTCGGAGCTGCTTCAAAGCATAACTATTGAGCGTAGTGTGTGTAATGTCTGTAATTTGATATTGTACCGGTTCACCAAATATAAAACACACACGATTTACATTATGTAATATGCGCGGTATAAGTTTGGATAAAAACATTAAATCCGGCCAATTTGGTTCATTACTACTGGAAAGACCAACAACATAACTGTATGTTCGTTTATCACCTAAAATTACACACAAAAATTACAAATTAGAAAAAAATCGTTTCAAATTGATATCAAGCAAATATAATATATGGATTAAGATGCATCAAATTATTACAAATATTATGGTTGAATGAAAACCATAATATTTGGATCGTTTCAAGCAAACAATTTGCTGGGAACAGCACGTTGAGCCAAATTTTTGCTCCATACAATTTAACCCACCTTAACTAGGTACATATATTATTTACCTTGTACGCCAACTGAACGCACTGGCAAGACAGTGGCTTGAATTTTTGCAGTCGAAGAAATCCGTATTAGTTCTTTTTGTTCAGCCTCCGTGGTGGCACCAGTAACGCGATTAATTAAAGCATGTTTCTTTTGTAGTTTATTATTATAATCTACTATCACGCGTGCTATGACCTAAACAAAATGGGAAAAACAACATAATTATTAGTTTATTATTATTTTTTTTAATAATTATGAAATACATACTAAAAATCTAAACGTTGATATTGATTATTTTACCTGTGTCTCTGAGTAATCTTTCTCGATAAACGGTTCTTCGGCACACAAAATTCTTATAGCTAAACCAGGTCCTGGGAATGGTTGTCTTTCGACTAATTCAGCTGGCAAACCCAAATCACTGCCTAAATCTCTAACTTCATCCTTATGAAAATCAGCCAAAGGCTCAACAACACGTCCAGCACTACGTAATTCTCTGTATGTAAATCAAATTGATTAAAATTATTTTAAACTTCAAAACACACACACACAACAAACCTTATTAGATCGGTATCATTATGATGTGTCTTAATTGTTTCGGCATTCGTGCTCACCATACTCGATGCTGATTCAATTAAATCAGGTCGTAATGTACCTTGGGCTAGAAGGACATCTTCCGGCTTGAGTTTTAATTCGGCAATAACATCATTTGTTACCTTCACAAATATATCACCGATTATTTTGCGTTTCTCTTCGGGATTATAAGTCTGACATAGCATTGCTGTTTCAACAATTGAAAATTGTCCGGGACGTTTTATTTGTGTAGTACCTTTGAGGAATTGATATGCCTCTTTGCGGACTATTAAATCAATACCGATGTCGCGTAATGATTTTTCAACCTTTTCACTTTCATTCTTACGCATAAAACCTATAATTTCAACAAATTCGATATTAAAACAAAAATCAATATGTATGACTCTCACCATTATCAATGTGAACAGCTATGATTTGACTGGGGCTCAACGCATGACGTAGTAATGCTGCACATACAGTCGAATCAACACCACCACTTACGAGAACCTATGTCAAAATGGATTATGATATCGTCTTTCATTCTCTGTTCATTTTATGTGTAGACTTTTGTCGATACTTACTAAAACTTTATTACTTCCAACTTTCTCCTTGATGTATTTGATGCAGTCCTCCTTTCTGCTACCCATTGTGAAATTTGGTGTCAATTCGCATATATCATAGAGGAAATTTGATAGCATTTGTTTGCCATTAATGGTGAGATCGACCTCTGGATGAAATTGCACACCATATATTCGTAAAACTTCATTGTAAATGGCAGTAATAATGTGGTTTGATGACCAGCCACCAACTTTCAATTTATCACCCACACGCTCAACACTATCACCATGTGTTAATAAAACAGATTGTGTTCGACTGAGACGGCTATTAAGAATTGTAGATAGGTGCATGTACATTTGTTAGAATAAATACGAATTAGTAAATTATTTCAATCTGTAATGCCACGTGTAGCCCAATTCGTATTACTTGACGATATTGGATTGTTCATAGCATCGCTGAGAGTTGATTAATATTGAAGGATTGTATCGGTAATCACATAAAACTATACCAGTGATTATCTTCTTGTCCTTCGCAATTTGTGTAACACATATCAAAACTGCCCGAGAGAAATTACCTGAATAGAGGACATGATGTTTCGATTTCAATATTCTGTTGTCCATCCTCACGTATGTCCTTTCTGTGCACGGTCCCACCAAATTCTTTATTTATCAATTGCATGCCATAGCAAATGCCCAAAACTGGTACTTTTAATTTAAATATATCCGGATCATAGATTGGTGCATCATCTGAGTACACTGAATTCGGTCCGCCCGATATAATGATGCCGCGATAACCATTGGCACGTAATTTAACGGCCGGTGTGTCTAATGGTAGAATATCTGATTCAACCAATAGCTCACGTACTTTACGATCAATTATCTAAATAGAATTAATAAATTAGTTATGCAAAATAACAATACTATTACGAGAGTTAATTTATTACCTTGCCATATTGAGCACCAGCATCTAGTATTGCTACCTTATCATGACGCAACCCATTTTCTGTAGGCAGAAATTTATTTGTAGCGCTCATATTTTTTTCGTTGCAACACTACGAAGAGAATTAATAAAAAAATATACAAGTGTTTATTAATAATTCGAACACATTATTATTTATTTGCTTATGTAGTAGGTACTATGTACCGTGTATAAGTATGAAAGCAATGCAACATGAATGATTCTCCAATAAAATTCATGAACCTGTATAATCGATTTGTACAAAGCGAAATTTGCCGTAATTTTGCAGTAATGAATTAATATTTCTGATGAACATCCTTTGTATGGCGATTGATGGATTACCAACCGGCAATATTTTAAAGAGCCCACGCAGTAACATTCAACATTTAAACGTTAGACCAATTTAAAGATTTGTTCTGATGACAAAGGGACGGTATTTGTGTGTTCGTTCGTTAATTGTATCACAATTATTTAGCAGCAGACTCGTATGCAAGTGAAATACATACTTAAATATATTACACAAATTTTATGTAAATAACAAAACACTTCAAAATTCCTTTCGTATAGTGTTTCTTTTAAAGGCTAGTTAGCGTTAACTCCCTTCCTTAAAGTATATCGTTGTCGTTGTAGTCGTCGTAACACTTGCTACGCGCATCCTTTAATTTTATGCAACTACTTAAAGGCGTATTACAATTGTAGTAATGCAGCCACAATAGAATCTTCCACTCTAGATAAAAAAAAATCACAATACAATAATTCTAATATAATCGTTCGCTTATAAATACGATGAGTGAGTATTCTTTCTTTCAACTGCAATTTGAAACAGAATTGGGGGAAAACATATAAAAAGATAGAAAAATCCAAATGTCATTCGACTTTTCATTTCTTCCCCTTTCCTTTGTTGTATTTATATTATTATTTGTTTTTGTGTTGGTACATTTTTGCATTGAAAATGAAAGATAACTCTTCTTCTTCCAGTTCTTACGGAAAAGAGTGGGTTGTTGAGTTTGTCCAAAACAAGAGAAATACTTGTAATAAATATGAAATGAAATGAGTAGCATTTGCACGTACATATTTACAACTGAAGCATATAATCGTTGCCATTAAAAGCACTCAGGCAGATACGAGTATATATAGTTGCATATATACGTACAAGCCACATACAAATAGATGGCGTAACATATGTGGTGTAGAAAATTAATGGAAAACTCAATGAAAATTCAAAACAATAGGTAAAAGAAAAACTTCAACATGGGTGAACGAAAATAGGGAAAAGATGCAGAATTTCGTCTCTTAAAGTAAGTGCATTTGTGTATTATTTTCTAGTCACTATTTATATTTATGTTATATTGGTCATGATGATATTGCATCCACCTTTGTTTAATGTCATATTGATTATTTTAAATTCTTTGTAGAAAATGACTTGCGGTGTTTCATCTGGCTGATTGAGTTTTTCCATATACATTAATTTTCATAATTATTATAAATACGCAAAAAAAAGAAAAATATCAAATATCTTGTGGTCAAACGACTTGCCGACGTGAATGATCAAACACGTGTATAAAGTATAACTTTGTAAATATGTCAATTAAGTATTCAAAACTTCTGTTTAATAAACCTTAAGAGCCAGTACGGACTATTCATTATGCATACATTCAAATATGCAATTAGAATGTGAATAAAATTGAAGAGGATTCATCCTATATATATATATATATATATATATATATATATATATATATATATATATATATATATATATATATATATATGTATATATATATATATATATATATATATATATATATATATATATATATATATATATATATATATATATATATATATATATATATATGTATATATTACGTATCATGCATCATGATCTCAAAGCAATCAGGGAATAGCAAAGGACTCGAGAGGGTTGTAACCCTTCACTAACATTTGTATATTATCTATGCATAGCTACTTCATAGCTATTCGATAAAATATATATTTTATAATATGTAATATTTTAAAATATTACATATTATTTTTATTGAGACTCACCGTTTGGGACCTGGAATTTCCAATTTTGCCAACTTGCTTGTGTACACGTTAAAAACACGAGGTGTAATGGTATGATGATGCTGGTGTTGATGTTGGTGTTGGTGGTGGAAGCTATTCTGTGACACCTATAAATAAACGCACCCACCCGTTGAAGTTGACCGAATATTCGACTTTAATCAAATGTCGATTAGATGTAGTTTGTATATTAAATAAAATTTCACATTGATCGCGGGGGGAAAATGTAGAATTACAAAATTTATCAGACGGTTGCTCCCGACACCTTCTTTTTTCTATTATTTGCCGTCTATTATTCTTATATTTGATCGGTCACTTATTCGTACTTTGTTTGATTGTCGCTGCAAAAAAGCCACAAGAACTTAAAGATTTCCTTTTCTATTTATTACCACTGCCTTCTCCAGTAGCATAATATTATTCCGGCTGAGTTATTTTTCCAATTAGATTGTTTGCACGGTCGTAAATGAATAAATTTTAGAACTTTTCTCGGCTTTTTTTTCTCCTTTTAATGAATTACACTGAGACGACACCAAACACACACTCTTATGACATACCGCACAAAAATATATGAATAAATTAATCGAATAGATATCATAGCACACGAGTGAGAAGGACCCGCTCACAAAAAAAAAATATGCTAAAATTTTTGCGGCTTTCAATGCTGAATGTGAGAAAGAGTTGGTTATAGAAGTTTCCAAAAAATGGCGACTTATCAAACGTCAAATTTAGATAATACTGAAATACACAGGGTTGTTAAATTTTATATATAATTTGAATAGTTAATTCCCCAGAAATGTGAAGAAATATGCGGATGGTACGGCAACACTGACAGGAACTCGAACTAAATACTAAAACGGGGACGTTAAGCTTAAAAACAACACGACGATAAGAAAATATCGGACGAAAAGAAACGAAAGAAAATGATTCGATATTAAATTTGCGTGCAAAATAGAATTCACAAGTCACAACCTCTGCAGGATTCAAGTAGCAGTTCCCATTTTTGTTTGATGCCTTATTTCTTTTTGATGTAAGTATATTCATATAACTATTCTAATTTACAAGCAATACCCACCCAGCACACTGCAATTCACGATATCTCACCTTGAATATGAAATTTCGCATTATGGCTAGTGCCTCTTCCTAATCAAATTTGACTATGAATGTTATCGAAATAATCTCACCGCTGCATCAAATGGCGCCAAAATCATTAGAGTACACTAGTTTAGATAAAAAATAAGGAGTTTTTTGTGGTATCCTGTAAATAACATTACAATAAAGTAGACTTAATGTTGTATTGATGAGCGAAATAAATCATACCAAAGACAATGATGTTTCCATTGATGATGATGCAGAATTATTCGAGTTGGAAAAGCTTCTTTCAATGGTTGATGAAGACACTGTCAACACGCCCAAAGATTCGGCGACAAATTCAAATAACATAGTACCACGTCTACGTGAGGATAGCACTTTTGTTGACGCTTTCAGCTACGAAATAGATCTGCCTAAGGAAAAACTCAACATTATCGAAAGTAAAACAGAGGAATTGGATTCATCTGATGACGAGGAAGTAAAAAATTTCCTGGAACGAAAATACAATGAATATGGTAGTGATGTAAACAAACGGCTTAAACAGCAACGTGCAGCAATCCATGATGCTAAAGTTTCACGCGAAGTAGCCACTGCATTAAGAACTACTGAAACTGCGCAAAATTCGTCAGAAACGAAAAGTTTTACATCAAAAGAAGGTCATATTAAAAACCCTCATACGCCATTACAACGTACATCTCATATAAGCACTTCATTTAAAGACGTACCAGTTCGTTCAGTTGGCCCAACAACCAAGCCTATTGTGCAATCTACAAATACAACGAATGCTACACCTACATTTACTGATCCAGTCTTTGGATTGCGTATTATAAATCCACTCATTTCAAGTGCATTACTGGTGGAGCGAATGGCTGGTCGAAAAGCGGTGCATTTTGCTGCGATTGCCTTTCACACACAACGTGGTGATCTTTCTAAGGATTGGGTGCTGGCTGGTGTACTAATTAACAAAAGCCCAGTACGTACGACCAAGAAGGGAGATCCTTTCTCAGTGTGGAAATTATCTGATCTGCGAGGTGATATGAAAATGGTATCACTTTTTCTGTTCAAAGGAGCTCACAAGGAACTTTGGAAGACCGCTGAGGGTATGTGTTTGGCCATACTTAATCCAAGTATTTTTGAGAAACGTGCTGACAGTACTGATGTTGCATGTCTTTCCATTGACACTGCACAGAAGGTGATGGTTTTAGGAAAATCGAAAGATCTGGGTACATGTAGGGCACGTAAACGTAATGGTGATGCATGCACAGCAATTGTTAACCTCACTGATTGTGACGTATGTGTTTTTCACATGAAACAAGAATTTGGGAAAATGTCACGACGTTCAGAGCTGCAGTCAGCATCAACGGGTAGAGGATTGAATGATTTACGAAACAAAGTTTTGGGTAACTAATTTAAGCATGTTTATATTCACTTTGAAATAACTAAAGTACATATTAAAATACAATTTTGCAGGTAAAAGTGAAGTTTTCTATGGTGGTCAATCGTTTACAGCAGTGCCTGCAAAGAAAAGTGCCAAGCTAAGTGCAAAAGATGCTCAAAGATTGGGTTCACTCTCTGAGTATGCAGTATCACCATTTGCCAGTAGTATCAATCATGCATCAAAATCGACAAGTATATCAAATATACCAGCTATACCTTATGCTGCACGAGAAGGTCCTATATCGAAAGTGGCTGCTAATGTAGAAGTGACCAGCAAGCAGCGAGTTAAAGATTTGGAACGTTTAAAAATTCTGCAGGCAGAATCTGAAAGGACGTCATCAACAGGGTGTACCGATACATTCAATGGTACTGCCACACCGGCTGAAAATGGCACAATTAATGAGAAATTTAAAAATAGGCAATTTTCATTTAGCAGCCAAGCACCAAAATTGTCCAGTGAAAACTTCTGCATTGAGGTGAATATCGGCGATAATCGATTAGATGTGTCAAAACAGAAAGCAATTCAAATTCTTAAAAAACGTCCGATAGAGAAATCAAATCCGAATTCAATACGTGGATCGAAAGAGGGTAAAAGACGTGCCATCGATGATCTCAATGAGAAAACTCAATCGAACGAAGTTAAACGCAAGAAACTTGACGATGAACAAAAAGAAGCTGAACACAAATCACGTATACAACGTATCATAGATGCGACATCCTCGCATACGAATCTGATTGATATGCGTGAACAAGAGGAACAGGATAAGTACTTTAACAAATTAGAGAAGAAAGAATCATTGGAGGAGAAAATGCTAAACACATACAAAATACCATGTAAAGCTGTTATTTGCCAACAATGCAAGTACACATCATTTTCAGCTGCCGATCGTTGTAAGGAGGAAAGACATCCACTGAAGGTGGTCGATGCCGAAAAGCGCTTCTTCCAATGCAAAGATTGTGGCAATCGTACTGTAACTGTATTTAAATTACCTAAAATTAGTTGTAAGAATTGTCATAGTTCACGTTGGCAGCGCACTGCTATGATTCGTGAGCGTAAAGTTTGCGATGGCTCTGAAGGTTTATCTATACGTGGTGATGAGGAGACATTCATAGGCAGTTTGGCGGGGACAGCAAATCTTAATTTACTTGTACCCGATGAATAGTGAATGTAATAATAAAAATGACGCTCATTTGAGAAATAAACATAACAAAATATATTGCATAGTTTATGGAAATGTTTAGCGATAGGGTAAAGGGTAATAATTCCAGCGTGGTCCAGTTGTCGGCATATTTTGCATTAAAACACAAATAATTAGAAAAATTGAAAATTGATGTTGAATTGAAATCTAATTTGAATTGAAAATACATTCATCTCTCTCTCTCTCTTTCCCTCTTCCAAT